>NNCF01127345.1:287302-399600 GCA_002313205.1 Laupala kohalensis
TAGCCCCATCCTGGCCCGGGTTTTTCTCCGTTTTTCCTTCTGGTAGAGGCGGATTTATCATACAGGTTCTCTAGGCTTTGTCTAGGGGCGTGTTTATTGTAACAATAAATCGTGAATTTAGTGTTATTTCAATTCTTATGATTTTTAAACACTATACTCAGAATAATCTATGGTTCGATAATAACTTGTACATGTAATTTGCTTAAAATTACAAACATATTGACATTCTATTAGTATTTAACTTGCAGCTAACTTTTTATCTTATCTAGGAATTTTTGCTGAAATTTTTTTGAATCCGCCTCTGCCTTAGGGCCCTTGATCGGAATTGATGGGATGATCCCTTGCTTGCTTCTGGAGAGTAAATTAGTTTATTGTCCTCCACGTGGTCATACGCAGTTTGTACTGTTTTTTGACAATAAATNCATCTTCAAAATCATACCTTTTTATTGAAAGCAGGAATTTATTACAAACTTATAAAATATGGATACGGAGAGGAAACACACGAAGGTTTCAGGATGGATAACAGAAAATAAATTTATTTCTTAGAAATGAAATACATTATAAATAGTGATATTGTAGACAATTGTGCCTATATTGAGAACATTTAAGCGATAAATCTACTCGTGAATACAAAGATAATGCAAACAAGCAATTGATACATATAAGAAAATGAACTTTTTGAGGGTTCACATAAAACAAAAACAACTCAAAATTGAATACAGATAAAAAATAAAACGACGTATAATTGTGGATACAGAGATAATATACACATCACTGCCTATAATAAGAACATTTATGTAATACTTCTATTGCAAATAAATCTTCTTATGAATACAGAGATAATACAAACTACTCTGCCTAGACTGATTACATATAAGAAAATGAACTATTTGTGGGCACATTTATCCTGTTATAGGTTATATATTTATGCATTTCAGCACGACCTCTATAGGCCTATGTTAAAAATTGAATTGGCAATTAATGATTGTTAAACAGTTATTTATAAATGTTTATAATACTCATGTATAAATGTGACTACGATTTACAGAAATTATATGTTAACAAAAATGTATTCAAATGTACTTGCCTATTTGTCAACACATATCCGAAAATAAATTTGAAGACACTATAATGAATATTTATTTGTAGACACTAATTTTAACCACGTCAGATGAATACTCTTTCTTTACTGCTCTTCTTTCATAAACAAACTAATGTAAAATAGTTTTTCAATGCGGTCTCCGGATACGTATATTCCGTAAGGGCGCCAGCTTCCTTAGATCCATCATGGCGCATGCGAATACTTACACTTCCTTACCGGCGGCTCGTATAATGTAACAATTACAGCAATTTCTGATATTTTTAATTCGTATTCCTAACTCTGATGTGAATTCAAAATAAATTTAGTTAGCTCAGTGATGAAGAATAAGGTCTCAGTACATTGGCTTGGAAGAAGACATTGATTCAATCTTACTTTAAATATTAATTCGGCTCCTATGACCTAATTTTTATTCACCGCTCATCGTATTTAAGGCAATATAAAAAAATCGTTCCGGACTATTTTCTCTGTCTCCTTAGCGGATACCCTAGTCGTATCCGTCGTGGATACGTTACTTGTTTCCTTCGCGGATACCCGTGAGAACCTCATTCTGCGCAAACTTCTAATCTTATCATATCCATGTAGTTTATACCATTGTCATAGATAATCTTATAAAAAGGCCTTTGCCCAAACAAACTAGGAGCTATTCATTCTGCAAGCATACATTGCTATCAGGGTTGGCATCAAAACAGAAACAGAAGTCTTTCCAGAAGAGAACTGAATACCGTTCGGCGTGTTCCGTAGGTTTTTTACAGATCATTGTGGGAAGACTATCTTGCAGAATTGAAAACCTTTCTCGAGCTCAGCCATTTATCCAAATCGTACTGATTGTAAATCTTTTACTTCCAAGCTCACAGCATATTAAATACAATATGATTCGTCATAATTTGTAGGTCGTTAAAATGTGCTAGTAACATAATAAAATAATATTTCTGATGAGTATAAGGTCCCACTTTTCATAATTCAATGTGATAAAATATTTTTAACTACTTATGTAAATTTTTAACTAACGTTTTTTATTTCCTCCGTACCCATCCAATTACAAAGCGTTACACTTTGTTCCACCAATAGCTAAATAAATCTCTTCTGTTGAGATGAACTTGTAATGTTGTGAAGTTGACGTCTTGACGAAGAAACGAATTCGGAATTTCAAAATTGTGGGGGCAAGCTTCTCCAGACAAGAATATGAAAATATGAAACCTTCATGCGAAACATATTCATATTGTGATGCAGCTTCTTAGATTTTGTAGCGTGTTTCTTTATCTCTTTATGTAACTTATCTCTCTCTTTTTCTCCAAATTGCAAGAGGACTATAGTATACAAAAGAGGTCCATTAGCAAAAAAAAGTATAATATGGGACGTCACTCTCCGGTGGTCCACCACATGGCGCTGCATGTATCAAAACGCGGTCATTGAACGTTAATTGTAGTGAATTTCGCCGAAAATTAAAGGATTGAAAATTCTTTAAATGTTAAAAAATATATGTATTTTTACCAAATTATATTTCTGACCTTGACTGTATTCAGAATTGGCAGAAATGAAAATGATTGTATGGAAATAAAAACAGATTTAGGTTAATTAAATCAATATTATTGACTAGTAGCCTTCTGACAATTTAGTTTTCAATTTACATCACATTATAACAGCTTACATATTTATTATCAACATGAGATCAATTTTTAATTTCCCCTTTATTATTAGTTGAACCACACACAAAAATGTACTTTTGTTTTGTCAATCTGTATTGCTAACCTTCGCTCATACTTTAGTAATTTGAGAAAAACACAAATTTTAACACGATTTGTTATTCATTGAACGTTAACACGATTTTTACAACCAAGGTAAGCGTATTTCGCGCGTAAACTCATCGTTAAGCACAATTTGCTCGACGCGAAGGTAATTTAACAAATAACGCAGTGTTGCCAGATCTTCAAATAAGAATTATCGTACAAGTCTTCCTAAATTATCGTATTTTGGTGGCCATTATTGTATATCCTGTTTTCACGTATTAAGTATTAATTAAGTTTTATTTACCAATGTTTTAATAAACCTCTTTTGTTATTTATCGCGCTGTCTTTAAGAAATTATTTGCTTTCCGTTTATGCACTGTATTACGAATATCTGTGAATGAACACAGTTGAATAACAGATCTTCGTACGACCGAAAACTATTCTGTGAACAACATAGATCCCAAGAGTAGCGGCGATTCGAAATCAAAAGGGAGGGTTGTCAATTTTTATTTACTTCACATTTTCTGCATATTTCCACTAAGTATGTTTTAAATAATTAAATAAATCAAAGAAAAGGTAATTGGTGATTTCACATCAAGGATGGTGTAATTCTTTTTTCATATATTTTCCGGTGTTAGACAGTTAAAATGGAATTTTTATCTTTCTTTAAAATACTACCCGGAGGAAAGCCGAAGAAAAACCCGGGCCAAGATAGGGTATCAGTACTTTATTTAGGTCTTCCCAGGTAGCAGAGCAACGTGTAGGATGCGCATTCGTGCCGTGTACGCATCCGCTGAATTGCCACAGACAACATGTGTATTAGATGCATCGTTAGTGTCCCGTCTTGGAGGTGCCTGCCCAGGCGCGGAAATATGCGCTTTTTATGTGCTTAAAACGCTCTTGCTTTCTATGCTTAATCCAATAGCAATATTTGCAGGGTTAAATAGAATGTTGATGATGATCATTTCATTAAAGACAAAACAATTTTATTTCATTTAACATTTATTGCAACAAATAAGAAAAGGGTACAAGTAATGTGACATTTGCCTCAGTCCGTTTATTACAAAGTTCACAACTATGTTCTGCAATAAGAAAAGTACACATATAAGGATAGTTGTCATCAAAATAAGTACACTAAAAAAGGCTACAGTCGACGTTTGCATTAAAATGTATACATTCTAGCAGCAAGATAAATAACCATATGAGGTTGCAGTTCTCCACAATTAAAGAATTGAAATGGAATTTCGCAACATGATAAAGGCATATGCATAATATTAGACAAAGGTACAACATTAGTCCACTTCATTAATGTTACCGCTAAAAGCAAAGGGCTGTGATAATGCGGACAGGTACAAAACGAATCATTTATTTTCACACTTGCTTTCACCCCATATCTATAAGGCAATAACAAGGATACATGTGCGACGATGCAAATGATATATCTTATTCATTCCTGTTTTTTCTCGCACACTCAAGATCATGTTCACACGTGTACCCACATAACAAGCCTGTTTTTTCCACTTCGACTTGACTAGACGTGGCAAACGAGATAAAATGCTTCCTTTCATGAAGGCTATGGCCACGCTGTGTCCTAGCACGAGTCGTCATTGAGTTACTCCGCCAAAAAATAGTTCGTCAGCGATCGGAATAAACATAAAAATTCCGATTCAATGGAAGAAGGAGAGTATAAGAAACAATATGAACGATAACCTTTTAGAAGGTATTTTGAACTAACTTGAACTTGCTTTAAACAAATAAAAAACACCTTAACCGCGATTTTTATGCGCGTTATCAAAACCTCTAAAAACTGGATTCCTGACATTCATCTCCCGAAATATGATAATAAACCCTGGGGAATCTACAGAAATTACAATAACAAAAATATTTAGTGCGTTTAAAGTGCATACAAACAGGAATTTGTTTAATGCGCCACAAATGCGCATCCTGTGCGCTGTTCCGCTACGTAGACTGGGTGTCCGGGGGTTTGAGGGTATACAACATTTGCAAAGATTGAGGCAAAATGAAGCAATTCTAAGGCAATTTACGATTCTGTTAGTATATAGTTTTACTACCTAATGAGAATAATACTACCACGTACCAAACGTAAATCACTTTTATTTTACAAAATATAAGACAGAAAATTGTATTTTCCGCTATATTTTTGGAGGGATGGGGAGAGGGAGCGGCTGGCGTTCTGAGGCTCAGGTGCATCCCTCCTCTGCTATTCACTACTGCTCAGAAACAATATTAATTAACCTCACTTAATAATTTTCTAAACCCATATCTTCTGCCTAAGATTATATCTAGTTCAATTGTTGAAGTAAAAAGTACTTGAATTACATTTTTAATACTGAACTTGACGCTCGCAAGTTAAAGAAGACTGTTCCATTAAATAGTTTCATTCCAACATGTTATTTTTATTTTTGCAGTCGATAATTTTGAAAATAGTGTTTTGAGAAGATACTCGGGAAGTTTTCGTATTTGATACAAGATGTCAGGTCATGTGCGAAACGATGCCGCCACGGGAGTGCAAGTTACATACAATAGATGGCGGCAGAAAATAATGCGGCCATATTTGCTACGAGATTACGTTTATTATTTGAGAAATGAAATAATACCTGACTTACTCCGTACAATTAGGTATTATTTTGATTGTTATTGATTGGAACTTATATTGGTGAGTAAAGTAAGCTAAGTAGATGAAATTTCAGGCTGTATGTTCTTCCATAAATGTCTTGTCTTTGGTGCGGCATCACCGATTCTAAATTGGTGGTAAATATGCGTTGCTTATATCCTTGTAAATGGGAATCTTCCAACGAGGATACAGATTCATAAACATGCCTTCGCGCCTTTTGATGTAGTAAACATGCATTTGGTAGCCTTTGAAATGTATTGCTTTGCACGTAGGAGATAATAGATTCTGCTTTTTGTCGCCGAATTATCGTCCGACGCTTACCACGTTATCCGCGCTCCTACGTGCTTGAATTCGCCGACCGGAGTGACAAATGTAACAAACTGTTATCATCTCCGTATAAGTCAAAATTTCGAAAGAAACTACATCGGTTGAGTGTTTCGTTACAAAAATATTCTGTGGAATTGTGAGAAATCGGACTCGAAATGTGTGATGGCTATATGATATGTATGTTCATGTGATATTTCCTTGTGAGTTAATCCATTTATGTCTGAGTGACAATTTGATACTAACCATTTTTTCTGAATGGTATAAGGATCTCTCAGTAATATGTCCAATTTGTTTCTGTGAATATTATAAACTGCTTATTGTGTGTATTACATGTTTTGAAATCATTCAAGTTATTTACATGTAATTTTGAAGACAGAAGTTTTTAAGTTATGGTATCTTCTCATTAATGTAGTTGAAGGGATGTGAATGTGTATAATGTTTTTAAATGACTGGCTTTAATTTAAAATGGACTGTCATGGTTTAAATTGTTCTGTAGTGAATGAGTTCTAACAAAAGGTGTTCAATTCCAATGAAGTAGAGAAATGGTTGTCATGAATTTTGTCTCTTGCAAGTCTTTAAATAGATCTTTGTTGTTTTTCTTTTTTACCTGTTACTGTATTTTCTTTATACTTGTTTGGAAGTAAGTAGTACTAATGACAAGTTGTATATTGGTAAGACCTTGGTATCAACAGGTGTTTACTTAATTTTGCTGAATATATCCAATACTATTCAGATCAATCTTCAGTGTTTTGTTTCTGTAGTAATATATGTGAATTTGAGTAATGTATTGTATTAATTACACCTGTGTTATGTTCGTGATTTTGTTTTGGAAGGATTGAAGAATTAGTTCAGTATGTTCTGCTAATGTACTATCAGTGGATTACAAGGATTATGTGTACAATGTATTTCAGCAACATGCAAAATAACTAAATATTTGATTGAAAATCAATACTAATGTATATGCTTTTGCAGGTTCCACAGAAATGACATCTTGCAGGATTGTGTCTGCTTCTATTTAAATTCAGTCAAGGTAACCAACTTCACAATTCTTAAGATGTATATAGTTCTGGATCTTTTGTTAACTGTTTAAATTATTCGTATTGTCTTTGTGTGAAAATATTAAGTGTTAGTTTTCATATTTCCTTAGCGAGTAGCTTTCATTACTGCTTTCGTTTCTATTTGGTTCTCAAACCCATTTCTTTTAATTCCAATCTTCACTGTTTCAGTATTCTTGCAGCCTGATAAATTATTACAATGTTATTGATATTAATTTATTATTATCCAGATTGAAAACTGAGTGCTTGGAACAAGAATGAAATAATAATCCATTATCTACTGCATTGTCTTATGGACTTCTGTCAAAACTTTGTATTATTTTTTTCAATTTTTTCAAAATCCTTTTATCTGATGAGAATTATTCCTAATAACAATATGTAAATTCATTCCAAATAATGTTACAGTGACTTGTGATTGCTTTGAATTATCATTCAAAATTTTTCTCATCTGTTCATAATTTGTGTAATGTATGTTATAATGCAATTGTGGATTACTATTTTATCGCTAAGAGGTGTAATTTTAGAAGTAAACCACCAATAAGTATAACCCTACAGTATCTTATCTACTGATGTACTATAAAAATTAAATTATCCCAATTAATTGGAGAGTGAGCTAATAATGATATTAAGATAGTTGAATCAGTTGCTCAGGAATTATGCGCAAAAAATCTTTGGAGAGAATGTCATTTACAGAAACTGGAAGTACTGTAAGCAACTCTTCCACCTAGAACTGGAAGTTTCAAGTTTGCTCTGATATTTGTAATGTTTCATTTTTATTTGCTTCCTGATTTAACCAAGACTGGGGAGTATCACAGATTTTGAAGCTACTCCTTTTTGTACTCCAGAGTACGATATTCTTTCTTGATATTATTTCTGTTATACTCCTCAAAATAAAATATTTTGTCGTTGGCACTTGACCCGTCAATCTACTTTTCTGAACTCTGGCATTACATTTACATGCTTATTAGTAATTAAATTTGTTGTAGCAAATGTTTTATTTTTATTTACTTCCGATATAAAATTACACAATATGTATTTTATGAGAACATTATTTTCTACATACTAAAATAGAATAATTTTTAATGTTATATAATGTAGAATATGAAAAATCTAGTTAAGGCTGAAACTTGACAAAACATTTACATTTTTAGATTGAGTTAGTTCTCAAAAACAGTATAGACTCATTCAATTTTTTTTTTAAAGATTAAAACTAATTAAAGTTAAGAAGTTCATCTCAAAATTAACTTTAATATAGAGATACATCAAATTTAAATAATTAATATTGAATAACTTTAATATATTTCATTAACAGTTACTTATTCATATAACTGTAAACAAAGATAAAAATTTTAATTAGACAGTGCATTATGATAGAATTGTTTTGTGGTGTTCTCTTGTACTATATAATACTGAGGAGTAACATATTTACTTTCTTACTACTCCTTACTTGTACTCTCATTTCCCAAACCTGAATTCAACCCTATGGCTTTCTTCTGATCGACTTTGTTGCAGTGAAGTGGTAGAAGAGGAGTTTTGTTGAAATAAATAACTCCTCCTCCCAGTGGTAGTGTAGAAATAGCATTTTTTCTCCATATTGCTCATAGGAGAGTATAACTTCAATTCCCTGTTTGGCAGAACTTGGTGAAGTTTTCAGCTAGAGTTCAAAACCCCCTAGCAACATTGACATACACTGATATTGCTTGTGCTTTTCATTGGGGTGGTTTCTTAATTGCATTCTGCAATTGCTCCATGACACTGCCATTTCCCTACTTCCCCCAACACTAAAATGGAGATTACTACATCAGGAGCAGTTTATCGTCTTAAAAAGGATACTTCGACTTAAATACATCAGTTCCGCCACTATTCAAGATACATTTTTATTCAAATTAAAATACAGCAACGAAGCAATGCACAAACAATATATAAAGAGCATGTATGCAGCGTATTGTAATTATATTTGATTCTTCAATATTCTTCAATTTGAACCTTTTATCTATGCTGTCTAAAATACGATAATGTGATAATTAAAGTTTATTTAAAACTTGTCAAAGAGAGTACCTTTTTGTGAAATTTTTTTACATGTACAATATTTGCCAAATATATATCAATTTAAGAAAGTGTAGTTTTTACAGGAAAAATGTTGAAAACTGAAATATTTTGCCAAAAACTTAATGATGTTGTGGAGAATATTTGATTTAAGATTATAAAAAATCATAGGTTAGTAATTAAAAAAAAATTGTGATATTCAGCTTTGTGTTGGCGATTAAATTGCTGTGGCATTAAGAAACATATAACTACAGCCATTTGGAAGCTTTCTTAACCACGTTATAACTGTCTGCTCTAGAGACTTATTGGAGTAATTTTTCAGGATTGGAAGTATTTAAGATATTTCATCAAAATTCTTGTTATTAAATTTTCAGCAAATTATTTAATAATGGAACATTGACTTTGCATTTATTTGTCCTAACCAAATATCAACAATTTTCCTAATATGAGGCAAAAAAGTTTGATTTAGCATGACCTTAAATTACTCAAGTCTGCAATCTTTGAAGGTGGGGGTTTGTCAACCCCTTCAGAATTAAAGTAATTAAGAAATAAATGGGATTTTAGTAAAGTTTCTATGATCCACATCTTACACACTCTTAGAAATTAATATATCCAAGAAAATGAGAAAATCAACAAATTAAGAATCATTTAGTTCCAAAACACAAGATATCTTGCCCAAAACATTAACTAGCATGTTTGTAGAGAGTTGTCTACCAGTATTTTTGTCTAATTTGCAGGTTGCTTTCATAACAAACATGAATTAAAGAAAACGTGTTCACTAAAATTTAGAAATACGTTATTAACTACATTCAGGTTACCCTAAGTATTTTGTGATTGAAAGATGGAAGATTCATGATATTTTTTATTATTATGAAAATGCAAGAAAATGCATTCAACTTTTAATATATTGTATTTGTTAGTGTCAAAGATAAATTTACCTGTTTCAAATGGTGTTATTTAGTTGAAATGGAATTGAGCCATTCATTCCTTGAACTACTGACAGCGTCTAGCAGTAGCGTCTTTGCTTACATGATTCCACTGAGTGGTAGAGCGTGGGTTCAAATCCTGCTTGGCTGGACTAGGTGAATTTTCAGCTGGGGTTTCCCTAACCTCCACCAGATAAATGACTGTCCAGTACTGTAAGTTCAGCAACCCAACATCTCTCCTTCCCAGGTGTAATAGCAGGCCTCATGGTCTGAACCTCACCAAAGGACCTAAAATACATAAAAGTTTCTATTTATTCTTTGCCCTTTTTATTTTAGGAATTTTGGAAAGAAAGTGTCTACGCAACCACCTGGAATAACAGATGTAAAGAAGACATTTTCAGAAAAGGATTAAAAGACATTAATTTTGTCGTAGTGGACATTACACATGAAGTGAGACACTCATTCTGCTGAAGTAATGGAATTCCTTCATGTTTCATGATGGCTTCAGAATTCATGGTAGGAAATTTTTATGAGTTTTTTCTAGTAGTAATGATGATGATAAATAAGAATAATAATTATAAAAAGTGTCTTTATTTTGGCGAGTCTCGGACCTTAAGGTCTACTCTTCTGTCTAACCATTGTGTCCTTGAATAGGCAAAAATATTTAAAATATGTACTGGTACATGGTTAAAAATAATAGTTTCAAATTATTAATTCTCATTACTCAAAAAAAGGAGAGGAAGAATTCTAAAAGTTGTTGATTTTATTGTATTACATTTCAATATTTTGTTACAAATTTGGCTGTAGTGTCATGTTCACACATTGAATTTGTATTTCAGTTTATATGAACATAATAAGGCATTATAAAGTTCCAATAAATGAAAATCTGCAGCTGCCTTATGACCCTGTGATCGGAATTGATGGGATGGTCACTTGCTTGCTTCCGGAGAGTAAATTAGTTTGTTGTCCTACATTTGGTCATATGCAGTTTGTAACTGTGTTTTTGGCAATAACATTATTATTATTAAATTATTATCAGTTATTATTAATACTCATAATATTGTTTCACAATTTATTGTTGTTGAAATATGTTATGTTATCTGATTGTTTAGTCCATCATATACATGTTCTGGAGTTAGTTATTACTTACTCTTATACTATTAAATTAATAATTATTTATTTTGATTATTAATTTTAATTATTTTATGCACTTCTATTTGTATTATTTATTAAATTTTGATAAACATTTTGGGTTTGCTGGTAAGAAAAGTCATCAAGTCTTTTAGTAAGAATATACGCATTTGTGGTGAGGAAGAGGCAGTTTGACTAACAGTATCTGTACCATTCGTTCCGTCGTGCAGATTGGCTAACATCTGGTGGAGATGAGCAGAAGTAACACCTGTTGGGCTTTTCAGTGCTGGCTCACTGTTTCAGTTCAACGTCACCTGCCAATTGCAGTGTCTGCTACAGTGCTGTGAGGAGCAGCTCTAGCAGTCACTTGTAGCGCTCACATGCTAGGTTAAAAAGACCTCTTGGGAGTATTGTTCCATTCTCAATTGCAAGAGAAGGGGTCATATGTTTTATTTTTCTAAGGATCCATATGTCCAGAATATTTCAAAAGTTTTTTGCATGATTAGAAGACTCATTACAGATACCTTGAACATTAATGTAACATGAACAACATTGTAATCAAATCATTTGCCTGCAGAATTTGGATTATTTCTAGATCAGTAAAATCTTTAGACTGTTTTAAAGAAATACTTTATACAAACAGTTAAATTTTTTGTATCATGACCAGAGGGTAGATGCCTCCCCCCCTTTTCATGTTAATAAATTAGAAGTTCACAATAACCTGGGAATCATTAGAGAAATTAATTCTAACCGATATAAGTTATATATTTCTCCTTCTTCTTCATGAATGGGTTGCTTAGAACCACACAGAATCAACACTTGTTGGCCTTCTTTTTAGCCCAGTAATCTCTCATACGCAATGAATGGGTTTGTTTTCATTGCTCAGACCATGTATTTTGGTTGTTTTCTTTTCCTTTTTGTAGGTAGTTATATATTTGATAACTTTGTCAGGTGAAAATGGCGACAAGCAGGGAATTGAACCCAGGACTCCTCCTTTGATCGCAGGGGTGTTAACCACTACACCACCTGTTCGCCTTCCACAACTGTACACCATTTCCACCCAGACCTAAACCCCAGAAGACCTGATACACATCCCCATACAAGAGATAAGTGAACCAGGATAGCAGGAGTCCTGGGTTCGATCCCCGGCTCGTCGCCATTTTCACCTGACCGAAAGTTATCACATATCTTCTCCATATGTAGGGAACATGGAAGAAATATGTACAGTTATATATTTATTTACAGAAGTTTATAATTGCTTTAAAAAAATTCAAAACCACTTTCTGGAAATAACCTTTGTGAATAAAGCAAAAAATGTGTGGGAACAGAAATTGATGGTAATGTAAAGTATATATCTAAAGTAATTTGGATATTTTTAATATTCATACAAAATTCCTCATTACGACTCTATTGTGTCCTAAATGGACTCCACTATAAAGACTAAGACAGAAGGAATGAAAAGATTATTATTTCGAGTTTGACTTTTTTTAAAATTAACTTTTAGCAATAGGTGAAGTCTTCTGTGACTAAATGGTTCTCCTTATGGTCTTCTGAATTCATGGATGCTTCGTGCATGCATCGACATTGTTAGCACCTTTCTGAACAAAACTTTATAGGAAGCAAGGCCAGCACTGAACAACCCAGACACAGAGTGACAATTATCTCAAGCGGTGACCTGGCTACTAATTAATAAAGGATTTTAGAAAGACTTGTATTTTGGTTGATGATAATTTTAAAGATATTAAAATTAACCTTTGATGATAATTTTAAAGATAAAAGAATTAGGCAAATAACTGAATGATATTTCATTGTCACATCAAATGAAATGAGAAAACACATTAATGGGATAACACATTTACGGTCGTAAGATATCAAGTTCAAGTTAAAGTTTATTGGTGAAATTTTTTTACATTTTGAAATCTCCATATGGAGGAACAATAGTAAAAACCCAAAAGAGAGGGGAGACCCTCAGTGCTCAGGAGCCAGGATAAAAAACACACATAAAACTTACTAACTAAAGACTTATGATTATTCATTTTTAACATGTTATATCTTTGTTTTGCATAAATATCAACATGATAGACTATCTTTTTTAATTAGGTATATAATACAATCTAATGTTCCTCATGTAATTTCATGAACTCAGATTTTTTTTTTAAATTTTAAGACAAATTTAGGCACTTTAAGTCATTGGTAAAAGATTAAAAAATTTATAGCTGTGTATATACATTTTTTCTTGGTTAATTTCTTTTTATATTTTGGCAATACAATACTTTTGTTTCTAGTAATATGTGTTGATGCAACAAATATATGGGATTAAATGTCATACTGGTAAATTATAGATTTAATTGTATACAATTGGGAGATGGTAAGCAAAGAATCTAATTTTAGTAGTTTTTCTGCTGCAACTTTTCAAGAATAGTTAGTTCACTCTTATATGCTCCACCCCATAGTAATAATCCATAGTTTAGAATACTTTATATGTATGCATAGTATATTGTTATTAAATTTTTTAAAGGAAGATACTTGAGTTTATATGCTATAAATAAAAAGTATCTACATTTATTTGTTACATTTTTTGTATGAGTATCCCATTTTAAGTTAGTCAACATGTATAGAGAGATACTTAATTTTACTTACCCTATTTATAGGTACATTGTTTACAAATATATTGATAAATTGTGGAACACTGTCATTATAACAACCAAACGTAATAAATTCAGTTTTTTAAATATTAATTATCAGTTTCTTATCAATAAACCAACTATTGATACTGTGTATAGAATTATTCATTTTGTGTTCCACACTTTTCCAATTTTTTCAACACAGAACAACTGTGTCATCTGCAAAAGCAAATATTTTGACAGTTTTAATAATAAATTTATTGTCAAAAAAGCAGTACAAACTGTGTATGACCATGTGGAGGAAAATAAACTAATTTACTCTCCGGAAGCAAGCAAGGGACCGTCCCATCAATTCCGATCAAGGGCCCTAAGGCAGATGAAGATTCAAAAATTTCAGCAAAAACTCCTAGATAAGATAAAAAGTGAGCTGCGAGTTATAATACTAATAGAATGTTAATATGTTTGTAATTTAATGCAAAAAATTTACATGTACAAATTATTGTGAAACTGTGGATTGTTCTGAGTATAGTGTTTACAAATCATAAGAATTGAAATAACACTAAATTATATAACTATCATTTAAATAGCTTTTAAGTAATTTTAGGGCAATACCTCTGATGCCAGCAAAATCCAGTTTATTGAACAAGATATGTTCCACGGCATCAAAAGCCGTGGATAAATCGATAAATGTTGCTATTACAGCATCACAATGCAAATAAAAAAACCAGAACCTATGCTCAAGAAAAGTGTTGAAAAAAAAATTGTTTAGGTAGAATTTAGATATAGAAATGTTGAAAAAATATGTACAACAGTTTAGAGGTGAATTTATGCGAGTTCTCAAAGATTGAATGGTTTGTGAGGCCTGAAATTAATGTATACATAGTATCTATTGACAGTGTCGAGTAAACACAATGCACAACTTTAATCACATACTGTCATTTGTGAAAATTCAAAAGTTATGATACAGAAAGCTTAAGTTGTAGTGTTCATGAAGCTTGCTATATTCTTCTATACCTTTGAGAAATTTGTTTTTCACTTAGGTTGTATATCTTTTTTGATTCAATTCCTTTAAAATGAATGGATCTAGTAAACCCCCTAGTAGAGAAGGTACAATGCTCTCTTTGTTTAATGCAGCGGGGTATAACAAGGTAACTGAAAGAAACTCATGGTTAGCTGTACTGTCGACCATTCGCTCTTGTACATTCAACCCTCATCTACCAACCAATTTGCTCACCCCCTCCCTCACTTTGACATACTCATCAACCACTCTCCCTCTTGTTCATCCTACTTAAGTCCATGAAATGCAAAGAATGCAATTTGAGCTATCCTTTTAAATTCATCCAATTTGTTTGCTTTCATTCATGATATTTTGTTGAAAGAAAGTACAAATAATTAATTGTGTAATGATTTTCCATTGGACTAAGTATTTTGGTTCAGTTTTCCACAATGGGACTGGTATATAATCCGTAGAAAGGAATATTTTTGGAGAAAATACATTCAGTATCCAGGCAAAAATGATGAAAGATTAAAACATATGAAAGATTGAAAGACAATGGAGCCTGGTGATTTACCTGTATAAATTCTAAATTGGGGGGAGAAGCTATACTCCATTAACTAACAAGGTTATTTTAGGTACCCATGAATAAAAACTGGGTTCGAGTTGATCTGAGATTGGTTATGAGGGTTTCTATGGTAGAAATATTTAAATTGGGAAACATAACTACCATATAAATTTATGGGCAGTTAGCTTAACTTGGGTAGTATACAAACAAATGGAACACTTAATATGTAGAATATATGATATGTGGATGGAACAAATAAGGATGGCTGTATGAGGGGCAACAGTTTTGGAAAAGGACATGTGAAAGTCAAATAATTTATTTTTGTCAGGAAATAGCCGGTTCTATCAAAAAACGGGCAGATAATAGATGTGTTAATAGAAATTGATTTTTCTAAAGTCATTGATTAAGTGCTACATCTATTACATTAAAAGCTTTGGTATTTGTTAATACTATAACATGTGTCGAACTATTTTTTATTGTTAGGATTATGTTATGTTAAATCCGCCTCTTCCTTAGGGCCCTTGATCGGAATTGATGGGATGGTCCCTTACTTGCTTCCGGAGAGAAAATTAGTGTATTGTCCTCCACGCGGTCATACGCTGTTTGTAACTGTTTTTTTGCCTAAGTTTATTTATTTATTTCTGCTTTGGCAATAAACAAACTTTTTGGATGTGGGTGAGTGACTACATAATTGGTCTAAAAAGGGTTAAAATAGAAAGTCAACTTTCGAAGCGGCAGTAGTATCTGGTGTTCGGATAAGCGTTATTGAGTCGGTCGTGTACTTTTTGAAGTACTGATGTCGGGTCGGACTTCACTAATGCGTAGTGGTCCATGAGGGAGATTTTTGTGTAAATTATTCTCCGTGTGACGATATATAGCCCACACGTCTCTCCGTCTAACAATTTATAAACGTTATTGTCAAAAAAGCAGTTACAACTACGTGTGACCACGTGGAGGACAATTAACTAATTTACTATAAAATACGATCGGAATCCTATGCTCTTAGTGAGTGTTGTGGGTTATACTCCCTAATGGCGGAGCTTGAATTGAACATTCTGGTGATATCCATGCCCCTTCAACCCTTCTCTTGTTTCCCTGACTTATCTGTTGGTTACATGTTTTCTCGTCGAGACCGGAATTGTGCTGTGTTCTTGTGGCGTGGATTTCTCTATGCGAGTTCCACACGTTAGATGGAACTTTAGAATATATTTAATGAATATTGAATATATTTTCAATTTTGAAACAAGGCGAGGGCTTAAATTTTTGATTTTATGAAGCTCTAGCGATCACTGAAATAGGCTCTTCATTCGTCTCAATTTTATCTGGACGTACTTATCTTTCCTCATTGTATAGATACAAGAGGGTTTGCACAGCGTATTTATCTTCCACATTGTTGCTAGGAAAATAATGGCATGGAATAGCTTTTATAATCGTCCACGGTTTATCGTAGCCATTGTAGTTTTTCGGCTTTAAGCTATTCAAGAACTACATATTTCTATGTGTGTGTATGCGAAAATGAGGCGATACTTACATTATTTACTTACGATGTTTGTAAAGCAATTTTCAAGAAACATTGGATCTGTTATTGAAAAGCAATTTGTAATTAGGGTTCACTTTAAAACGTTGTGATGGCGCGTGAAAATAAGTTCTAAACGTTCCGATGCAAATTTCATACAGTTTGGTTGGTTAGTATCGTTTAAGGAAATTAATCGATTGCGTAGTACACAAATTTTTAAATTACTTGACCAGACAGCTCGTACTTAAAACATTTATAGATCACTTCAAAGACTTCACAAGGTCACAATTTTGGTATTGCGTTTGTGCGTAAATTTTCCCCAGAAGTAACCGCGCGTGTTGTGGCTTATTTTTACTACCTCTTCTATACGAGTACCATTTGTCGCGACTTACGGAAACGTTCCGTTTCTAATTTCATTCTCTCATGCATTAATGAAGGTCCCGACAACAAGCGGAATAAATATTAGAACTTCGGATTTCCTGGTTCTACTACCATTACTGAAATGGGTATTATTGATTCTTTCGTTTAGCTTCCCTTGACACATCAATTTAGTTTTGTTATTTCACGATAATTTCTTTCTTTCGTTGAGTCATTTGTAAGGGAAATTGTCTTGTGAGGAAATAGGCATCGTATTATCTTCTTCTTCTTACGTTATTTTGTACCGGTTGTTAGTTACTCTTCTTTTGCAAAACATTTTAACAATTCTATAATATAACTTTGTATTATTATTTTTGTATTGCAAATATGGTTTTCCAAAAAATCGTGTATTCTAATTTTTAAAAAGTGTTTGCAAAGTTTGCGTTTGAAAATTTTACGCCAGGTTTTTTTTTCGAAGATAATTTTTTTTTTCAAAGATAATTTCATGCTTTTAAAAATATTTTATTTAA
Source organism: Laupala kohalensis (assembly GCA_002313205.1). Classification (NCBI taxonomy): domain Eukaryota; kingdom Metazoa; phylum Arthropoda; class Insecta; order Orthoptera; family Trigonidiidae; genus Laupala; species Laupala kohalensis. The sequence goes on from NNCF01127345.1 coordinate 304,841, forward strand.
TGTCGAGTTTGTTATCGAGCGTGCTGTTCTACAGTATCTGGTATTGATCGAATGAAATGAATTATTTGATAAATGACAGTTTGATGAATACCAACTTTAAAAAATTGAAATAGTTTTTTTTCTTTTGAAGTTTAAAAAATTATTACTTGAAATTAAATTAATTTTAACGTCCAGTTAATGAGCGTTAAAGTTGAAGTTCCCATTGTAAGCTGTACGAATAAGGAAATAGATCTTAGGGTCTATTGCAACTTGAATGCCTTTGCTTAAGTAAGACGTGTCCAGTACTTTTTGTTAACCTTTTTCGATGCGCCCTTAGGGCTGACACTTTTCTAATTTCTATTTTATAAATTTTTTTGCAGTCAACGTTCCGGGAGACCCAATCTCGACTTTCCTGACTTGTGCACTTTCCAGACCATAATCACTGTGCAAAAGCGGGCGACTATCGGTCTTGTTCGAATTGCGAAATATGACTCATTACGTCATAATAGATCCACGTTTGATTGGAGTTACTACCAGCCTTCCATAGTCGTTTATCTATGACCTGGACCAATATCTGACTACGAATCTCCAGCTGCATCGTTTTTATGTCACTAGGTATAATCGTAATTCGCAATTAAAATTTTATTTTTACTTTCTCATATACGTAGTATATAGAAAGTTTTGTAATCGTGAAACAATTCGAAAGCGAGATTTCGACGGAAATATCCGTTTTCAGTATCCCTTATTCAGAAAATGTTTTTGGCGTAACGTCCGTCTGTCCCCCCGCAGCGATTCTGAGTAAACAGACGAATATATTTAATTCATATTTCGTATTTACTGTAGCATTTATTTGTTGTCGATGCACGTGCTCTATTAACTTTAAAACAAAGGGTACTTTACATGAAGGACAAAGTGCTCTTTCGAATATTTCTCAAAAAACGGCTCCAACGATGTTGCTTAAATGTTTTGTACATAAGGTACAATTAATATGCATGACACCCGCGTTAGCGGTATTTCGATTGAATGTTTGGTATAGACGCAGTAAAATAATTTCTGTCTGCTACACTTACACATTTATTGTTTCAAGACGCTTGAATAATATTTAGCATTATTTTCATTTTATTTCCTGACCATTAGATCACCCTGCCTCTATAGCAATCGCAATACATGGTCCTGTTTTCTGTTAACATGTTAAGCATTACACAACACAACGTGACCGCATAACGCATGTACCGTCCCCGGCATGAGGAGACGTGCGTATGTTCGATATCTAGCTATTTCTCATTATATTTCTATCGCAATGCCATTCGCAAAAACCCAATGGATGTGATGCAATATTTAGCAGTGTAAACGGACCAAGCACACGTAGAATACACTTTTCGTAAACTGAAATGAAAGATATGATAATGATAAAATGCATAGGACAGCAAGCGCACTGCAGATATAAAATACATCAATTTCTGCCTACAACGAAATTATATTTACCTAACACGTATACGATATTTTTTGTTACTCTATGCTGCAGATGGAGAAATGTATATGAGAAAATGGTTTTGCACCACTAGTTTACTATTTTAATATTTTTTAAATGACAGACAAGATCCTGCTTTTATTGAGTATTTTTTTGCCCCTATAGATATTCACATCATACAGTTCGTCTGTATATGTTCGCAAATAGTTTATGGTTTAAATGGGATATGGTTTTTGCGTTTAGGTAAAAGAAAAAAGAAACTCTAGAGTTACTCACCAGCGTTTCAATGCATCTTGTTCAATGCTTGTAACAACTCATTCCATTCAAGATTGAAGAATGAATGAACATGGAATGAATTATTACAAGTCCTGAAGATTATACAAAAGATATCAAAAAGTTGTCGAGTAACTAGTTTTTTTCTTTTGACCTAAACGCAAAAACCGTATCCGTAATGAATTCTGAGATCGAAAACAAGATGGAGAATATGTATGGTTGAAGTGAAATGCTATTTCGAAGTCGTAGCACTTGATTGTGTTGTGTTGCAGAAGAGCATCGTCGTGCAGAAGCAGCAGCAGCAGAGCGTGATCGCCGCCGTGCTTGGAGCCGGAGTCGAAGGCGCGTGTGACAGGCTCGGAGAGCGAGGCTTCGGCCGTCGTCGTCTCCTCGTCGCCTGCTGTAGCCTCCGCGGCGCGTAGCCTTCCGTTCTCTCCACTTCTCTTTCGCTCCCTTATCCTTCGACCCAGATGATGTCTGGCCACGGGCCCCCGGTGCCTGGACGCCGCCTGCCCGTCTCGCCTCCCGTCGCCGCCACCGCGGCGCCGGTCGCGGCTGCCACAGCTCCGGGGACGCCCGCCACGGGGCCCGCTCCGGCGCACGTCCCCGCGCCCGCCGCCGCCCACGCTCCGTCGGCGGCCCCCGCCCCCGCGCACGCTTGGAGCCATCCGTCTCCGCCCCCTCTCGCTCAAGGTCAGTCATTCCTCATCCTTAACCTTCAGTTCATATGAACCCTTCCGGCTACTCATTCTTTAATGATTTTTATTTTGGTTGTGACAGTATCAGATTATGCATCCGATCGTTTAGTTAAAGAATAATTTGAAGATGACATTTCCTACTCTATTATTTTTATTACATTACCAGGATTAGGAAATGTTGACACAAGGTAACAAGTGGCTAATTGATAGACACTTTAATATATCATGCACACTTGAATATGTTATTGTATTAATTAGAAATTATTTTGTTTTTCACTACATTGATTTTACATTCTGTGGCTTAGACATAATCCTCAGTAATCTACTGGTGGTCATATTGTTCTCTAACTGGTGTTGTGTTTGTGTGTTGCAGGGCTTGGCATGCGTGGTGGTGCGCCCGGCGGCTTCTTTCCTGCGCCTCGTCCGTTACTTCTTCCTACTCCCCAACAGGCTCACCTTGGTGGCTCCTCCTCCGCCGCCACTGACAGACGTTCTCCGCGGCCGGGACCTCTGGGTGCATGGGGAAGCATGGCACCTGCAGCTCGCCCCGCGCCCAGGGTCCCTGCACCGTCATCTGTTCACAGCGGTTGCGACGGCCCTGGTAGTCCGCTTTTCAGCCTACAAATGCTGGTGAATCAGGAAATGTCGCGTGCCACAGTCCCTGGAGTCGCGACCCAGCGTGAGGGTGTTGACTTGTCATCTGCCTCAGGTGAGGCTTTCTCGAAGGCAGCGGCGCCAGAAGTCAGCCCATTGTCCTTAACACGGGGAGAGAAGCTTTCGTCTGAGCATGCTCTCAGGAATGGCAGTGCAGCAGCAGTGACAGTGACTCCACCTGTAGCTGTCACAAGCACAAATATTCTCTCTGCAGCGGTAACGTCTGCGGCGATGATAACATCCTTAAATGGTGAAGTGAGTTCTATCAGTGCTCTGGGCGGAGGGAATGCTGTGTCGCATAACTTGGTGGAATTGAACAAAGAACGTAGCATTCAGAAGAATGTCACAGATATCAAAAACCCTATGTTGAAAGAACCTGTTAGTGTGATAGCACAGACCCCTCCTAGAGACCGACAAAGAACATGCCCTGTATCCTCTGCGACCGCCATGGATTCTTCGACAGCTACAGTTATGTCCCAGAGTCATGAGCCAAGTGCGGGCCAACCTTATGGCAATCATGTGGAGAGCAGTGGCAGCAGCGTGCACGTGCGTGTTGCTGAGAACGTTCCCCAGTTCTCCCCAGGAGATGCGTCACCTGCCCCGACTCCCTCATCCTCTACTGATCTGGCCTCCTCCCCTTCCCCAGCACAATCACCACCTTCAGCTGTTGTCAAGGATACCACTGCACTGAAGAGCGTGCATCTAAAGAGAAACATGAAAGTCGACTCTATCTTGGAAAACCTTGTGGAACATGGCACTAAGAAAATCCTCCCCGTCAACCCTCCTGCTACTGCTCCTGCTTCTAGCACAGTTGTAAGTTCTTGTTTTAATTCGGAGCAACCTCCTCAAGCACCTGTCAGCACAGTGACGGTAGCTCCAGCGTCAGTTATAGTTTCCCCTCCAGTTATTGTTGAAGATGGAAGTAGTACTCAGGATATGAACCCCCTCTCTCCTAGCACTTCTCTACAGAAGATGACTCCTGGAGAGAGATCTTATATCGATGGAGAAGGTGATGTCTCCCCTACTTTTAGTGATGACGCTGATAATAGCAAAGCACGGCGTAAGAGAAAACTGAACAAGCCAGTTCGTATGTCCAAAAGTACCTCTGATGCTGATCCCACTGCCACAAGTTCTTCTGAAACCAGTGACTCCAACAGGGTTCAAAATTTAGAAGTTAATGAAAAAATCAAAACTAAATCAGAATCTGAGCAAATTATGGAAGTGGAATCTGAAGAATCAGTGGAAGCTATTGCAAAAGATCTCCATGGAGATATTACTCCCAAAAATGAATCTGTCAAAAACGAAGTGAGTAGTGTATTGACGGGGGAATTGGCTAATAGTGAAATTGGGGATAAGGCTAATCCCCCAACTGGAGACACTGATTCTCTCTTGTCTGACTTGGTATCAGAGAGTGAAAGAAGTCATGAAATGAAATCAGATTCCAAAAATCCTTTTATTGAAGTTGAATCAGAATTAGAAAAGATGTTTGCAGGAATTGTAGAAACAGAAGAAGATTCTGCTCAGCCATCTGAGACTCCTGTGAAAGAGTCCTCTTTACCTGATTCTGCACCAGCTGAGGAGTCTTCATCTGTTGGTGCATTAGAGAATTTGAACACTTTATCTACTTCTTCTGAAGTGAAGAGAGTTTTAAAGAGAGGTAGGCCCAAAGGATCTCGGAATAGCAGTCGAAGATCATCAGATAGTATTTTCGGTACTTCAGCAGATGGTAGTCCCAAGAAAAAGAAGAAACAGCCCAAGAGATATTTCGACGATACTCCTGGTTTAGGTCAGAGGAAAAAGCTGAAGCGCACTAAGTTCTTGCATAGTAATAACAGAGATAGTCCCATGGTTAAAAAGAAATCTGATTTTCTCCCTAATTCTGTTCAAGCATCAGCCCTTTATGACAGTGGTAGTAACACGAGTTCAAGTAGGTCTCGTGGTCCTGTTGTGCACATTGAAGGTCCACGTGATAGTCCATACAGTGTGACCATTATTAATGCACCATCAAGAGAAGATGAAGATGGCAATGATAAAAGTGCCAACAAGAAGCAAGTACCTACTAATTCGCGAAGAAAGAACACCATTTATCACAATGATTTGGAGTTCAGAGGTAAGTGAAATACATAAACTTTAATAGTATGTCAGATTTCTGGGCTATGTGAAGATTTTTTGTCTGCTTTCTAAAAGTCTCTTTGTGAAGGCTTTTTTTGTTTACTGGTAGACTGTTTAAGTATGTAATTTTGAGCTAAAATAAGTTAACCTATTGCATCAAACTAATATGGAATGTAAAAAATTAATTGAGTGATGTTGCCCACACATCTCCCTTAACATAATATCCTAGGATCCACTTCAGGAGCACTTGCTCGCATCATACACTATTTCCTGCTGATCCTTTGGTGGTCCCTTGCTCCCAAAGCAACAGTTGTAAATGACTGCCAACATCATCTTGTCATTGTGTTTTTCATCCCCAAAAAGAGTAGCCACTGCTGATATTACAATCAGTCCAAATTTTTTTTTCTTTTATTTGTGTTTCTTTTCGTGTGCACTATGCAAACTTAATTGCAATTTAACAGTATGTTGTGTAGATATCTGATCTATTTTTTTCTTTTTATGTAGTGGTAAGGGTAGATTTAGACAAAATTACTCACCGTAACATAACATCACATTAATAAATAATGATTTGAGCAGATAAGTTTTGGCAAGTTTAATGTTTACTCTATATTCTTGCCATTTTTAAAGGAATTTTTTGAAAAATATACACGATATTTTAATGAAAGAAACAAATCAAACAATTTTGATATACTTTTTTACAGAGGGTATTTGACATTGGTCTGCCATTGTTTTTCCTTACGTCAATTTGGAAATGAGACATGAAAGTTCTATATTTTCCTACCACTAATTTTGCTTATGTTAAAACATCTTGTATAGAAACAAAATCTACTTTAATTTTTAGAAGACTGCTTCATCACTCAGAATCATGTAATAAAATTTTGGTAATAATCATACAAAGTTTGAAGTTTGCAGCTTTAATGGGTTCTGAGAAAAAGGTTCATTAATGTTGATAAATGTAAACCTGAAAAGTCTTGCAGTGAAATTAGATACCTCAAAATCATTGTCAAAATGTCACCAGAATTGTGTATTGGTAGTAACCATTTCACATTTGATTATTATCCTCAACAAAGTGCACATAATAGAATGAAAAATATTCTAGAAATGTTCAAGAAACGTGCCTGAATGAAAAGAAAGGAAGAAAAGGCTTTCTCAAATTCCATCTGTGTATTAGAATATCTACTTAATGCACAGCAATGATCTAGTTCTACATTTAAAAAGAATCTTTAAGCATGTGTATGCAACTTATTAAGTAAAAGGGTTGTATGTAAATTTTTTTAAAAGTTGATTTTATTTCAGGAAAGAGAATCATCACTGTATCTGCTAATAAACTTTCTAAATAATTCATCAATGGTTAAGACATATTGATCTAATGAAATTACTGTGTGCATTATATTTTGAAATGGAATATTTCTCAGCCATAAGTTTCCATTATGAATGACTCAATGATATGTCATTAATTCTTAGTAAATTCTGTTCTTAGTGAAAAGTACCGTCTATCCAAATTACTTCTGCTTGTGAAACTAACTCCAATAGTTCCAAAATTATTTTTGCTTGTGAAACTAGCTCTGATAGTTGTGATTCCACAAAGCTAAGAAATTGATTTAGTCACTTCTCTTGACAAATTTGTAATACCAGTCAGAGTTTTTCTCTTGTTTTTGTTCCCATCACACTTGCTAAATCCAACAATTCTGAACTGGTATATTATTTATGTTTACTCTCATGAAAATTATAATCTTAGCAGTATTGGTTCATCAAGATGAAGAGGAAGTGGTTGAAATTTATTTGCTTTATCTTTAAAAGATAACATTGCATTTCTCCATTATTTTGTAAATTTGTCTTACTACAGTAAAGCTGGCAGAATTAATGTTAGAAAAAGAGTTTAAATAAAGGTCCTGCTAATTGGACAATCCATGACTAATCAGACGAGTTACTCGTAAAAGTACAAAGTATAAAATATACATACTTTATTTATCTCTTTGTCTTGTGTTGTAAGGCATTATCACTGATTGAGTACCCTTGGTTCAAAACGCATTTTTTTAACTTTGTGACTTTAGTTTTGACATCTCAATGGTTTAAATGAGTTTAGTAAGTGCCTAACATTGGTTTTCAACTTTCAATTATTTTGATTTTTGTTTATATAATTTAGAGTTTAAAATAAAATTAACTTAACCTAATCGTATCTACTTTGTTAATATAAAATGCAAGTTAATTAGTTAGTTTCTTTAATTCGTAATAAATTGAGTTTGTGTAAGTAAGGTTGTTTCTTTCAATATTTACGTTCAAGTTAATTAGCATATGGAGATGTATTAAAACATGTTTGTTGTTTTAAGTTGTACTTTTAACTCAAATTTAAGTTTATAAAGAAAGTAATACTATTCAAACAAAAAATTTCATGAGATAAATAACATCAGTTACCTGGCCTTCTTGGCTATGTTCAGTTTCCATGTCTCAGAAAGACCTATTTTTTNATGTTATGGACATGTTGAAGTCAATGTATTTTGGCTCATCTGCCATCTTAAATGATTGCAGGAGATACGCCATAATCTGGCAGCCAGAGTTTTTACTGACTCCAAAGTGTCATAATTAATTTTGGTATTTTTGTAAAAATGTTCCTAGTTCAATGTCTAGAAAACTTAAAAGCATTGGTTTTCAAGTAAAACTCCTTATATTTGTGGCAGTCACCATAACTCCTTCCATCACTTATCAATAACACTGATATAGAGTATGCGATTCTCCAATATTACTACTTAGCTCCTTGTATATATGAGAGAAATGGTTGTAAAATTTGATTAATGGATTCACAAGTCGTAGCTCCTCCAATGAGGCCAAAAGGAACTTTTTGGCTATGAAAATATGTAAACAGCGCTATGTAGGTACGAAGTACATATTTCAGAAGCAGCTTTCAGAAAACTGTGTTTACAGATCTAGAAGATGCTTTGTGCATTATTACATAATTTAGCAATCTGGAAAGATTCTGAAAATTTGTTATACACTTGTATATGTGTATAAAATTTGTGTAAGTGTATGAAATTTGTTGGTTCATGAGTTGTTTAAACCAGATGTCTCTTCTGCCTGTGAAGGTGGAATATCCTGCCTTTGTAAGTTGTGCATTGTAATTCTTCCTTGCCCAGTAATAAAATGGAAGAAAAATAATCCATACACAAAGTGTGTGATGTTCTTTTGGTCTTTTGTTGTTGCAGGCAAAGTTTCGCGAGCTGGAGGAAGTGCTGCTGGATTGTTTAGTAGTACATTGTCTGCCAGATATGATTCGGTTACAACTGACCCTACTTGGATTTGTGTTTTTTGTAAGAGAGGGCCTCACACGAAAACTGGTCAAGGAAATTTGGGTAATGGAGATTTATTTGGCCCTTACTTAGTTGGTAAGGAAAAATCAGATGAAGTAACTAGTGCCAATCCATTCCCTCATATGGAAGCACCGGCTGATGAGAAAGATATTACTGAGGCACAGAAGAGGGGTCACAAAAACAAGAAGAGTTTGAGAGGGGCAGAAATGATTGAGCAATTTCATCAAAAAATGTCAAAGAAAGTAAGTTATTTTCTTTTCTAACCTTTTCCTTTTTGTAGAAACGTCATGATGTGATGAAATAAGTTTTCATTCTGTAGATATTGTATCTAATATAAGACATATCTTGTAAGAGTGAGACTAGTTGTTGCATTGTGAAGCAGTAGTGAGTAGCTTCAGAATATGGTGCCACAATAGTTTTCCTACTTTATAAGAAAAAATTTGTTCATTTGAACATGTATCACACAAATTTTTCGCAATAGATTTATTTTCTTAGCTTATTATTTAAATCTACATCTTAGTATGTTATCTGAACTTCTTGTACAGATGAAGCGAACACATTCGATGGATGTGCCCGTGCGTGGAATGATTCCTATAGCACCAAGTGCTGGAAGCACTGATAAAGAAGAGGGCTGCTATGAAGTATGGGTGCATGAAGCATGTGCTGTGTGGGCTGCTGGTGTCTATTTGGTGGGTTCTCATATAGTTGGCCTACAAGAGGCAGTCTGGAGCTCTGTGCATACAGTAAGTGTGTTTTCTTTCATTTCTGGGACAAGACATATCTTGTATAACAGTAGAGCTATTTATATCTATCATTATTTTATGGTTTATTTATTATGTGGGGAGATGGTACCAAAACCACTATTACTATTTCACCAACTAACATAGCATGTTCATCAGTTTTGAAGATTATTGTTTATAAAATTGAATTTTTTGTATTTGTTGAAAATATTAAACATGGATTCTTACATATCAGTTCAATGTAAATAATATTTTATCAATATTATGTTTGAATCTGAATTGTAAAGTTGAAAGTTGAATTGTAAAATGTTTTGTAAAGTTGAAATTTTAAGCATATAACCCTAACAGAGGGATGTAATGATGTGTTGATTATTGCAGATGTGTAGCAAATGTGGTGAGGGTGGAGCTAATGTTGGCTGTGTGCGCCGTGCTTGTGAGTGGCGTGTACATTACGGCTGTGCTCTGGATCAAGGATGGGACCTAAACGAAGAATCTTACATTGCTAGATGCCACAAACATAAGGTACTAAGACTAAATTTATCTTCTCATATTTCTTCACCAAAGTAGAAGCATAATCTATTGTATCACAATTTTTAAATTGTTATTTCAGTTTTCAATCTCAGGACATTTTTCTTCTCCCTAAGAATATTTCCCTTGAGAGTATTGTAATTTTGAATTACCTTGGATAATTGGTTCTTGTTCTTTATGCTGTGAGTATGAAATGGAAGAATAGAAAGGGAGCAATTAACAAAGTTTTTACTTTTGAAACATAAAAGTTTTAAAAAAATATAAAGTGTTGGTATATTTTTCGTCAACTAATTCTTGAAATAATGGTACTTTTACATCTTCGTATTTTTTGTATGCTTCACCATTAAAATTGTTGCTCTAGTAGACAGATTGTAAACGATAACATTACATTGCCTGACTTGGTGAGCTTACCTGAAATATACTGCATTTAAAATTGGCATGTCTATACTTGCCACAAGTTGATAAACATTTGTTTTCAGAATTGGACTCACTAAATTTTTCAATTTTACCTGCTGTTATTATTTGTGTATTTTTAATGTAAAAATATTGTTTGAGTGATAATGGCCACACACTCCATTTACTTTTTTCACCCATGACTATTTTGATGAACGCATCAACAACTGCTAACTGATCTTTTTTGTGCTCCTATAATGACAAGTATAAGTACAAATTTTTGAATTTAAACTGTTTGCAAATGGAACCTCAAAGTTTAACAATCTATTCATTAAGTAAGGTGATTAAATACTATATCCCATGCCTAAGTTGAAAAAAACAAGAAACAATTTTTTATAAAATCACCTCTTTATTAACATGTTTTTTATTCTCAAAATTCATGGCCACTGTGGATTTTTCGATCTCTCCAGATTTAAAGTTTCAAATGTATTCGTTTGGTCTAATTTCAAGTAGCTTTTATTTATTGATTTTATGTCACATATATTTTGTTTGTGGATGGAATTGGTGATTGATTGTTGGCATAATTAAAAATTAAATTTTATGTCAAAGTGTATGTTTGTGGATGGAATAGGTGACTGATTGTTGGCATAATTAAAAATTAAATTAACTTGTGTGGTCATGTAATTAAATTAAAGTAACTTGAGACGTCTAACCTCTTCCTTCAACTCTTCTTTACCTACCTTAACCATTTTTCACCTACATGTAAAGAACATTTCTTCTACTTCTTTCTTCCAAAGACATGACATTCTTGATAAAGGTTTTAAGTTCTGTCCTCCCTCTACTTTTATTCCTCGCAACCTCAAAACACTTCGTATTGATTTAGACACGAAACTCGAAGGTTTGCAGATACCTAAGGATACCAAGAGTCACACACGCATGGAAACAACACATCCTATCAGAAAAACAAAAACTTGATGACTCTCACAAGTCACTCGGTAAACAGATCACTGAACTCAAAAAGAAAATAACACAGCAAAATCTTGTAATTTCTAAAGCTAATAAAGGCAACACCATGGTAGTCTTGGATGCAGTAGATTACCAACAGAAAGTACATGACTTTATCAACACAAATGACATAATGCTACCAAATGATCCTACAGTCAAACATTTGAACACACTCAAGAAAATCATTAATAACTGTAAAGTCATTATTCCAAATCTTAAGCACGTTGTACCATCTAACCCATTTCCTGCTAAATTATATCTGCTTCCAAAACTTCACAAAGAAAGTATCCCTATCAGACCTGTAGTTTCCTATACTAATACTTTAACATACAAGCTAGCACACAAATTATGCACAGTCTTTAATAAACACATTTCATTCAAACCAGTAAATTCAATTCTAAATTCACAAGACAAAATTTCTAAAATCAAAAATACACCTGTACCATCAAATGCAAAACTTGTTTTTTCGATGTTAGTAACCTCTTTCCTAGCATACCTATTTCAGAAAGCATGCAACTTCTCAAAAATTTAGTAGATAAGAAATCATCATGTCCTTTTCAGGTATGCACAGAACGTACTACTATCATTTCTGCTTGCCTGGACATCAATTACTTTCATTTTAATGATTCTTTCTACAAACAAAATTGTGGTCTATCTATGGGCAATCCTCTTAGTCCATTATTAGCTGCAATATTTGTGGATAATGTAGAAAAACAACAAATTTTTAATTCACAACATCCACTCTTAAAAAACCTGATATACTGGTAACGATACGTTGGCAGCTCAATCGCATTGTGGACGGGAACACTCCGACAGTTGGAACAGTTCACACAGATTTTGAATACCAGACACTCCAACATTAAATTTACCACAGGAAAAGATAAAACTCTGAACTTTCTCGACTTAAGTATCTCTATAAATAACAACCACCACTGTCAATATTTTCAGAAAACCCACTCACACTAACACAGTCTTTCATCAGTCTTCAGCACATCCAATTAGTTACAAACATGCAGCATTTCACTCCATGATTTATCGACTTTTTAACACCCCTCTCTCTCTCTAGGCAGAACATTCTTAAGGGAATAGCAACCATCAAACAGATAGCCACGGCCAATGGGTTCAATACATCTTTAATCAATAAACTGATTAACAGAAAAATCCAAAAACTTCACATTCAATCCCACACACCACTTACACCCATTTTTCATGGACGTCTGTCATTCATAAGCATCTCGGCAACATTTCACAACAAATAGCAAACATTCACAAAACGGGGAGAAAATTCAACACATGCTTAAAAGAACATCTAAATACATGGGCACGTAACAGCAACACCTCACACTTTGCCGTACATTTAATAGAAACAGGACAACCCCATAAACAACACATCAATACTTGAAATAGAACATAAATTTAATCACAGATCCAAATTAGAAAAAATTACACATTCAGAAACAGATCAATAATAACAATTTTATTCTTAATGAACAAACAAATTTTCAATTTTTGCCGTTGCAATGCCTTGCTCTCCACCACTGTTGCTAGAATTCTTCCTCCGCCACCCCCTCACCCTTTGGAGGTTGTTTGACTACTTAAAAGACCTATTGTCAACCGCTGGGTGCATTTGCCACTTTTCCTTGTCCAGAGGTAGGTTAGTACGTACAATTTACTTGCCTTGTGTCCCTTTAATGCTATTTGTATTTATTTTCTGCTTATTTCTGTGTTTTACATCTATTTGTATCTATTAATTTTAATTTTAGACTACTGAAGATGACTGCTATGCAGTCGAAAGTCGGCTCTAACAATAAATATATGATTGGCAAGACTACACAAGTTAATTTAATTTTTAAAGTGTATGTTGTTGTTTTATGTAGATTTTCAATTTAATTCACAACACCTTGACCACTATTTGGCTCATCAATAGGTTGTATGTAATATTACAGTATTACTATGATAGATGAAAAATTGTTTATATTTATTTCTTCAACAATATTTTAATTTTTTTATGAAAGCTAAGGTGATAGGTACATTTTCTGAAATTTTCCTTTTTAACTTTTCTAAAGTAGTTATTTTGTGTACTATTTTCAGTCTCTCAATATCTTAATCTTGTCTATCTTAAACTGTGAAGTATCCTAAATTAAACATGTTACGTCGAATGAAAATGGGAGACGAGACCGGGGATCGAACCCGGGACCTTGAGCTTTGCGCGCTCATGCGCCTACCGACTGCGCCATCCCGCTCGCCACCCGTGCCCGTCTACCATTCTCATTCAACTTGTGAAACCCAAAGACCTCTGAGGTNATGGATACTTCACAAACATAGAAATCTCTTAGATTGCGGTGAACCTCACCGCCAGGTAATAGATTAAACATGTTACGTCGAATGAAAATTCCGGGTTCGATCTCCGGTCTCGTCTCCCATTTTCATTTGACGTAACATGTTTAATCTATTACCTGGCGGTGAGGTTCACCGCAATCTAAGAGATTTCTATGTTTGTGAAGTATCCATTATTTTCACTGATATTGACAATATTATCATACTCATTTCTCAGTTAATGTCACATAACAATTTGTATTCCGATTCTTGAAATTATATTTACAAGTCTGTACGAAAGGCTATTATCCAATACTCTTAAGCAAGTAAAAATTAGACGTATTATGTATGCAATAGTTGTAAGTATCTAAGTGTATTTCTAAAAATTTCCCGTTAACAACGCAACTGATTTGGATAAAATTCACAGATTTATTTTACAATGAAGAAGTTATCTAACAGTCTTATTTCTGAGTATTTTATCACTTTTTTTAATCATTAAAAAAATTATGTATTACTGATTCCATAGAATAGACACCTTTTAATTGTTTTCATCACCCGTGCATCAATGAATGAGTCAGGGCCTACTAAAGCAAAATGAAAGGTGTTTTGTATCTTCTGTTTACTGTCTCTGTCTTCTACTGCCGAAATACATGAGATGAATTGATGTATCCTGGAATAATCTCTATGAGCTCATGAGTGGAAAAATAACCATTCAAGGTGTTGAAAATATTGGCAATGCCAAGTCAAATAATCCGAGAAATACTTAAGTATGCTATTTTGTCCAAGAAGCTTGGTTGCTTGGTGGTAGTACGGTTAGTGGCTTGACCGAGTAGTGATAAGAAGTATAGTTCAGATGCCATTGTGAAAATGTGTAATCTGAACTGAGTAACCACACTTTGACACGTTTCATGAAAACTCGTTGACAATAATTGAGTCAATGCCTTCTTATTGTGAGCATTGTATGTAATTTTGATTAAATATATTCATTACCTCTCCCAAGCAATTAGCTAACTCATCCAAGTATGGATTCGTTAAAAAATAACAATTGTTGCAAACATTCTATATTTGTGTTCATGGCTGTTGTAATTAGTGTTTTTTTTTTCTCTTAACGATTATTTTATATTTGTCCTTAATTGAGGTCTTAACGATTATTAATAACCCTTTATTGAGGTCAATATCCATTGGACTCTTAGATTTGAAAGGAAAATATGCAATGGATATTTACTGTGCCGTATTATTTGTCCAATGTTGTATGCATTCAGGATTGGTAGGCTATAATTTGTTTGTTGTCCACTTAACTGCTGTGGTTCTCAAACTTCTTATCTCCAAACCTGCCTTGAAAAATGGATCTCAGACTTCGTATATGAGAAATGTTTCCAATATTGTTTTCTAGTTATATACATAATAATAAAATATTGTCAAAATAACGGTTACAAATTTCATATGACCATGGGGAGGACAATAAACTAATTTAGACTCCTGAAGCAAGCAAGGGATCTTTCCATCAATTTTGATCAAGGCAATTTAACATTTCAGTGCTATTCTAACAATAAGAATAGTTAGCCATGTATTATAATATCAACAGAATACCAACAATTTTTTATTTAATAGAATACCAAAAAGTTATTTCAAAAATACTTATTCTTGTCATCAAATCTTAAAATTATTAGGAAAATATTGTTTTATAAATTTTATCTATTAAAATAACTGAATTCTAGATTAATTATTTTTGTACTATTAATGTTACTGCAGCTCCTAGATAGAAGCCTAGAGAACCTGTGTGTGTGTATATGTATGTATGTGTATATGTATATATGTATGTGTGTGTATGTATGTATGTATGTATGTATGTATGTATGTATGTATGTATGTATGTATGTATGTATGTATGTATGTATGTATGTTACAGTATATATATGTAGTAAAGAAAATGTGTGGTTAATTAATTTCAAGAACTTTTCATGTTTCTATTCTTTTTAATTTCTTAAGTTATGCATTAATTTTCCTTTATTGTTAATCCTTTTCAATCTTTTTTATGTTGAGGGTTATTTGCTATTTATTTGAATTACATAAATTTTGTGCAATTTGCAGTTAAAGGTGACAAGAATAATGCAAAAAATACATTTGACTATCAAACTCGGGAGCATTAATTCGAAGAAAACATTATTCATATAATGATAAAAAAAATTATTCACTAAAGTAACATATATTTCTGTGGTTGTTTTGCATATCTTTCCTCTGTTATCATCTGTGCACAGCAGAATCATTGTGCTAACAACCTGGTGGTACATGGATGAACCTTATCGTTTATTGCTCCCTTGTAATTCGGGAATTCAATGACTTGGAATAACATCCCAATTCTTCTGTTTAATTTGTTTCTTTCAATAATTAAAATTTTGCGCCTTCTTGTACTTTTTTATCATGTTGTAAAATGTGCTGCTAGTGCAGAGTTTTTTAATTTAATGTTCCTAGAATCATTTTTCTGATTCTCATTTTTTGTTTACCTAGTGTGCTATTTCTCACAGTCCCTGGATTCATATTTATTAACATCTGAATTTTTGTGAAGGGTTCAATTCTTAGTAATTTAATCATAATATTTTTCATGGAATTCTGAAGTACTAATTGAATGTTATGCTCTGAGTATCTTTTTGAATTTTCTGTGACAGATAATTTTTCAGAGATGCCAATTTTACTCCCAAGTTTTAGAAGCTGCTACATCCCTAATAGATTTGGTTATTTTCTGTTGATATATTCGTATTTGATAATTGTTTCTTTGAGGACAAATAGTCAAACATATCTTTACATGTGACATGTCAAATTGTATTGTCTGTTTCTTTTCATGGTTCATTGTTCATGTAAGTGAAAAAAGAATTTTTCAACATTGCATCATGAACTGGTGGTGCAAAATGTAACTTCTGTACAATACTTTACTTTAATATCTTCATATTCTGTACTGTTCTTTACTTTTATAAAATTGGATGTAGTTGCACCATTTTTCTGTTATGAAATGGCTGCATTGTCATGTTCAGTTTTTCAGATTTGAGATTTGAATTATAAATTTTAATTTTAACATTAAACTGCTTTTATTTATTATTATTGTTTTGTTGGGTATTCACTTCACTGCTCTAAATGTGTTGTGGCTGGTTTAAGTTTCTAATCCCAGGTCGCTATCTGCTCTCTAAAGAACTAGGTACAGTATCTTAAAATGTGGGCTGATGTGAGCTGTGCCAAAAAGAGTGATCTTTTGTATTTCCCATTCTCCTTGTTTGCATGGTAAGGAATCTATTCTTCTTTACAGAAAGCACATCAAGGTAACCTACAGTATTAGAGGTAATAGTTATTTAAACCCTCCACATTGTTTTTTTATAGCCAGCATTTATCTATATTTATATTTAAGCAGTTTTTATGCTGCATTCTGCATTAAATTTTTATCAGTTGATACATCAATCAGCAAGCAGGTTCTGTTTCTCAATATCCTGTTTATTGGCAGGGATGCATTGTTGTTGTTGTTGTTGTTGTTATTATTATTATTATTAATTATTTGTAAAATAGCAAAATAATATAATATTGTGATAAAATGACATTAACATACATGGTGAAATAAAATGTGTGGTAATAATGGTCCTATTGTAAACATTAATCAACTTTAAAATTGTTAAATGGCTACATCCATGTATTTAAATTGAACAGCCCTCATACAGCTTTTCTATATTTCACTTGGGCAACTGTCAGTTTCTTTTTCTTCTAATGTATCCTTCATCCTCGGTCATTAAGTTTTATTCATAATTCACAAGTGTTACTTCTTGGTTGGCAAGTGAAATGTCTGGACATAGTAAAGAAATGGAAGAATCTACTGTTATATTATAGGGTTTAAAGCTAGTTTTGAAGAAATTGAACAACTGGAAGTCATCTGACCTTGATGGAATATATAATTTTTTATGCAGATACCTTAGAAATGCACTTACTCATGTGTTGGTGTGGTGCTTACCCTTACTGGAACTATGTACTCTTTATGAATATTATTAACAATCTGAATGAAATATTTTGATTCTTTGCCAGACTATACTTGAAATCTAAAAGCCCTGATACTTGAATCACCATTTACAAATGTTTTTCATGATTACTGGCTGAGAAGGTGATATAACTTATAAAGTCTTAAAATATACTACCAGAAGAACAAAAAGGGGCTCAGGGATACCAAGAAATTCAGCTATTAATTGGAATGACAATCAAGAAATGGATGGTTCTGTTCCATGTTCTTGGCTGTTACAATCTGGACTTGTACACAATCCATTCTAAGTGTGTCATTTTACTAAAAAATCCTGAACGTCTGTTGCAGACAATGTGAGTTGAATAATGGCTGCAAAACAGCAAGATCAAAGCCATTATCTATTCAGAGTAGCATCTTCCAGGGTGACATATGCAGTCCTGTTTTGATCTGTCTGGCAATGAATCCTTTATGTCAACATATTGAACCTATCATGGTTGAGATTTAAACTGCTTGCAGAAAGAAAAGGCAATTTTGTATGCAGATGTCCTAAAATTATTTTTTGGTAAAGATATGCGAGAGCAACATTCCAACAATCCATCCACCCATCTATGCAACCGCCTGCCAAGAGCAACCTATGAGAAATATGAAAGCAACTTATAATTCATGTTGCTTTGTGTGTGTGTGTGTGAAAGTTCATGAAGTGTTTGGGCAAAGAGAAGATAATGATGATTATTTCTTATTGTGAAAATGGCTTCCAAGTTTGTGGTCTGTGTCCTTACATCTCCTTTTAAGGGCTTTGCTAGATTTTGGTGACTAGCTTGTATGAAATTGAATCTCCACTTGCTGCTTATAATAGTCTGTTTTTCCTGGATTTTTTATTTTCTAATTTTCCATTGAGTTATTGTTTGTTCTTTTCCAGAATGGATCTTACAAACCTGAAAATTTACTTCCAACATAATAACGTATGCTGTGAAGCAGTTGCAGTACCTGTGCCATTCTATAACTGAAATTCTTCTGACGTTATTGGCTTGCGTTATGACCCTTCTCTCATGTTTGTGTGGCAATAACATTAGATATTGGTAATAAAAACTAATGAAATTTCTACATTGTAGACATACTTGTAAATTTGATTCGATTTGCAGGTAGAATTGTTGATGAAAATGTCATAATGTATCTAAATTTAAAAAGTTCTTTTGTTTGAAGTGTTGGATCGTACTACAGATAATTCATTTTAAAGTAGAAATCTTATTTTTTAACTCTTACTATGTATCCCTTCCAAGATGTTGTGTCAATGTATTTTATCTTTATTTTCTTATTAGATGTGCTCAAAGGGAATCCCTCACTGAATGTGACAGTGTTTTGTTACAAGACTTAACTAGAAGAGCTAAGACAATACTTGTTATCTTTATTGTAATGCAAGTTACATAAGCGATTATTTTTGGAGCACATGAAAACGTTTTCAAATGCATTTTTGGAGGTGAGCAAAAATTCTTATGGTGTGTGTGTGAGTGAAAAGAAATCAAATGGAAAGTGAATAGTTATTTCTTGATTTGACTCGTCAGATAGTGTTAAATGCTTGTTCCTTTTCATTTTAATTATTTTGACTAATATTATCGTAATTATAAATATTAATGTTTCTCATGTGTTGGTTATGGAGTAAAGAAGACAGAAATTCATTACCTCTTCACTTTTATTAAGTACCAATAAAAGCCAACAAATTCTAAAATAATATGTAAATTTTGCATAGAGAACATTGTTTAAAACAGTGGAATTTTTATTTTGTTTCTTTCATGACAATTTTTATGTTTGAATGATATGTTGATAAGAATACAATTTCCTCAAACAAGTGCAGTTGTCTTGACTGCACCATTGTGGTGCAAGTAATATCTATGAAATCTATAACCTAATGTACATGTGTAGTTGTCTTCAAGGAATCGGCATGGCAGTTTGTTTTGAAGCCACCTTGAAATGGTATCTTATGAGAGAGATATCATTGAAGTGACTGCTGATTTTTTTATAATCCTATAATTAATTATTTGTATGTAAATATAGTTTTTCATTTTTCCCAAAATGAATTGTTCCTAGCGGTATGTGGTTTTGATTTCGCAAATTGCTGCAAGAATTTGCAACATTTTACTCATATTTTACCTGGTGATGCATTACTCAAGTATTTATAGCCTCTGTTTGTTCTGTGAACAATAAATGAAAGGTCCAAAAGTCATGGAAGACTTCAACATGAATTGACTCTTTTGATAGTACTCTTTTCTGTCATGTATTGAAATTTAATTCTCTTAACAATTAGAACAGATTTTTTGTGTGTGAACACTGTGCAAAATGCTTTGCAAGATTATTCAGTGTGCTCTTAATACTTAAAGCACACAATAATCCTACTTCTGAGGAATTGAATATTTTATCAACTCAATTTCAGAGGTAGCAGTTGTAAGCAGTTGTGCGACTCTATATGAGTAAAAGTGAGGAATACTTATTTTGAGACTAACATTCATTCATTGTTTTGCTATGTAATGGTAAGACACAAATTTTCAGTATATATAAGAAAATTATTTACTTATAAAAAGTTTTGGTTAGTCTCCTTCTAGTACACATCATAATTTAAAGCCATATTCTTATTACATTTTGTGTGTAGTTAGAGATTATTTAAAACTAGAGATTTTGATTAATTGAAATTAATTTCGTTGATTCCTTACAAAAGATTGTAATGGTCTTGTTAATGGTACATAACTATGTATTGAGAGATTGCTATCCAGCTCAATCCTTTGGGAACCACGAGATAGAAATAATTAGTTCTGAATACTTTATGGGTAACTTTGGATCTTTCACTTTTTTGTCTTTTGCGTGTGGTTTCCTTGGGGAAATACATTTCAGTTTTCTGTGTATGAAGTTATAAAATTTTAATTATTACCTCAGAAATTATTTTATTGGTGATAAATAATAGGAAACAGAATTTTGACTTGTAAGTCCACACAGATCCCTATAGGTTAGAGTTAATTTGAAGTGTTTAGTATCTGCTGTTAGAATCTCTTGACTCGGTAGGTCATCAACTAAAAGTTGGGAACATCATATTCTTTTCCCCTTTCTTTCTTTACTTCTGATCCTTTCTTTCACTCTTTTTGTACCTGTTTACATTTAAGAGTATTAATTTGTCATATTCAAAAAAATATGTTGAAATCTGTACAGTTGTTTGTATTTTATTATGTGCTAATAGATTTTATGAATTAATTTTGTGATGTAAGATCTTGCCTCTAATTTTCTTACTAAAGTCTTCTTCTTCCACTTGTAATTATATGATTTCTTTTAAATTATTGGAAACAAACAGTTATAATTTGTCCAGTATGTTTTTCCTTTAATGGACATAGTGTGTCCCAGAGAGCTATCAACTTTTTAGTGAAGTTTACGTGTCTATTAAGTAGTTTAATTTAGTGCCTGCAATGCACAACTAGTCATGATCAACTCTTGTCTATGAAATTCACATTTTAAACTTCCTGCTGATTATTACATGTAATAAATTGCAAACTGCAACTGCTTTGTTTTTAATTGTTATCCACTACTGATGTGTTATTATTTTTAAATTGTTTTTATTACATGGGACAGTTGGTTCCGGCAAGTTCGTACATATACTCTTAATGAAAAGAACAATCGAGAAAAGTAAATGATTTATTAATGGGTCCATCAAATTATTTACACATTCCTGTGGAAACATGTCTGTGAATTACTGCTGAGTATATATTCATAGACATGCACCCAGTCGTCTTCTGTCTGTAGTCCAGTTTCTCCTCATTAAAACTAAGTTCTGTCACTAATCTTGTGTTTTTGTGTCTGAAATGAAATTGTGACTAGAGTGTAGACAAGGATTATTCCATTCCAGAATTGCTCTTTTGTGTATTTTTTCTAATTGGTAGCATCAAGTATTGTTATGAGTGAAAAGTGCACAAGGCTCTACCTTCAACCATGCCTATATGGAAACAGTAAAGACTTTTTTCCTCCGCATGAACAAGAATTATATATTTAATGCTGAAATATTGTATGGAAATAAAATATTGATCATGAATAACCTTTCTCAAAATTATTTTTTTCGATTTGTTTATAGTTTGAATCACATTTTGTTAGTTTTATTTCGTTCTTTTTTTCTCTTCACTTATTAACATCATGAAGTTGGAATTTTGCTCTATATTTGCATTTACGAATATGATTAATTTCTTTGAGTGATACTGGTATTTCATTGGAGTATGTTGTACAAAGAAACAGCACATGATAATAATAGTAATAACAGAGTTGATATCATGGAAATTATTTTGATTCTCCTTATTTATTGAAAGTGGTTTCTTGAACCAAATAATGGAAAGTTTGACCTTTATGTCATATATGGATGAGTATTATCGGTTTTTGATTTATTGATGTTTGCATTGTCTTGTGTGTGATGCAGAATGATCACCTTTTTCACAGAATCAGACTGAAGAGGTTCCAAGTTGATTTCATTCCAGTGAACCTACTCTACTGCCAAGAGAAAAAGCACCTCTTATTTCTTTCCTCTCTTCTAATTATTTTGCCTGTTTCTTTCTTTCTTTCTTTCTGAAGAAGGCAGTTCACTTTTCTTCCCATTCTCGCTATGTAATTTTATTTGTGTATAGTGTCCATGTTATTTAACTATTCAGCATTTGTAATATCACTTCAGCTGTCATGATTGTGGGGACATTGTGTTCTCTGATTACATCTCTTCACTAAATGCGGCATGACCAGTGTTGGAGGCACTGGAAAATGTGTAGCTCTTTGAAATTAGTGGATTTTTTCAAGTTTCTTGTTTTATACTTGCACAAGGTTTATTTAACTTCCACAAGCTGTATGGTACATTTTATGAATGAGTTGAGAAATAATTTGGTTATTCACCATCAGTCATATACACCATGGATAGTTTATTAATCTTTCATCCTTAATTTCATTATTGTATGGCATATTGTACACGGTTTGCTGAAAATTTGCTAATGATCGATTGTTGGATGACTACTAACAAACATTGCATTTTAATTTGTTTTAAGTAATTTGTGTAATATCTAATGGTGACAGTGAATAACAAACAATAGAAGATTTAAATAATTGTTGGTGTTGCCTCAGATGTTTACGTATACAGCCCAATGAACCAAAATTTTGCGCAATTTCATTATTTTTGTTTATTATAACGGAGAGGAATAGGGAGTGGAAACCCTAAAATTTGAACTGGACATACTTACTACCTTTAATGAATAATGTATTTTCTCTTGAGAGCAATTTGTAGAAATATGAAATATTTGTACAATATTTGCAGAAGCAAAGCCACAGGTACTCTTCTTGCATCAGTGCCAGATTTACTTATAAGTTAAACATGCTATAGCTCTGAAACCCTAAAACTTTAAAGGAAAAACAATTGAGTATTTGCAAAATATAAGCTAAAATTAAAGAATATCATATTTAGATTACCATACTTTGATAAAGTACTTTTTTGTTGTTGTGGAAATGGTCTTAGAAATGTATCCTTCAATTAGCAACTAGCATGTATTCTACACCACCAGAATGATGGTCATTTGCCAAGTACAGCTGGACACTAATTAATTTAATTTATTCATTAACACCTTTTTGTGTAAAAAGGACAAATTTTCTAATGGTATTTTCACCATTAGGAGTGGTAATATTTCTATACAGGAAAAATACGGAGAAAAAGATAATTAATAGATAAGACCTGTCATTTTAGCGAGTATTTGCCATCACAGAGGATGACATGCTTGGAAGAGACTATTTCCATGCATGTGAAGCTGGAGAAATTCTGTGAAACTGTTAGTAGGACATCTGCTACAGCAAAAGTTTCATGGAGTATTAATGAGATATCGATCAGCTTCAATGGGCTGAGCTGACCAGGACTCTATCTTTTTTGTACATGGAATTTGATAGAGGATTACAAGATCCTCCTATCTGTCAGTGAGAGTAGTCTAGCATTCACTCCTATTGAAGTCAAGGCCAGGCTTTCGTCCAACAATTTCATAAAGCACTCCTGGATATTTTGATTGCACGATATATGATCCAACTGCTAAGGTGACCAAATGGTGCAACCATACTGCAGGATGGGTCTTCTAAGATGAGAAATAAAATCATCGCCATTATATTCCAATCCACCTGTGGAAATTCGGATGACGAAACAAAAGCTTTCCTAGTTACATCATTAATGTTGACTTCAAGGAATTAGGTTCGCAGAAAGTGAGACCCCCCCAGTTCCTTGATGCCTGTCTTTCGAGTTAGTGCATTTAATAGTTGAAGAGGAAGGGGGACGAGGTGCTATGAAATGTGAAAACTACATTTGTCAGCATTGTTTAATATAAAGGACCACCACTCAATTCTTAGAAAAGAGTTTTCAAGAGTTCACATTCATTCAGCGAGGAAGCATCGTTGAAGATCTAGATGTAGCCAGCAAAGAGCAGATACTGCGCATCACCGAAAACTCAAGGATTGATCGCCGAGAGATTCAAAGCATTGGAGAAGACTGACTAATTCCATAGAGTTAACTTGGCCAAGGTAATGATGGTTTTCATGTCGACGACCTCTGAGAAGTCAACATATGCATTGTCCACGTATTATCACAGCAAAAGAAGAAATGAAATTCTCGTAAAATACAGAATTGGACTCTGGATCTTTTAGGTGTTAAACCATTTTCGGAAGCCGGAATATATTTGAAGAGAAAACTTGTAATAAAGATCGAGTGATTCGAAGACCTAGGTGATAGCAGGTAGGATTACTTACTATTGGATGGTAATTACGCACATTATGAACGTGACTATGAGGACTTGTGAATAGGAATTACCCAGCTAGATTTGTATCTGGCAGGAACACAGTGGATTGAAGAAATGAGTTGTAAGACTGACTCCAGTGATTCGGGTTGGAACTAGAGAGTTGCAATATTTGTGTTCAACTGCGAGAATCTGATCCCTCATTTTGGATCAGGAAAGAATGCTTACGTTTAAAATCGCAACCTGAAGTACACTTGGGGATAAAGTTACAATTTTATTGTAATCCAGTTGCGGGAAAGGTGTGTTCGAAGTATTGCACGCATCAATTGGAGAGACTGCAATACAATTGTTCAGCTTAAATGTTTGAGCTATTTTCCCTATAGCTATTCACAAAGCTTCAAAAGGCTTCAACATTGAGTTGAATTGTATCATTGATATGTTACTTGTAATTGGTATGACACCAATAGCTCAGCACTGTTGTGTGATTGTAGACAACTGAGCTCAGTCTTCAGTATTATGCTTTTCTTGTAATCTCATGGTGGATTCTTTTCAGATGTGAAGAAAATAGCGAAAAAAGAGAGTCTCGCCAATTTTGTGGGCGTGTTCTCCATGACAAGCTAATGTAATACGTTTTCAAAAATATCAAGAACATCAAATAGAACAGACCCTAGACTGTGATAGGATCATCGCTACATCATATCTATGAATACTATTTCTGAAGAACTTTGGTTTAAGGCATTGTACGTGCCAGTTAACTCGTTGTACGGGAGTGAGCAGCCTCAATTGGGAGGATATGATCAAGAGCACAGTTTTCTGTGACGGATGAAGAAAGAAAAGTAGGTCAGCAAAACCTCGCGTGGTTTGATATTTTCCGGAACCAGATAAAAAGTTAACATCAAGTCAATAAAATGTGATGGCGACCTGCTTTAGGTGATAGATTCAGTGCTGCTGCGGTCACCTTAAGGAATTATAAACTCTCCAGCAATGAAAATGAAACTGAAGGAAGAAATGGAATTTGCTTCATCCGTAGCGTCACTATGACGAGAATACACTTGAGCAGTTTGTTGCGGAGGAATGTAAACTCCACAAATACGAGATGATTTGGTAGTTTTAATTGAGGATACAAGACTACTTCGACATCTGTGACGCTATGATTGTGCTAGGTCACAAATGTGTTTTACAGGCAACGAAGGCACTACAGCCACTTTTTATTATCTAGGATCTCAACAAACCATCCCTCGCCGGTATAGCCATATATTTCACGCTAATTTTCGTTTGAGTTTATTTGACTTGTCTTTGACATTTGTGAAGGAAGTTAATAATGCAGATAAAAAGAGATCATGCTATCATTTTTATAGCTACCTTGACAAATAATCATATTTGATCATATTTCGTGTGACGTTCTTCCCAACTCCCACTCTAGAGGTGTTGTGCATGGTGCTACTGGTGTCTTTCTTCCATGAGGGTTGAATTTAGACTTGCACGATATCAGATTTCGTTATCAAACCAGCGACGCCGAAAACTGAACTCGTCACTGGTTTCTGTCATGTTTTATGATTTTTTTCGTGGCACTGTCTTCCCTGAGTGCTGAGATTTATACGGACTGATTGTGGATGGTGGTGACTTGTCAGTCCTAATTTCAGTGGCCCCGAAAGATATGTTTTCAGAACAAGTATTCATTATACAATAGTTTATTTTTACCTCTCACCACATTTCCTTAAGGAATTATTTTTCCTTATAGGGAGAGATCGTGGACTTAAGCGGCATTGGGAGTGTGATTCTACTCTTCTAGGTCTTAAAAAATTAAGTATTCAACAGCAATATCGGTGTTTTATTTTTTTATCTCTCTCCCATTCCCACCCCTACCCCAGGAATTCGAGGTGCATATTACCTGCAATGTGGTCTGATTGTGAACTTACAAAGCATCGGCGGCGTCCTTATACGTCTCAACGGCACAGTAAACAATAGTTTCGAGTCGAATATCGGGTTTTTCTTTTGTTACGTGTCACCCTTTTCCCCACCCCTTCCCTAGGGGTGCCAGGGATGTCTTAACCTCATGGTGCTTGTTGAGAGATTTTACCACGTTTTGTTGAAATGATCCAGGCACACCGAAGTTATGGTGCGATGCATACATGAAACATTCCAACCCATATTTTATCCCTGTAGGGGCGAATTTTCGTAAAATGCGGACGTCTACACCCTAATAGGAACCTACCTGCAGAATTTCAAGTTTGTAGGCTTTCTAGTTCCTGGGATTTTTTCTCTCGTAATTCGATGGCTACCGCTCCTGTACGCCCTTTTTATGGCCTTCCGTCTAACAGACATATAATAGTTTGTATACTAAAGAACTTATAGGGAGGTACCGTATTTCTAATTTGGAGGTCATTGCACTCACGTACTTTATTTCAAGATATGCGTAGTTCACTACATTTACTTCGTCAAATTATTAAAGTTATAATATACACAATAGTACAAGTCTACTACAAAACAAAACTTTCTCCAATAAATGTTTACAGAAACACTTTTTTTTTTTCGAAATCAATTATCCTTAGTATTCGACAAGATTTATAGCATTCGAAATAGGCCGATTTTGTAAAACAATTTCTTCACCCGGAATTTTTCAAATGTACCCGAAAGAGATTAATATTTTTAAATTCTGGATAAAAATGATTAGTTTAACATGTTTATACGTATTTTAAACAGCAATCGAACAAAACAGCAATCGATAGTACATATAGAAAACTTTTGGTTGAGCAGTTATGTCCGTGGGGGTGAGTATTGGATTTTGTGATTGTATTTGTTGACGAAATTCAATACTAGTCCCAGTGCTGGATTTACCACTAGGCCCGGGCCTACGGGCGCACGCTGAAAAAAAATTGTTTAAACGAAAACAAAAAATATTTATGGTAAGATAAAAAGACGGCATTTAGTTTTCTGTTAGTTTTTAAATAAAGTTTATTGTTATTTCAATAATTATGTTTATTTGTATTAATTATATATATATATATATATAGTTTCGATGAAATTATTCTCCCCCACGAATACGTTTTGTTCGAAAATTTCTTTAAAACACATTAACACATTCGACCGCTTATCCCGTCAGAGTGAACTTTATACTTGCCCGGAAATGAAAAGGATACGGTTATTGAACCGGTAACATTTAATATTGGTTTATCAGGCAAAACGAGAGTAATAGTGTATTTTTAAAGACATCATCTATTTGGCCTCTTAAACTGTATTGTAATATTTATTAAAACCACGTCTTTTTCTTATTTTCGCTGCTTTAAAGTGTCAAAAATTGAATTTTAGTAAGTAATTAAAGAATAGAAAAATAGCAGTTGGATAAAAAATGTAACATATATTAAAATATTTGTTCGTTTTTATCAAAAAGTAGGTTCATTTCAGATTTCGCGGATTTCTATATAGAAGTCGAAAAAGTATTAGTAAAGGTTTCTAATATTTTTGTGTTTGTCAAACAATTTTGATTGAATAATTAAAACAACTAATCATATATAATTTCAAACAAGTGCGTTCATTTTTTGGGACGTGGAGGTTTGTGCACATAAGTGTTCACGCGTATTTTGTGCACAAAATATGCATGCATACTTTTTATGTGCAGAAACCACCATGTCCCAATTTTTTGTAACTGCATATAAATATTGATGAATTATTTTGTTTTATAAACAATGGCAAATAATAAACACGATTTATTTTTATCTAATGCCTCAATCATTTCTTCGTGAACCTGGTAACTTCCAGATTTTTTATATCCTTATTTGGTTGCTGAAGAATGGTAAAGTATGGGGTGTTATCTCTGCACTTATTACGATTTTTGTAAATACATTTCGGAGATATAAAGTTTTTACGCTTGATATTGTCACCTAAGCAAAAAAAACATAATAATGCAACATAGAAACAAGGAGGTTTGCGTACATGAAAGTTTTTAGCGCACATATTTTTAATACATGTTTTTCATGCATATGAGAATTGAAAAAAATATTTTAAAAATTTATGCTCAATTATTTTTCATACCGAAGTGTCGGAATACCGAAGACGTTAGCTCTGTTATTTCTAAATATTTAGTTTCTTTCTCTGTCAAAAATCTTTCAAGTATACGTCATTACATTCGACGCATCTTGGAGTTTTGACCCTTACGTGTTTCTCATGAATGTAATCGACATGAGTATTGCCAGATACTAGTAACAGCGAGTATTCGTGGGTACTCCGCATGAGGCCAAGACAGGGCCCGTTGCCTTATGTCCTAGCGGAAGTTTTCATGCATGTTTTTCTCAATATATGCGTATGCCGATGTTACTAATAAAAATGTTCAAGCTGTGATACGTAAATACGTCGCCTTATACAGTCTCTTGCTAGTAGTCGTAGGTTGTCGAGTACTGACGTATCCTTTCTTGGGTTAAGTTAATAAAGAATAATTTAACGTATTTATTATCTATTTTATTCTCCCATTTCTAATACCGAGAAATGGGCATGGGCGAAAATTTATAATGGAAATGAAATAAATAAAAAGTTATTTTAATGCACGTCGTTCTTTGCATTACGAATGTATGTAGTTTGAATAAAATGAAAGAAATAGCTAAAAACTAATAAATAGCATTTTTTAATACCGTGTGTGCGCGCTTGCGTGCGTGTGTGTTTTAGTGAGTAAACTCAAATCAATAGCTGATCCTCGTCATTTCGTGGACCTCGCTGGCCGAAACGAGATACATACACACAGAGAATATTATAGTTCTACTTTATTTCTTTCTATCGAAATCGTGTCGTTCATAGTGTACCAAATAAATGTCTATAAAAGATATAGATTTCTTGGAAACGTTCATATGTTTTAAGAAATCGGATGTGTATTCAAGTGTTTTTCTCTCTATTGTTTCGTTTCGTATATCGTGCACGATACGTAAACAATCAGTCAGTGCTTTGTTCTAATACAGACTGTTCGAAAGTCCGCTAATAAAATTTTATTATGTAAGTTTTTTCTTTTATGGTGTAGCGTGAGTTCGTTAAAAATTGTAGTGTCTGTGATTACAATGAGCCATAAACTAAAACCTAGTGGCGCAGTGTTAAAAAAAAGACGTGAAGAAAAGGATGAAAGAAATGAAAAACTTATAAAGCAGATTCCTAAAATAACGTACTTCTTTTAACGCACTGCCGAGTGTGGAATTGGGAATGACAATTATAATCAACGCTGAAAATTTACCGTCTTTTTCTTCTGTCAGTGTCACTTCTGAATTCAAGGAAGCTGCTTGTAGAACCGATCCGGCACAGGCGGAGTTAGGAAGTAGATTTAGAAAGTGGCAGAATAACGATTTTTTCAGTTCGGACCCGACTTTATGGACTGTAAATGAACAACTACGAGATTATGTGTACACCAGAGGGGTGATTAAAATAACGATCCAGACTTTTATCATTCTAAAAGACAATATTCAGACCAAGTTCGTTATCTGTCCAAGAGCTTGTTTTTTAAAAAACTTCAAAATGGTGAAACGAAAAATAGAGCATTGCTGGTTTATTCACCATCGAAAGGATGCGTTTTGTGTGTGTGTTCCATATATGCTATTTGAACAGTCTGACACGGGCGCTTTTTCTACCGGATTCAATGACTGGAAAAATGCTAATCAACGAGTATTAAAACTATTTTAATCATAAAAATAACCTAGATAAATTAAAACTTAGGAATGGTTCGAAAGGCCGTGTTGATGATCAACTTAATGAGGCACTCGAACAAGAAGTCCATTATTGGAGGGAGGTACTCAAGAGAGGAGTGGCGGCTGTTAAATATTTAACTGTTCAAGGGCTGACATTACGTGGAACACATGAACGCTTAGATAGACTTGATAGTGGAAATTTCCTCGGACTGCTGCAATTTCTGACCGAATTCGACCCTTTCATGGCAGAACACTTTAGACAATATGGTGATAAAGGTTCCGGAAGCACATCTTATATTTCTAAAACAACATATGAAGAACGTTTTGCTCTTATGGCAGATAAAGTGAAAAACAAATTTTAAAAGAAGTTAATGAAGCTAAATACTTTGGTATAATATTAGATTCCTCGCCAGACATTACACATGTGGACCAACTAACTTTTGTACTTCGATATGTTGCCAATTATGGCGTGTCGATTGAAAGGTTTATTTGTCTTGCACCAAATGTTGGACATAAAGCTGAAGAAATTGTTAACGGTCCTGGAAATCTCGTGGACATTTCTAACTGCAGAGGCCAGGCATACGACAACGCTTCGAACATGTCTGGCGTGTATACTGGCGTTCAGCTAATATCAAGGAACTTAGTCCTTTGGCGGAAAAAGTACCATGTTTAGCGTATTCTCTAAATTTAATAGGGTATTGTGCAGCAGAATCATGTACAGAGTCTGTTTAATTTTTTGGATTGCTGCAGGAACTTTACAATTTTTTCAGTGCTTTAACAAACAGACGGGCTATCCTAAAGAAAAAGTGTACTTTACATGTTAAAAATCTATCCAAGACACGATGATCTGTTCGTCATGATGCCTGTAGAGTTGTAAATGAAAACAGAGAAGGCATTTTGGAAAGTTTGAATGAAATTGCTGATTACAGTAATGAAAGGCTCTCAACAACGAACGAAGCCAATGCTGTAAAAGAAAAGTTGAGTTCCCTTGAGACTACATTTATGTCAATTTAATGGGGTACCATACTGGAGAGGTTTAATAAGGTAAACATGAAACTGCAGTACGAAACCACAGAGCTAGGAATGATTATTACTTACTATGAGAGTCTTTGTCGTTTTCTTCAAGAAGTAAGAAAAAATTTCGATAACTTAGAAAGTGCTGCGAGAGGCAAATGTCAGGAGTACGTATCAGACTCCCGACGCAAAAGGGAGATACCTACTAAGCTTGGTGAATATGGTGAAAATAGCAACGATGTTACATTTACAGGATCTGAGAACTTTCGTGTGAACACTTTTAGCTATTGTAGATTCCTTATATTCCGAACTCAAGAGACGTGAAAATAAATATACTCAGCTCGATAACAGCATTTGAAACCCTTTTTTGGTGCAAAATACTGACAAAGGAAAACCCAGCATGACCCTTACTGACATTAGCAAGGTTTTGCGTAATTTTGATGCAGTTGACATTATCCGAACAGAAATTGCCTTAAGAATGTTTCTTAGTGCCACAAACTGCATAGGAGATCCATCCTTCTCCACCCTTCGTCATATGAAAAATCTTTAACCAGCGACGACAGATTGATATCATTAGCCCTGCTCACCATCGAGGGAAGGCTGATTTAAGAGATGCCTTACGATGACATCATAGACACATTCTTTCGAGAGAAAAAAATTAGCAAGAAAGAAGACTTTATAAATTGACTTTGAAGGTAAATAGTCCTAGTTACAAAAAAACTACTCATATTTATGAAGTGATTCTTGAATTTTTTGGATAGTTTGATCAAGTACAGTATGTTCTTTTTCAATATTGTTACATGAGTAAACTTATTAAACTAATTTTACAAACTCTCTAATATTCATATTTGAAAAAAAATCTTCAATATTTAATTTTAATATCAGTTTAATTTTAATATATCAATAATATATAATGCATGCATGTATTTGTGTGTTGGTATCTATCGAAGAGATTAATAAACTTATTTCCAATATGTTGTTGGGCTATTTAATTTACTTAATACACCCAAAACAAAAAAATAAATTATTTTCATAAGTGATGTTATATTTCTTGAGAAAAATTACCTGACCGCCCCGTCCCGTCCCCGGAATGGCACAAAAAAGGGTGGCAAAACCTCTTGGGCTTAGGGGCGCCCAAACTTCAAATTCGGTCCTGACTAGTCCATTTTTCAAAAATACAAAAATGTCGACGTTGTAACAACTTGTTCCGAAAAAATTTCGAAATACCCTGATGGATTTTTTAAATTATTTTTTTATTTATCGTGTAAAACTGGGCATTAGGAATATATTGCGAAAAAAACGCATATCGCTTGTACGTATAGAAAACCGGAAATTGTATTTTACTCTCTCATATACGAAGTACATGGAAAGTATTGTAATCGTGAAAAATTTCGAAAGCTTGATTTCGACGGAAATATTCATTTTGGCAATCTCTGATTCTAAAAATAGTGGGCTTTGGCATAACGTCCGTCTGTCTGTGCACAGCGATTTTAAGTAAATGGATGAATCAATTTAATTCGTATTTACAGTAGAATTTACTTGTTGTCGAAGCTCTATTTTTGTTTACTTTAAAATAAAGAGTACTTCTTGAAGGTCAAAGTACTCTTGAATGTTTCTCAAAAACTGCTCCAATGATTTTGCTTAAATTTCCTATACGTTAATAACAATTAGTATGCATTACATCCGCATTATCGATATTTCGTTTGAAAGTTTGGTATAGAAGCAGTAAAATAATTTCCATCTGCTGCACTTACACATTAGTTTACTGTTTCAAGAAGCTTGAATAATATTTAACCGTGTAAATGGACCAAGCAGACGTAGGATGCACTTCTCGTACACTGAAATGACAGATGACTGATACAATACATAGGAGGACAGCCAATGCATTGGAGATACGAAAATACATCAATTTCTGTCTACAACGAAATAACATTTGCAGAACACTTTTACGATATTTATAAGACTGATATGTTTTGAAATAATATTCTGAATGTTTATTTTACTTTCAAATTTCCAGTAAGAGACAGTATGAAGTTCATATATCGACTTTGAGCATGAATAGGGCACGCTAGAAATGATTCTAGAATTTCACTATAGAATTTTTTCTCGCTCTATGCTGCAGATGGAGAAACGTATATGAGAGAGTATGTGCAATGGTTGTTCACTGCCAGTTTAGTTTTAAGAGAGTGGATATTATTGTAATGAATAGATTGCAAAAAAACAGCAACAAAAACAGCAATTCGGTGTGATTTATTGAACTGATTTTATTGAATTTTGTATAGTTGGATGGAGTTTGCAGTGGCTGCTGAAAGCAGTTTTTGGGGGTGATGAAATTCTTATGCTTTTAAGTAACGTCGATTAAGTGCAAGTAAGATGTATGTCGAGAAAATGTATGTTAGGTAGATTGTATTATATAGCGTGATGTAACACTATTGCATTTATGCCGATTACAAATTATTGCGTTTAGTTTTCATAGTGGTCCCATGCTAATTGGAAGCTACAGTAACTATTTTTCGCGCTGACTTTCAATCGGAGGTTACTTTCAAGAATACAACGAAGTATGGAAATTAAGGACATTTTTACCAATTCGTTATTAGAAGAAACAGTACTCCGAGCTGGAGTTGTTTAGTTAAATTGCTTTACGTCGGGAAAGAATTATATAACGCCGGGAGTCATAAGTGAGTAGGTGAACTTACCCAGCGTCGCCCGGGGGTTTGAATTGGTATCGCGGCCGTTTCTCCCAGCTTCACGTAGTTTGATTTAAAAAATCTCTGCAGAAGTAGACACTATTACTCATCTAAGCTTAATGACGAGTGCGCCCTATAAATTACTATTAGCCACGAATGTCTTGCACGAAAAACATTTTCTTTTCTCGAGTAAGGGATGAAAATTGAAAAATATTGCGCACAGGCTCGTTCTTATTGTTTTCAAATACTCCACAAACAAGATCCATCTAAATGGAGGGTTATATACCAGTCATCCATTCTTCATGTTTAAAATGTTTCACAAGGTTAGAGTTTGTCATTATCTACTCCTCTTTCTCAGCTGTTCAGCAAGAGGACCGATCTGTGAAGTCAGTTTGATAATGTTTCCAAAACGCTTTTCTATTGGGGAGGGGACAGTAGTGTAAGACTTGAATTTCATAAATTTAAGTTGGGTAAGAAATATCATTAAGTGTGTAATTGGGTGCTGGGGGTTAAAAAATGGTAATTTATTTATGGCATACTTCTGTTGTCAATAATTACTTCGTGACTCCACCTTTTATACTTGCTTATTATAGTTAACTTCTTTGCTTCTCAGACTTGTCCTTTCTTTACAATAATATTTTTGATTGAATTATAGTTTACCAAACATTACACCCCTTGGTTATATAGCTGCATATTTGTTAGTATATTGTACTCAGTTATTCATTCATCTTAGATTGGAAATAAAGTCAAAATGTTAGGAAAGTAACTGTCTCTGAAATATTCAAAATATCATGAACTTCGTATCAGAAAATTTGAAAGAACAGTTGACTTGAAATAAATTTTTCTTAGAAAAAGAATTAAACACATACTAGATCAATTCATTGCAAGTTATATACACAAGACAAAACTACATCATATTTCTTAGTGTGATAGGGAATTTCTTTTCTAATAGGACAGTTTGTGGGAGCTAATTCATAAGATAATGAATGTATCTGCATGGCAATATTTAATTCTCAACACCTAAATAAGAGATGCATAAAAAGTTTGTAGCAAAATTGGTCTTTAGAATTATTTCTATTTCATAAGACCCTAGTTTTGCAGCAGAAAGAGGACAAGATAGTAGTTTCTAGCAACCATTTACGTATGGAAAAATACAGCAGCTTTGCTACTAATATATTTGTAACATTTTATTAGTCCAAACAACATTATTTTAAGCACAATTATTCATGACATTTTCTGGATAACTATAAAATATGCAAACATTTCCACAATTTCTAAGCAAGATGCATTCCATGTATGCAAGTTCTGGTTTGAAATTGTTCACTGCTGGGTGTCCAACTTTAGGTGGAGTGTATGGCCGACTGAACTTGTTTTAATATTTTATTGTAGGGCCTCCGCTGAAGTTCCTGAAGTATTATTATGTCACAATTATAGTTGTTTCGTTGTTATTCATTCTAAATCAGGAATCATCTTCATTTTTCAAGGTTATTTCAAAATTACAATGGAGTTTGATTGACATAATACCTCTAACAAATTTATTTACACCATAAATTCATTTCAAAGTTACAACTTCATTAGGTATTTGTAGTAAAAACAATTTTCTTAAAATAAATACAAATAACTTTGTTTCATATATTTATATGTATACATATATTTACACTGATTGCAGAAAAAATTATATTCTAACAAGTCAAAATAAAAAATGGTGTAATACAATAAACATATCTACATTATGCGTGTAGGTCAACCTATCACCATGTAACTTCTCATTTAAAGTTTCTCAGCATCAGCTGATTAGTCAAAGCAGTAGCAGCTCCCGCAGCCGAGATCAATATTAGTTAATACTTTGTTGCTGCTCCATATACATTTATCTAAATATACCATACACAAATGTCTCTTCCTATAATATCTTAGTCATTCTCAAGTGCTCAATATAATCAGAAAAATTATCTGTACTTTATAGTAGTGGTTCAAATGTCAAGTGCACTATACACATCGATTCATCTCAGAAGCATTTTAATTTTTAGTGAAACAATATTGAAACAATACTCACTATTTTCAAATCAGTGCCATGTTAGTCACAATGTATTGCAGCAAGCAAAACAGGATGAAGTTAGTAATGGAGGGGAATGATTTGTACATTGAATTAATTAATTTTCTAGATGCTGTGCACTACTTCCAACTATATTGTTCAAAACCATCTTAGCATCCTACCTATTCCTAAACACACAATTTGCATGCTTAATCTATCATGTCGAGTATTGACAAGTGTTGAAGCATAATGTTGAAGTATG
Source organism: Laupala kohalensis (assembly GCA_002313205.1). Taxonomy (NCBI): domain Eukaryota; kingdom Metazoa; phylum Arthropoda; class Insecta; order Orthoptera; family Trigonidiidae; genus Laupala; species Laupala kohalensis. Next base: position 340,728 of record NNCF01127345.1, read on the forward strand.
TGGCCCAATACTTTCAAATGACATGTTACATGGTGAATAGATGATTTTATGAATAATTATTTTCTTTATACATGATGCATAAATGCTATGAATATATTAGTTCATGAATGTATGTATATTTAATTGGTTTTGAAAAGACTGGTCTTTCAGATACTGTAACATTTAATACATGCTGTTCCCAACAGTTAACTTTTCTAAGTACTTATAAAATTAAAGCAATCTCAATTTTTTTTACTAAACAAGAAAATAAAGAATAATCCGTTTGATAATGTGTGTCCCAAAGAATAACTCAATTCACCCCCCCCCCCCCATTAGCCATTCTTTTACAAAACCAACAGCATTTATATGAATGATACATGAATGAACACTATATGAGAATTGATGCATTGTTATAAACACATAATTCAATTTACACCCATATGCACTGTCATACACACAACTAAACAATCCACTATCATAATGTGTCTTACACTAGGTTGCAAATATGTTATAATTCTGGAAGAATAGTTACTTAAAGCACTAGTACATGTTGTGCCAATTGGTAACAAATTTCTACGGACATCCATTACATTAATTCGGGTACATTCTGCGCTGTCATTTTCAAGTAGGTAGATAGTAATTTGTACATATCCCTTAGCACTCATCAATAGACAGTCAGAAATGTCCATCTCTACTGAAATTAACATTACCATACAGAGACTTTATTTTTCCTTTCTTTACATTATAATATATAATACAATTTAACTTATATCAACAGTACTTTTTATTCTATTGACTGACCCAGTCAAAACTACAGGCCACCCACACACACAGATACAGACTAGAGAGAAGAGATGAACCATCATGTGGTAATTAACACACAAAAATATAACAATTATATTGAAATCTTATCTCCAATATTTGACACATAATACAAAATTCATGACACAAACACAATTTATACTACAACAAAAAGTAACTCCAAATTGGTCAAATGTGTAACTTTAAAAAGACTAGATTTAATACAAGAGTGCATCAACAATAAACTATAATATTTCATAAACATAATACCTGTACAATATTTTAGAAACTAAAACGAAATAAGTAAATAAAATATACAAATTTCCACCTTTTGCACACAATGTGTGTCTCCATCTTGGGAAGTAACAAGGAGAAGTCCTCAGCACTCCTCCTGTCTGTTTCTATACGCAATGTTAACAACTCTACATGTAACTACAGCTTCCACATCACATTGCCAGTGCCACTCGTATGATAGGAGGAGTAAGAGCAACTCCACCAATGCCCCCACCTCAGCCCCTAAACAAGTAACTGCCACTAACAAAGGAGTGGCAAGCTGTTACAGCACTTATAGCACAAGTAGAACAAAAGGACAAATTGGAATGTGGCTCTGAGAATATGATGGATGCCATAAAGGCCCACAGAACACTCACTACTTCATACATTTGTTGCAAATTGCTTGCTGCTGACATTCCTTACTGGCTAGTAAGCAGGTGCTTGGAAGTCAGTAGCTACTGGACCTGGAAAAAAAAACATCCTTAAGTACAAACTACTTCTGCGTACTTTCACGAGATGCTGAAAACTCAGTGTCGCTGAGAGTTTCATGAAGAAAATTAATTGTTGAAAATAAAGTTGTACCTCTAGTAACTGGCAGTGAGAAAATTTATAAGAATTCTTGCTAAATACAATGAAAAAGAGAATAGTTTCCTAGTTCAAATTGTTAGCAAGAAGAGAAATTGTACATAAGAGAAACCTGGGTAATGTCCCAGTGATTAGGAACTGGGTAAAGGTTGTAAATGAAATGTAAATTAAATGTTAGCAAGCAAAAACAATTGCAAAGCAAAATCAAAGATTTTTATGATGATGATTACTTGAAGTAGGATGGTTGCTTAGGATACTAGTCAAATAATCAAACAATCCACTTAGATTTAACACTGATTGTCTTCAGATATTTTTTAGAGGACACTAAATTTGTGTATATTGTTAAATCACTATCTTGACATATTATTGAGGCTTGATTAATAGTAAGCAAAAACTAAATAAAAGTCATAGAATCCAGATGATCCTTTATTATTGAAAAATTTAATCAAGTATCTTCTGAGTTCTATGACTTTTATTTAGTCTTAGCTTACTATTAACCAAGTCTGAATAATTTGTCAAGATAGTGATTGTCTATAAAAATATACACTTATTTAGTGTCCTATAAAAAAAAATCAACCAATTATCTTCTCTTTTTTTTTCAATAGGATTAAACAGAGTGCAGATTATAGGCAATCAAAAATTTCAAAGTTCACAGAGAATATCATTTATTCAATACTTGTTGGTCTTGAAATTTCTTTAAAGTTTTTGACTTTCTATGATCTGCACTTTGTTTAATCCTTCTGAAATTATGTAAGACAATCAGAGAAAGTTTGGTGTTTTATGAATTATCATTTTTATAAAATACTCATGAAAATGCTCCATTATGTTATGTAAAAAAAAATAATTCAATATCAAGTGGAAGAGTTTGTATTAAAAATTAAAGAATTTTTATAATATGGGTATTTTTTTTTTTTTCACACAAAGTTGATAGCAGTGGATAATATTGGTTCAGCTTAGGCGTCTTGTTGAGACATAGGAAAACAATTAATTCAAGTGTTCTTAATTTCAATTCCCTGCACTTCTGATAAAGCAAAGCAATGTTTCAATACAGAAATCAAAGTTAGTACACTGCATATAAATAACAGTTAGTAATATTAACTTGCTTGTCTGGGACACACTAGTTAATGTAGGCTTCTGTGGTCACAGTCAATATAAACAACTGTAATGTTGGAAGTGATAAATGGCTGATGCTTCAGTTTTTTTTCTTGACCTCAGCAATGCTTGGACATGTTTGTGTCACTGGATTTTACATTTAATTTGTGCCATTTTGAAAGAAAGTTTTTTCATAAGAGTACAGTTAACTTAAAATTGTTTTTCAACTTTGGCATTTGGACTTACACGTGACAATTTTTTTCTTCCATAAGTTCATTAAGTAATATTCGTAATACTTATCCATTATAGTACAAGCAACCATTCTATTTTAATAAGAAATATTCAGATCAATTCATGATTTCACATTCCTCGTCCATGGAAACAATAAGTTTACAAAGCAACATATCACATCGATGTAAGCGCATAACATTCAAAAACTAAGTATTGGAAACTTCTGATATTAGACATATCAATAATCGTTAAGAAATACCTACAAATGAAATTTTTTAATAAATATTCTGAATTCATATTATTTTGTACTGAAATTTTCTACCAATATCAAAATATTACTTTTCTTACAGGCAAGAAGATTTAACTTCAGCACATATATGCATATGCTCAGGGAAGATCTGAAGTGTTTAAATAACTGTTAATAATTGAAAAGGTTTTAACACTATTATTTTGGTACAATTACTATCATCCTCCTGCAATATACTAATCATAATTTACTAACTGAAGAATGCTTCATCTAACCATTTCACATTGCCTTCAAGAGTTATTTTCTGTTGGTATCTTTCCATATCAGGAAATGAATCAATTAGCTCTCTTTTCATGTCGTATAAATCAAATAATTTTAAAATGGTTTTTATCTGTCATGACCATCCATGTCTTCCAGGTGTAAATTACCCACTCATGTTCCAGTAATATAATGTAGCGTCCAATGGACAATTCACACCAGAGAAATATGGGATGTGTCGTATAAGTTGCAGTGAACCCGGGGTTGCTCCACGCAACAGAGAGTTGAAATAGATTTGATGAGGTGGTCTCCAGGGACCATAGCAGACAAAAATTAGAATAAAAGATTTAAGAGAATAAAATAAAATGACAGCTCAAATTTTGATATTTAGGAGCAATTCAATTTGCAGCAGGCCATCCAGAAAGCTATATTAGACATCAAAATATTATTCATTAAGAAATACAATAATATTTAGAAATAAGATTAAAGTTTCATAAAACATTGTACCCATCACTTCCCCAAATAATCAAGCCTAATATTACCTCTTGCTTGTGAGCCAGAAAATGGAGGCTCTTGGTATGCTGCATCTACCTCCTGCCCAATTGGATAAGAGGAGTATGGTCCACCTCCAGGAACAGCAGCTGGATCTGCCTCGTAGCTAGGAGCAAAGGCAGCTTCACTGCCTTGTCGGAACCTCAAAAAAGCAAACCAGGCACAGCCAGCCTGCATTGAAGTAGAAGAAAACATTTAAATAATAAAACAAATGATGAACTATGACACAGTATTAAACAATCAAGTTACCCAGGTAAAGATTGAAAAAAATGAGAAAGCAATAGCAGCTTGAACATTATTCACACCAACACCCATCGTTGGCTCCTTTGCTTTGCTCCACTGATTGGTCAAGTAACAAAATCCAATGAAGTATAAGAATGCCCAGAAACCTAAAAAAAAAAAGACAAAATTCATAGAGAGTTCAAATAACTCATGTAACATGTTTCTGTGAAAAAAGTACCTGAAAATCCCATATCACCAAGAACATAATGTTTTCTTGTTTTAACTGATGACATTTGCTCAAACATGTACTCCCCAAGAAGAAAGCCTATTGCAGCAAGGAATGCAATTACACCAATACCGACACCATAGTTGCAGGCATTTGAATCACCATTGTACAAACATGTTTCCTTATTTTCATTAGAAGGATCCTTTTCCCATCCCTGGGAAGATATGCAACCGAATACTATAATAGCAAAGAGCTGAAACAAACGCATCGCAACGAAGATAACAGATGAATATTAGCATACAATTTTTGAAAAACAAGAAAATAATAGGAGGAAAAATAGTACTTTCATTCAGTATATTTATTTTGAAATCAGAAATTAACACAGGAGAAGGACAAAAAAATCAATATTAACCCGAATCAGATTGCCCGGGAGAGTGATGGCGGTTGCGAGTCAAGTTTTAGGTAAACCAGCCACCCAAGGAAAAGAAATTGATACAAAAATTTGATTAAAACCTTCCTTACCAAGCACAGCCCTCGTAGAATGACTTGTGGGCGTTGAACAAATTGTATAGGATCAAATGGTGCTCCTGCTTTACCACCACCGTACGCTCCACTTGCGTCCATCTTTACCCGCTTTACTTATGAAACTGCTCATCAAAGTACCGTCTATATTTATGGATTGCTGATGACCCACATCCTTTTGAACGAAACGTGATTTAAACATACAGTTTTTAGTCAAATTTTTATTGACATTAATTAAATCTCATTGAAGGAAGCTATTATCATTACTGCCGTAGCACTGCTATTTTTGAACAGGTGCTGAGATTAGTAGTGTGTAGGAGTACCAAGTAGTACGAACTAGGTCTAATCTAGGTAGTAATATAAATCGTTTTCGTCTGAAAGAAAAAAATTGAGTTGTCCTTTTTTTAAATTGTCATTGTATTTTATGTCGGTTTCGTTGAGATAGAAATCAAAATGTGTGAAATCAGTTTATTCACGCGGCATCCATAATATGCTGTAATGCAATACCATTTGCTTTTCTACAGTATGTGTTCTTTGCTATTTCTTAGCCTACGTTAGTCGTTCCCGTATTCGATTGCCGAAAATCTGAAACGTGCCTTTTCCTCGTAACTATTTGGAAGAAGATTTTTTTTATTTTAGCAGAAATATCTAACAAGCTTACTTTGAGATATCTACCTTCTGTTGGATTCAAAACACGGTGGTACTAATACATTATTCACTGTCATCGCTGTTTTTGCGAGAAGATAAAAATCATTTTAATCGTCTGGCAGCGTGTCTTATTAAGTGATCATGTCATCAACTGTTTTGGGGGACACAGTTGAAAATACTTGTGTAGTATGTTTTAAAAACGTCACAATTTATTCCATCGGCGAATGTGATCACCCTGTATGCTATGAATGTTCTACCAGGATGCGAGTTTTATGTCGGCAAAATGAGTGTCCTATATGCAGGCAAGATATGCCTAAGGTAATTTTTATTTTTAAAGATATCTGATAACCTTTCAATGTACTGTCCTCAATGGCAATCATAATAGTTTTTCATTTCTAGGTTATATTTACAAAGAATGTACAGCCCTTCAAAAATATTGCAAGTAATACCTATTTAATGGATAAAAAGTTCAAAATTTGCTATGATAATGCGGAAATTCAAGCAGCTTATGACAAACTTCTTGAACATGTGTGTAAAATATGCCCCGGTAGACCAGCATTTAGAACTTTCAATAATCTGAAAGATCACATGAGGAAAGAACATGAACTATATTATTGTGACTTATGTGTTGACAACTTGAAGGTAAGTAATAGTGAGATAGTCTTTTATTCCTATTTTGACTTTGTGTTCTCATCCATCATGATGCATCAGATTTTCACAGGAGAAAGACGGTGTTACACCAGACAAGAATTGGGTCAACATAGGCGAAAAGGAGATCCTGATGACAAATCACATCGTGGTCATCCCCTCTGTGAATTTTGTGATCAACGTTACATGGATAATGATGAACTTTTCAGACATTTGCGCCGTGATCATCTTTTTTGTCACTTTTGTGATGCAGATGGTTACCATCAGTATTACAGGTGAGAACTTTTAATTAACAAGAATGCATGCAAATTACTTGTTGATGTGAATCTTTTATGTCATTGCTCTTAGAAATTTCCCTCATACATTCTGTTAGGTTTCATCGTAACCTTCTGTAATATACTTATCAGAATGTTTGATTAAATTGAATAGCTACAAAATCATTTTACTAATCACAATAATGCCATATTAAAGCATATACAAGAATTGTGTGGATTTACCAAGCTATTTTTATTGTTAGGATTGTGCTGAATGTCTTAGGGCCCTTGATCGAAATTGATGGGATGGTCCTTTGCTTGCTTTCGCTGAGTAAATAAGTTTATTGTCCCCCACATAGTCATACACAGTTTGTAACTGCTTTTTTTGACAATAAATTTATCTGTTTTATTATTACGATTTATTTTTTTATCTACTAGGCTACAGTCTTATATTATGCAGTATTAGTTTTGTTTTGATTTACTTCTTTTTGACTGTTACAATTTACCCAAAAACTATTGAGAACTTGAACTTCCCTGTATGATGTGCTCTGAGGAAAAAAGTATTAACATTTACTTATGTTCGTCTGAGACTCAATAATTGATGACACTGAAGGTAAAGCTAGTTTAAAGGATTTGCTAGTTGAATGTTATGTACATTCAATAGTCATTGAATTGATAGGATGTGAAAGTAATCCTGAAATTCTATATACAGGCAATAAAAAAATGGTCATTTTCCTAACAGGAAGAAAAGAATACTGTAGTGTTCGGAGTTTATTCTGTATACTAATTACCACGTTGAATTAGTTTTTTGAGTAAATTAGTTTTTTTTCCCCTCCACGTGGTCATACGCAGTTTGTACTGTTTTTTGACAATAAATTTATTATTAAATTTATTATTATTGTCGAATTTTGTTATTGGTATTATTACCATTGATTGTTTATAATTTTGTTTTTTGCAGCTCTTATGATTATCTGCGTGAGCACTTTCGTGTGGATCACTTCCTGTGTGAGGAAGGGAGTTGTGTTGATGAGAAGTTCACTTCAGCTTTCCGGACAGAGATCGACCTTAAGGGTTAGTGACATTTGCATTATTTCTTATCTGAGGGTGCCAGTCAGTGATGATATCACAAATTTCAAAGAACAAGTTCTCTAAAGCAGGTGATATTTAAGAACTTATTCTCTTTATTTTTCTTATGAGCTTGGGAGCAAATCACTTTTTGGATTTGTACCTGCAAATTTTTGAAACTCTCTGTGCATGATTCAGTTCTCTCTCTCTTCAGATGGGAGATGCTATATGACTAGCATTATCAGTTGTATTGTGTTTTCTTAGCTATATTTGTACCGAGTCACCGTAGTCCCAACAATCTAATAGAAGACCTGTCAAATTTATACTGGCAGATTTGCCATATTTTACAAATAATGTTCTAGATTATTGTTGGAATCAATGGAGAATTTGTTAATTCAATTCTTTTTTTTCTTTTTNAAATGTATTTTTAGATAATTTACCAACCAGTTTACTATTCTTTTTCAAAATTTTAATACTGGTTCACGCGAACTGGTGCAAATCAGTTGGATATCATCACTGGTGTAAACAATTATTGAATGGTTTGACTTGTCAAATTCCTGCTGACTGGATTTATTATGTGATAGATTTTGAAATGGTAAAATTTATTTTCTGTATTGTTATGATTCGTGGGCCACACACACCACTTTCTATTTAAACACGAACTAGTTTCGGAAGCTGTTGCTTCCATCCGTAGTTACTGCCGACTGAATGAGTTGGCAGTATCTGAGGGTGGAAGCAACAGCTTCCAAAACAAGTTCATGTTTGAAAAGTGTGTGGCCGACGAATTATTATAATAATTTATTATATTGACTCCACTGTGAATTCCCAAAGTAATTTAAGTTTTATTTTATTTGTTTATGTAGTGGATTTCAGTGGTCTTGATTAAAATGTTTTTATTAATCATTGTGAGTTTATTCCATGCAAAATTAATTGTTAATAACTTGCCCATTGTAATGTTAATTTCATTGTAGAATTAGTTATTGTTATTGAAAACTGCTCTGGGTGTAGGATTTGTGACACCAAAAAGCTGAGATTCCAAAAGAGCTCTACATAGTTGTTGAAATTTATGAAAGACTTCTTAACAATGTGTTTGACAGTTGGATGGATATTGACATTATTGTGTCTATGGCCCATATAAATTTGCTGCTGATGTATCCTAAAACCTAATCCTGAGGAAATTTAAGGTGTTCTTTGAAGAGCTTTCAGAAGCTTTTCCAAATTGTACAAAGATATAAGGTTCACTACTGTTATGTGTATTCAATAGAGTAGAGGAATAAAATTCCAGGAAACCTGAAAATTAAAAGCAACAACAACAAAACTCATACATTAAAGATTCACCTTTTGATTAATACATACATTCAGTTAAAGAGTTGCTCCACGAGACTAGTGTACCAATAAGTCCTGGAGTGAACACTCATCAATTTTCTTTATGGAAACTTTCCCGTTACTTACCTTCAAAAATCTTGAAACAATTATTTCAAGTTTTTATCTTGAGTGGTTTGCATAAGACCACCTCTTTTTGTCCTGTAGTATACATCTTTTTTTTTTTTTGCGATTGTGAGCGTTCATTAAATATCTAATGATTAGGAAAGAATTTGCTCTAGAAACAGGAAATAAATCCATGTTGTTGTTAGTTTTTCAAGACACAATATGAATTATCTCAATGGGTTTTCTAGCTATTTAGTTAACGTGAAAAACTGTTTCAACAATTTCTAGTTCATCAGAAAAACTGGAAATTAATTTGAACTTCAAAATCAACAAAAAATTACTTTTCTGCATTTCCTTGATGCAGAAGGAGTGGTATAAATAACTCTTAACATTAAATAACTAGGAATACCTAGGTGGTTTCTCAATTTGCATCAAGAACCTTCATATGTATAGATTTTCAAAAATTTGAATTTTTGTTACTTTGGCTCTGAGACCGGTGAACATATTATAATATATGCCCAGCATGTATATTCCAATGGTAGTAAAACTATGGTTTTATTAAAACTGTGATAAAAGGTGATATAGGTGGAAACTTTTATGATCCACATAATTCATGTAATACTGTTACTTTTTATGTTGCCAATGAATTTGATTTTATTACTCATAAATTTTTTAAGTACAGTAGAACCTCGATTAATTGTCTCTCGATTAACCGTGGTGCTCACTCTTCCACCGAAAAAAAGGAATTCCAACTACATGTATAAATCCAACTATTTCCACAGTTGTACGTAGGTTCTTAGACTTCCATGATTAATGAATTTGAGGAAAAAATCAGAACTGAAATAAGGAAAATGACTTGAAACCGCAAAAATCAAAGACTGATTACTTCATATTTCAACCCCTGATAACGTGACATTGTACCTACTCATGTCTCGATTAACCATGGTTTTCATTTATTCATATGACTCCTCCCCCCTTATTATCCCAGATAATCGAGGTTCTACTGTACCTGAATTTATTTTAATTTTTTTGAATTAAAATTAATTAAGAAGTATATTTTATTAACTTAAGAATTCATTAATACTACACACTTTTTGTTATGCCTATGAAGAAATGAAGAATTAGTTAATAAATTAGTAAATAAAGAAACTGCTTCACATATTTTTAGGTAAAACTATGCACATTTTTTTAATTTATTTGTCATATATTTTCTAATTACAGAAAATATTGGTTTCACTGTGCATAAATACAATATAGTATATCAACATAAATAATAGTAAACTTTATTGTCTAAAAAGCAGTTACAAACTGAGCATGACCACATTGAAGACAATAAATTAATTTACTCTCCAGAAGCATGCAAGGGACCATCCCATCTATTCCGATAAATGACCCTAAGGCAAAGGCAGATTTAACATTTCAACATGCTCCTAACAATAAAAAAATAGTTATAGTATTAATTTTGTATACCAACAAATATTGTATTTAATAAAACATAGAAAAGTCATTTTACAAGTATGTATTATTATCCAGCTATAAATCATTCAGAAAGTATTGTTGATAATTTGTAGATATTAAATAACACTTCATTTGTTTATAATTGTATCAATTGATTCCGTCTATAGGCAAGAGCCTAACGAGTCTCTATAAAAAAATCCGCCTCTACCTTAAGGAAAACTGGAGAAAAACCCGGGCCAGGATGGGGCTACAGAATTAATGTACACAACTGTGCCAGGTTTGAGTACATATACAACTAAATTTATATGCATAATAAGATGTAATACTAGCATGCAGGAAAATAGTTTTGAAATTGTCAGATATTTTGAAAGTACTAAAACAATGGTGTGATAAAGTACAAGATGACATTAATTTTTATTAAAATCAATAAATTCTTTTACAGTGTAGAAGCACTGGTGCAGAAGGTAGCTTTTAACTGTGGGCTTGAAGAGATTCAATTTAATAATACATTTTATATTTTTGGGCAGGGAATTACATAGAACGATTCCTGAATGATACGGCCCTTTTTGGCAAATTGCATTTGACGCACTTGGGCGATGAATATTATTCCTATTGCGAATATTGTGTTTGTGAACAAAACTGTTTTGTATGAAACTAGGGTGGTGCTTCAGTAATTCGGTCTTAACAAACATGACAGTTTCATAAATACAAATGCAGAGAAGTGTTAAAATATTTTTAATTTCTTGAATACAGGTTTACAAGAGATTTGGGGGTGAGATTTACAAATTATTCAAACAATCCTCTTTTGAATTCTGAAGGTTTGGATGCTCAGAAGATGATGCCATATCATAAATGGGGGTAAACATTTGCAAAATAAACACAACAGGAAGTATGTGGACTATCAGTATTAACTAAGATTCATAATGCGTAACATAATTTATTTAATTTGGAATTAAAATTGTCAACGTGACAATTCCATTTGAGATTGTCTTGAATATGAAGTCCTAAAAACTTTGTATAAGTAACAGTTTTTAATTGTGTTCCATTTAACGAAAGATAAACTTGGATAAAGATTTTGTGCTACTATTGTGAAATGACATATACACTGTTTTGTCAGTGTTTACAATGAGGTGATTTACATGGAACCAAGCTGAGAGATTAGACAAACCTTTTTTAGTGTTGACGTGTTTACATAGTAGATTAGTGTCATTGGCAAAAAGAAGCATTTTGCAATCTGATGTGGAAGATGACACATTGTTCACATACAACAAAAAGAGTACAGGTTCGAGAATTGAACCTTGGGTAACTCCGCGAGTTACTATTTCTGTTTCTGAAAGGCAGTGCTGAAGTACTTTATTTTTAGTATATGATATTTCGACCTGTTGATATCTATCTTTTAAATAGGAAGTCAGCCACTGATGTGCAAGTCCACGAATACCTAAAGATTGTAATTTTGAAAGGAGAATTTCATGATTAATAACATCAGATGCTTTAGATAAATCAAGTACATATTCAACTAAATTGGTCAAGAGAATGATAACATCCATGGTCAAGAGAAGTGGAAACATCATTTAAGAAAGAAAATATAGCACTGGTGGTGGAAGAGGATTTCCAAAATCCATGTTGATCGTCAGAGAGAATGTTATTTTTTGATAGAAAATCTAGAAGATGCTTATAGAACAATTTTTCAAGGATTTTTGAGAAAGTGGGAAAGTAGAGAAATTGGTCGATAATTACCAACATTGTGTTTGTTTCCTTTCTTGTATAAAGGTTTCACTTTAGCTCTCTTAAGTATGTTAGGAAACTCCCCTTCCGATAAAGAACTATTAAATATGTTTGAAAGTGGATTTAATATAATGTGGGATGAAAACTTAACAATCATCTAAGCCTGTTGAAAATTTGTTTTTTAATGAACTGATGATTTTCATGATTTCATTGGCATTAGTTTTGGAAGTGAATATAGAATGGAACACATGGGTGGATATATTCGTAGGACATTGGTTTTGAGATATTGAATTAGTTATTTTACCTACTTCTGAGAAATAAGAATTAAACAAATTTGCAATGCTTATTTCATTAGCTGCAATCTTTCCAATCAAAGTTTTCTGGTCTAGAAAAAGGACAAAGAAATCCCCTTAAACAACTTGAATATATCATGAAAACAAAATTAAAATTTTGGTGTGGTTTATTTTTTGTTTATTTAGAGAAAGAAACACATGAATGTTATTTATTGTAACAATTTCAGTTCATTCAAAAATTTCGATATTCCAAAAATTCTTTATAGGCACTATTAATTATAAGTTTCCTTCTTTTTTTGATATAGCTGTTTGCTACCTCCTTTTCTGTATGTTAATGATTGTATGTTAATAATTTTAATGATTAACTCAACCCCAACTTTTTCAGAGCATACTTAAATACTGTCCTTACGGTGTGCAATTGCAATTTCAGTCATTATGTCAAAAAACAGTCAAGTTCCTATAAGGAAGGTTCTTGTACTACAAGCTATCCAATCAGCATGTAGTTTTCAAAGTAATAGTTTATCAACCATTTCTTGTTGAAAAAATTATTCTCATTTCATATTAATGTTTGAAGCACTTATGGATCGAAATGTAGTGGACAAATTTTGTGCCTGTCTCTATACGTATTTTGCCAAATGTGTCAGTTCTACTGTTCCTACACTTCAAAAAATGTGAGATAATTATTTTTCCTTGTATATTTAATGTTGTAGTTAATCAAACAATAACGAAGATCATTTTTCATGTAGGTTAACTGCAACTGATGCAACTTGCATTCTATGTGAGAAACCACTACAAGAAAATGACGCAGTTCAAGTTTCAAAGGGCGTTACAACTTTTATTGCATCGAGTAAGCAACATGGGGCTAAGGGGCAGAAGTTTTTTAAAAAGCCCAAGGTGTCAAAACCTCAGAGAAGTGAGCGTATTCAAACACAAAATGTGAGAGCAGCGAGTCCCACATACTTAAGACCGATTACAGGCGAGCATTTGAGATTGATTTTTTTTATAAGCCCTAGCTTCTGAAGTCTTATACCTGGTTACATTGAACGGTATGTGTACTGTATGAACATTGCAAAGGTTGTGGTTTGTTTTATATTAAACAGAGTTATATTTGCATATTTTGATGCTCAATTTTATTTTTAGTTTACCATGTAACTCGCTATTGGTCTTAAGGGAGAAAATATAGAAAACCCATTGAGATATTTATTATGTGTTTCTAAAGTAAAAGTTTTCTGTTAATTTTATTAAATCAAACTACTCATTTTCACAAATAATGGTGTGTGCAATTGAATAAATTGGCCAGCAATATCTTTTTAATAAAATCACCTCATTGTTTATATTGCATTTTTTAATTCCTATTATGCTGCTAATTTGTTGTGTCCAAATTGACTGTTTCTAAAGTATACCTGTTGTATCTAATTTAAATTTAAATTTTTGTCTGCTCAGTGCAAACTTTATTACTGTTTTGACAATTAATTCTGTAGATGCCTGATCTATTTAAAGGGGGTGCTTTTTGTTTGAAATAATCTTTATTGGTCATTGAAAATTTATGGGGAAAGCATTTTAACATTTCCACATTTTAGCATAGACGATTATAAAATTACTAAATAATGATATGCTATAATTTACTCCTTTAATTATCCATAACTCAAGGAATGAGTTGGTACATGAAATTTTACCTTAAATTTTAGGACAATTAATTTGTTAGTAGTAATTCTATATGCAAAATTTGTTATTTCTCTCCATGGCTGATTCTAAAATAGTCTTTCCATGGAGCTGCTGAATCTCACTATAACCATGTCTTATAGATTACAGGGTAATCAGGCTCATAAGTATACCTTCTTTCAATGCAGCATACCTGAGAAACCTATGATGAGTTTCTCTAATTCCTGCTTTGTGTTATTAATCAATGGCTTCCATTGATACTGATACATAATTAAATGAAGAATGTACATATGAGTAATGTACAGACCTAAGATTTAGGTGCAGAACATTTATTGGAATTTATTGGGAAACTTGGAGGAAATATTCAGAGCAAAAATTAGTAAACCTTTTTATAAAATTATTTTTTTGATGTCTTTAGTTAGTTTAGTTAGTACTTCCCATAAACTTAAAATGCAAGATTTTATTAATACTTTGTGTACTGGTTGATATGACTGTAACCTAGTGGGCAAAGTTTTATGACTTTTATGAGAATAGTTTGGCAGTTATTCTAATTTTAACTTAACATGGTCTCATGGAATTTCTCAAATGTTCAGCTTTATCTGAAAAGAAAAAAAAAACTAGCAAATGCTGCAAATCCTGAACACTACTTGAAATAATTCACTGGTATTTGTAAAGAAATAAATTCCTATGAATTAAGACACAGGATCTGAAATGAGATATTCAAGAAAAAGTAAAATAATGTCTAGCTTCATGACATGACAATACATAACATGACAATGCCACACTCAAGTTAAAGGATCTGAATGCTAAGTCAAGAGAAATCGTTCTAAAAGATGTGCTTGTTGGCAAGACATATTTAATTTTTTATTTGTTTCACATTTTATTGAATATATTATGAATAATAGTAATATATTTTTTTAAGATCATTCTCATTAAAAAAGCTTTGTCAAATATTTATCGAAGATAAAATTATAATCATAAAAGAACCTTAAAAACATTCATCTCTTTACACATTGTGTATGATGAAATGGACATAGCTGAGAAAATACAACCAACTTGTAAAAGAAAAATGCTATGTTGTCACTAATGACATTTGAAATACATGTGTTGTTTTCATTGATATTATAAATCAACTATACAGTTTATACATGTGACATGTCCTAAGTGTAGTAAGTGTATTTTTGGTAGTATTATAATCATGTTTTGATACCTTACCAAATTGTTCAAATTTTATGAATTTTTCTTCTGTAAGTTACAATCCAAGTAAAGTCATATTGAAAGGGAAAATTTAAATGAATTTTTGTAATTTACAATCATGCACTAATTGAAAATATTTAAATATACTTCTCATGCCATTTTGAAATGAATTTTAGTGTGTGTAGGAACTAAATTAAAATGGAATGATAGTTGAGAATAAAGAATAATACCTAAATCATTATTATGATTGAATGTTACAAGTTGCTGATTATTTAAACTAATTATTCTTAATTTTCCTAAATTTGCCCTTATTAATACTTATTAATATTACATAAAAGCCCGCTCATTTCAACCCACTCATTATTGGAGTTGATATCTTCCCCCTAGTAAAAGGCAATCTTGATAAGTATAAACAGTTTTATATAGTATCATTAGTGAATAATTTAATTTTACTATGCTTTACAGAAATTGTAACATCATTGATAAAAATAACAAATAACACTGGGCAAGAAATAAGATTAGATACCCTGGCCAATCCCTGACATGACATAAATAATTTTAGTTAAATCTTGATTTTAACTCTTTGCTGTCTATTTGATAGAAATGATTGAAACCAATTCATAAGTGAGCCCAGTATAACCTGGCATTTCAGTTTCTTCAATCACTATGATATGTGTACTAAATCAAATGTTCATGATACATTTGAAGAAAAGGAATAAAGTACCAAGCCACCACTAAATCTGGATGTGAAAATATTGATATCAACCGTTAAGTTAGTTATCGTAGATAAAATAACGAAAGTGCTGTTAAATTATGCTAAGGTATTATATATTTGTGTGCAAAATGTTTTTTATTCATAAGAATCTTGATGTATCTGATGATTTTTCTGTTATGTATTTTGAACAGTCTGGAACGAATTGAATTTGCATGTGGAAACAGTTACCTCGGATTTTCGTCGGTTTCGGATGTAGCCGATTGTTTTCGGACGGATTATCGACGAAAACCGAGGTATCGTTGTATATGTGAACAGGGATAATAACCTGCATGTGAAGTGTCTGTGCCAAAACCTTTCACAATTTCAAAATACCTAGCACATAAGTTTTTTCTTTTGTTTATTTCAATTTATACGTATTTATATTATTCATGTATCATTTATTCACAACATACGATCATTTGCCGTTTCAAAATTTGGAGGTAACGGGATTGTAGTTCTGTATAAATTCAGTGGACCATATACCCAGGGAATAGCATTTGATAAAGAATGGTTCAGACACTCATAAAAAGAAAGAAATCATGGAAAGAGGAATCTCATGTAATAAGTTTTATTCTTTTTGGAAAGAAGTTGTTCAATGTACCGCTAGTCAGCAAAACCTTCTTAATGTTGAAATATTTCGTGCAATTTCAGCGCATCGTGCATCTGTGCATGGGCGTTCCATGGGCAAAGCTGCTGCCAAGCAGGCACGGACGCTGGAGCTTGAGTTTACTCTGGCGCCCCGCGGCGCTGGACGTGGTGGACGTAGCGGCGGCGCAGGTGGTGGAGGGCGAGGCAGGCCACCAAGAGAGGACGAAGGAGCGACAGGCCCCGCGCAAGAGGAGTCGCCTGCTCCTCCGCGGGCCCTCTCCCGTGCCCTGCGCCCCAGCGACTTCCCTTCGCTGAATGGCGCTCCCCTGCCTGCGGCGGCGGTACCGGGGGTGACGGTGCGCGCCGTGCGCCAACAACCGCTAGCCGTCACTGACGAGAACTTCCCGGCGCTCGGAGGCTTGGAGGCGGCGCCTGCCCCCACACCCGTGGGTGCATCTGGCGGCCCCGCCCCCGCGCGAACACTGCGCCTAAGCGTGAATAGCGAGCGAGGCGGCGACGGCCTCTCGATTCGCGTGAATCGCCGCGAACGACCGAGCGTGGCACCGCCCCTCAGTGCCGACGACTTTCCGTCGCTGGGTGCTGGAGGGACTGCGCCTGGAGGGCCTGCGCGTTGGGTGCAAGTGGATCGCCGCGGGCGTTCACGTCCCACGCCTCCGACGCCCGCCCCCGTGCACTCCGAGACACGCTGCACTGACGAAGACTTTCCTCGTCTGGCGGCAACGGAACGTGTTGGCGCTTCTTCAGTCGTGATCCCCGTGACCCCCGCCAACACGTGGCTGCGCCCCTCCGCCCCTGTACCTGCTCCCCGCACCGTGTCCCCCCTCGACGCAATGTCTGGTCCCGCGGCCCCCGTCGTCAAAGTCAAATCTAAGAAGAAGAAACAGCAACCGTTGCCAGGGCCAGCGAAGACCGGTGCGGATGGCGTCTCCAAGGACGCGGGCAAGAGGAAGAAACGCGACGACCAACCACCGGGGGCCAGCAGTTCGACCCCGCGCAGCGGCGAAGAAGAGATAACATCGAAATTGGAAGGCATTCTCATGTCCCGTGATGGAGCAGACGAACGACGTCGCCCAGCCGCTGCCACCGCTTCAGGAAGCTGCAACAGCGTTAGCAGCAACAGCAGTAGTCACAGCAGGGCCCACAGCGCAGGGGCAGATGCTGCAGCATCGGATCGTAAGCGGTCAGAGTTGTTGATAGGCGCATTGCAAGGCGGGTACCCTCCAACGCCCAGCGTCGCTGCCACCGCGACCTCTGCGGGCGGTGGCTGCCCTCCGGGCTTCTCTCGTGTCGCTCCGATGGCGCCACCTCCGGGATTTGCGGGGCCGCCTCCAGGATTCTCCTCTGTTACACTGAATTCTGTTGCGCGCCCCAGCAGCATGACCTTCACGAGTAGCAGTGGGCGTTCGTACGCTATTCCCGCAGCGCCCGCCCCCGCAGTGTCCGGGAGTCGCACGACGTCAGTGATGGGCGTGTTCGTGGCCCCGCGCGACGCCGAAAGACGCAACCAAGAGCTCGTGGAGAAGGTGAGGGAAGTAGTGCCCATCGACGACTTCTTGCAACTGTCAGCGCTGTTCCGGCGTGGGAAAATGCCCGCCGCGGCCTTCTATTCCGGCTGTCGACGTCTTCTGGGTGACGCCTTCCCTGAAGTCTTCCCCGAGCTGCTGGCACTGCTGCCGGACATAGCCAAGCAACAGGTGAGCAGCCATTTACCACATATTCTTTATGGAATGTTGGTACTGCCTAATTATTCTTAAGTCTTCAGTTATTATATAATACAATCGAGAAAAAAGGGAGAGCATAACATGTTGATAAAGTATTATGACAAAATACATGGTAGATGGCTGTTTCTATTATCGTAATAAAATTGATCTATTTAAATAAAAGATTGAAATATGTTTTTGTGGAAAATGAGTGAGGGATGGAAAGGGGGAGGGGAAAGGAAAAAGGAGATTTCAATTTGTGGATCAGGGGACTAATTCAACTGACTCCAACAATCCACAGAAACAAATAATGATTAACACTGAGAATATCATGTATGAATGTTACGTCTGAATCAACTTCCTTGCTGTATTAGTACTTATTTAATTTTATCGTTACTTTTCTCTTTAGTTCTTCGAATGGTTCCAAACCTTATTAGCTTAATTACAACAGAGTTGAAGTTCTCATATGCATAGATAAAGGATTTACTATGGATTTAATAATATTTGTGCTTTAGTCCTCAGTCCAAATGGTCATACACTTACCTGTTAATATCTTAATTCTTTTGTTAACTGTCTTTGATATTTGGTATACATTTGCTCTCGATTTTGGGATTGATCTTCCTTTTTACTTTTAGGTATCATTTACAGTTTCACTCAAAATAATAATATTGCTCATTTGGAAAATTTATTGTAAATAAAACATTTTTCTAATTCAAATAATAACATTATTATATAATAGTGGTGATTTTAAGTATCATTAGCTTCCTTAGGGATGCTTGATAAATTAACTGTTCAACAAATAACTATCACATTTGCATTTTATCATTGTGGATGTTCGTATTATTTGTGATTGTAACTATACACATTCATCATGTCTCCATCTTCAAAGAAATTGTTTAAAATCCTGTGTGTTTTCTATGTATGTCGAATGCTTTCTGGATACGATTGTTTGACAGATTTCACCATTAAGGTTTTAGGTGGAGTTCACTCTCAAGAATATCTTCACCACTGTCTTTTGTGACTTCTGGTAGATCAGTGCAATGAAACTGAACGTTCTAGAATGCCAAGGAACTAGGATTTTGTTATTTTCGTTACTTATGTCAATTCTAAAAGCTAAAAGAGAATTGACTATAATAAGTACTTCAAAGGATTATTAATTCTAAGTTGTCTAACACTGATTATAATTTCCACAAACTGATTGTAGAAATTTCCTTAATGTGCAATGTAATAATAAAATTATCCAATGTGTAAGTTATAAGTTATAGGAATTTTTGGACCATTGAGCCATAGTTTATTGACACTACAAAGACCTGCAAGGATCCAGTTTTTATTAAATGTTTTATGCTTGGTATAATTTTTATTCTATTTTATGGTAAAAACTGTCAATTGTAATAATTGAGTTAAATGTGATGCTTAAGAAACTTGAAAATAAATATTGTGTTATTTGCGGGACACCTGACATAAATTAAACTCCAAGTATAAATGTATCATATAATAAGGTGAGGTGGGAGGGCTACATTCAATTTAAATGTAAATATAACATCGATTTGTGGTGACGTTGGTTGAGAAAAATATGTTTTCAAAGTAATAATAACCCAAAATACTTTTTAAAAATATTTATTTCATTAATTTACCAGATTACAAAGTATAAAAATACAATATAAATATATTTTATTGCAAAAAAAGCAGTTGCAAACTGCATATGACTGTGTGGGGGGAAATAAACTAATGTGCATAAGAATAATGTGTATAAGAAATATAACTCTGTATTTCTGCTGAGGCACTTAATCTGTGCTGCTGGCTTATTCAAAAAGAGGTATATATTGTGAAACAACTAAAGCTACTTGCCGAACTATAGACCTTCGAAAGCATTTACAATTTTGCAGCAATTGTCTATGTTTAATTTTACATTTTGTCACATATATTCAATGTTCTATATTCCAAAGGTATATTACTCAAATCCTTTGTACCATGATGTGTGTCATTCTGCTATTTTCCTGCCTACTTAATGTCTGATTAATTGACTCATATACTTAGTTCTTTATATATTTAAATTTACTTAGTTGTTTGTGTTTCAAAATAGTATAATTATGTATGAGAGTCCTCAAAATGTGTGGTATATATAGTTTTATTTGATCATTGGGCATTGTATCCTTCACAAAAATTAATAAATACAGTTTAAGATAGGTAGGACACTACAAATAATTGGTAGTAAGTTGCTGTAGAGAACTTAAATGTAAAGGAAAATATCATAATAAACAGCTGTAATTGAATGAACACTTGCATTGCAAATGCATCTACTTTCATTAAGAGTTTTAAGATATCCTAAATCATACACCAGAGATGTGATTGAAATAAGTATGATAGTTGTTGACTGTTCACATTACCATAAGATTGTTAGATTTCACAGTGGGTGGAACTCTGGATGGTGAATGCTATTCTTATCTTGAGTGTTATACTGATGAATTAGAAAGTTACTTATAATCAAGGGTCACCCTTTAGCATTTCGGACTTGAAACGTGTGTTGTAAATGTAAGTACAAGATAATTCTGTAAATATAGGTTTACATAAAATATTTGCAAAATATAAGGAGTGACAACTTCCAACACGGAATTGGGTGATATTTCTGTTCAGAGTCGTATTGACTATGAAGAATTTTTTTCTCTTAGCATTTTTATTTGGGTAACATTTATTGTATGATTGGTATGAAACCAGAGTTAATTGAAAAAAATTTGTGAGTGCTGATATGTTTACAGAGTAAATTTATTTTTTATCATTTTGCAAACAGACTTAGAGGACAACATCTTTCACTTACAAAAAAAGAAGAGAGAGAGAGAAATAAATTAAATCGTATAGAACAAAAAAAAAAGTATGTAACTATTTGATTAGCGAGGCCTCACTTGACTCTGTTTGTGAGTAGTATACCTGCCATTAAGATTATTTGGCAACTGCTTTTCTTATTGCCACCTTCAGACTCGTGAACATGCTCATGAATTCACCAGACAAAGCCTCCAGCATAAGGTCTAGAGGTTTTGAAATGAATAAATAAGGAATGCTCAAACTCTCTGTCAACTCCATTACTCTAATATTTGATGTGTATGGTGTACAGTCATTAGACAACCATTTTTGCCAGAAATGGCAAACTGTTCACAAAAGAGAAGGAAATATTTTTGTTTAAAATTTTAATATCTGTGTAAAAGAAGTATATTGTCCAAGGTACTCGATGAGCTGTGAGTAGCGAGTGCAGTGTTGCCAAGGAATCTTTATTACATCAAAAACAATGGCAGGCAGCACTCTGAATGTAAAAGTGCGAACAAGATATTGTTTGAAGACAAGTACCTCTTCAGAATGCTCAGTGATCTCTATCAAAAATTATTTCAAAAATTAATATATACTTTTGACTAAATTGTTGAAAGAATTCAGTCTTAAAATATCTGGAAAGAATTTTTTATTTTAAAAATAATTTATTTTCTCATAGTAAACAATGTATTTCATTGATGTATTAAATTGAATGTATCTTCCTTAAATAGTTGGCAAGGTGTGTTTTAAAAGCTGGAATTGATAAAAGCATGTATTGTATCCATATACAAAATTTAAGATGTTTAAAATATTTAAATATTTGTTGGCATGACTCTAAGATAAACTTAGAAATTTTTTTTACACAAAGTGCATTTTCATAATTCCTAGGGAAGATAAATTTCAGTCAGTGAGATTACTTTGGCTTTGAGTCTGGAGCAGATTTATATTGCTGTGTGATGTCTTACACCTTTTCCATTTTGAAATAGATGATTATACCTATTGCTCCACAAATTTGTTATGAACTACCAGCTTCCTATTTGTTAGAATTGGCAAGAAATACCTCTTGGGTCACATATTTACCTTTCTTTTAATTTCATTATTTCTTTTCTTTTTTTTCTTCTTCTTTTTTTCTTTTTCTTAATCTTGTCAGCTTGCTGTTTCAATTATTGTAAGTAAAAGATAAAATACTATGTGTTGGTAATAGTTCCAGTTGGTTAACACTGCCTGTACTTCAGCTCTATGTGACAGTTTTCTTTAAATTTACTTAAATATTTTAAATTAGATTTTGAGATAGTTTGAATCTTAATTTTCTTCAGAAAGTTTGTGACAGTAACAAATACTAGCTCCAAAGGTGTTTTTTTATGAGGAGTAATATGTATCATAATGTTCACTAAACACTTATCTTGTATCTCATTAATCTTCTTGTCAACTCTTGAAAAGGACAAATAATTAACTTCAGTGAAGGACAGATTGTTGTTGTTTGTGTCTGCATTGGAGACTTAACTGTCATTTGATTTGAGCTCACTTATTTTTTCTAGCTCATTTTATGGGTCTTGTCATTTGTGGTATTTTGTCCACTTGATCTCACTCCATATGGTAGAAAAAGTTTTGAAACATCTTTCATTCAGAGTCTTTCAACTCTACAATACCCCGAGAAATACTATTATTCTCCTCTCCACAATGAATATTAAGCACATGTATGTACCTTGAAGGGGTTTTGCTTTTTAAACTCGAGTACCTTTATCTCTTAAGACGTAACTCCAGGACTTCGACTAGAATATTCGTAAGGAAAAATGTTGCTTTGGGTTTTTTAACAGTACTTTGGTGAGAGGAGAGGGAGATTTTTCTATTTGCTAATTGCTAAGAATGTAAAATAGAAGGTTTGTGAAATGTTATTGCTGTTTAGTAATTTTTCGATATTATATTGTGTTCCTTTCTCTATTTATTATATTTCGAGTTAGTGTTTTAGATTGAATGTAAGTGAGAAATCTATGAGATTAACACAGACTAACAAACATTTTAAATCTATCTGAACTCTTTGCAACAAACAAACAAAAATCCACCTTCACTCTTTGAAACACTCTTATCTTATCCCATTAATCAATTTTTTGGAACCTGAAATCTGACAGTCATGCTTTTTGTGGAATTATACACAAGAGTTACAAGATATATCTGAAGTGTAGATGTTGTTAAATTTGATATTTTCCTTGTGCTATTCTTATTTTCTTCTTCTAATTTAGTTTTGCCAAATCATTGTAAAATTTTTCTGAAAAATTTGTTTTAAATGTAATCTCTTGTTTCAAAGTATTAAACGTTTAATTGAAAGCTCTCATGAGAAATCACTTAAGTCAAAAGGAAGTTTTACAGGAAGAGCACAGAACCATTTCAAAAGTCTATTTATTGAGTGAAACATTTTGCCAAATAACAAGTTGTTTACAAAACCTGCAATAAAGTATGATATTTTTATATCATCGTGATAAGGGAATAAATTACCTCAAATATTGTGGTAAAAATTCTTGTATTGCAGATCTACGTATTCTATCATGGAGAATTTATTTTATTTCCTAGCTTTGTTGTAGTTCCTGGATCTGTGGAAGATCTTGAATATAAACTGTGTCATTACTTGAGTGTTTTTCGAACTTCAAGAGTAAACATGAAAGTGAACTTCATCCATCCCTCATTTTTATTGAGTATTTGTTGAGTGAGGATTTTTAGTTATTCAGTTTCGCTAACTTAATCCACAAGGAAAGTGCTTCTTTTCATCTGGAATTTGTTAAGAAGTTGGTGCCTTGACTAAGGAGAAGTCATAGTAATTTTGAAGGGCCATATTCATTACAATGGAACATTATTGAACTTGCAGTTCCAAATTATATCACCCATCTCACTTGGATCCATTGCTTTGCGAACTCATTTGGATTTTCTATTATTCTTAAGTCCTTGTCACTGGGCTTCAAACTAAAAATTGCATTTTGATTGTTTCAAAATATTCTTTTGTAGCTAAATAAGTGAGTCATCAAGATCACGCATTTATGTTATGTCCTGTTCAGGTATCACACCAGATCCTCGTTTCTCTTGTGTGTGAACAGAGATTCCAGTATTTTCAAGATGCAAGATATTCATTATAATTATAAGAATACTTTGAAATTTTTTTGTGGTTAATACACATTTTATAAGGGTTAATTTTTCATGGTACTTGGATGTCCTCTTCTTAGTCTTTGCCGTATGCTTGTTTCCTGGCTTGTGCTGCTTAATTTCATTCCATAGGTATCTGTGGAAATTGGTATCCTCATATTTGTCCTTATTATCTTCATGAAGCTTCAAGACAATTTAATGTATATTTAATTATTATTTAAGGTTATTCTTTATTTCTTCTCACCGTATTCAAAATTTTATTTATTTGAACATAGTTGTCTAAATTTTCAGTCTCTTAGACATAGCATTTACTTTGACTAGTCATATGTTGTGTTGTAGTTGCTCTCTGCTTTCTATTACTAGTTGTTTTCATATAAAATTTTATACATCCACTCAATGTATGTTCTACTAGTGCTAAAATTACCATGGACTTGTTTTAAGAAATGTTTCTTCAATCAGTTCCTCTAACCATTTTGTTCAAACTTCAAACCCTATGGTGGTGAACATGTGAAAGTCTAACTATCCCCAAGTCCCACAATCTAGTTAAATGGCATGATAGAATAAGCCCACAGTCTAGTTTTTGGTATTTTTTTACAATATAACTTTGTTACATGTTTACTCTCCCAAAAATGTGTAGAAATTGCTGTTAGACCACGTTCTGTAAGTCTAATGTTTTGTAAAATGTTCTTGCTTTCAAATTCAATATTCCTTCTGTCTGCCAATTACACCCCATTGGATATACACAAAAAAGATTTTTTGATTGAAAAGGTTAGCGAGTATTTTAACTACAAATTGGAAACTAATTGTTGATTTAAGAATTTAAGAACATAAATTAAGCATACATTTGGCTATTAAGGAATCATTGCGTTGTTGTGTGAAGAACCAATGTTTTAGCCATCTTGCTGTGGCCACCTTTGGGTACTAATGTGATTTTAGTACTCTAAAGTAGACTACAACAAATGCCGAAATGTTGGTTCTTCATACAAAAACGTGGAGATTCCCAGCTAGGCATATATGACTACTTCACTGAAGACTACGTTCTCATATGATGCAAACTCTGGAATATTAACTATTTTATCCGAAAACAATTTGATTTAGTGATTTCTCTCTCCAGCTTCAGAGGATTTAATCTCACTCTGTTAGGAAGGTGACAGGGGAAACTATCTCCCAAAACGTATTCCAGGTAATTAAGAACTAATTGAACATGTGCTGACTGAATTTATAAAATATAATTAAATGGCTCAACTGAGATATTCCCAAGTGTGTTTACGTCGATATTTTTATGTTTTGAAATGGCCTCTATGCACTTCGTTTGTGGGCTTGCAGATGGAAATGCAGAGGCTTCTTGGAATCTTAATGCGGAAAGGTTCCCTGACAGGAAGGTCCCTTGTCCAAGAACATTTTCACAAATTCACCAATGCTCTCTTGATCACCGGATTTAAACCCTTTGAATTGTTATCTTTGGGGACAGGTAAAGTTCATAATTTATGATAATGGCCTGCGAGTATGTATACATTTCATTCTGAGGAAATACAGAACATTCACAATTCAGGGATTTTCACGAGTGTGGAGAATCATGAAACTAGAGCTCGGAAGATACCTCAAATATAAAGGGAGCCATTTTGAGCTTCTTTTGGGATTTGTTTATTTATTTTATAATTTTGTACCTTAGTGTCATTTCTCCTCTTCAGTTCTTAAAGAGTCTGGATCCCAATATTAATAAATGGAATTTTTCTGTCTTTGATCATTAAAAATTTGCATCATAGCTTTCTACTACTTCTATTGAGGTAATGATAAGTGTGTGAATGTTTTGTTGTAGAATGTAAGAAATAGAAGCCTTAGACTGTTTGTGTTTAAAACAAGCAAGAAAAGTTATAAATTTCCTTTATCCCTTAGTTGATTAATGTCATAATTTGGACATATTGTATGTATAGCAAGACTCCACTGTATTTGCTATCAGTGTAATTTATCTTGTGGTCACAAATTCATACTTTTGTCTATTTCATTGAAGCGAAATCAATTTTTGCAGAAAACATTTTTACGCAACATGGTACCTCTGTGATTTAGTTCTAACTTATTTAATGTTAGACTATTTTTGATAGGTGAAATGTCTTATGAATCCCTTTTATTACATTGCGTTCTTCACTGACATTATTAGAATGATACTCTCATGTGAATGTAGTTGTATAATATCATAGATAAGAACCGGTACAGTCCTTTGGGGTGGATTTACAGGAAGAGATCTCGCATTCAATCTTTTTGGTTTTACTTTCTTACTAAAAGAGATGAATCAATAACAACCAAGGGAGAAATCTACAGACAAACTGATTTGGAATCACTTCTCTCAGACCGTTGGTGGAGGAACAGATGGAGTTTATTGGTTTAGAAAAAACAAGCTGCTGTATTGTTAGAAGACATTGAATTTGGAGGCAAATACTTATTTGAATTGAGCGTTGTGACATAAATAGTTGCATATGTTTACAGATAATGGTAAATCTGGTATACTACAAAAATTTGATAGCTCCTGTAATGTTCTAATAGTTTTAAAGTGTCATATAATGATCTTGCCTATCATTATACTGTTCTAACAAGGTATGCCTGAAAAAATTATTTGTTAGAACTAAAGTATTATACAATTTTTGAGAAAATCTTGTATCAGATTGGCAGTGACATGCAAAGACAAATTGAATGAGTCCAAAATGACTATAGACATTTTGGCAAACATACTTCCCTATGTCCATAATAAAAAAATCTGTGAATATGACATAAATTACTTTGGGAATTCACTGTGGAAGCTGCAGCTTTCAAAAATAGTTTGTGTTGAAAAAGTGAGTGTGTGGGCATCAAATTATTACAATGACATATGAATCTCACGATTGAAAAAAAACTTACTTTATTGTACAAAAAAAGAAAGAAATGAAAATACATAGTTATCATATTGTCACCTATTTGAGGTGTCTACATAACTTTTATATCCTTAAAATTCTGTGTTTCCTTCAATCTCAAGGAAACATCATTTACATAAATATTGTTTATATAATTTATTGTGCATTAAAAATTTGTATAATCAGCTTTTTTAAGAACTAAATTTTTATTAAAAAATTTTAACTGAAATTTAACTGATTAAAATAGTATTTTATCAACAATTAATGGTCTTTAACATGAACAATGAGATGAGCAGCCTTAAAATAGATACTGTTTAAATAAAATTTGATGATGTCTAGTTAGGGATCATACCTCCCTTCCTACCTCTTGGATTTACTAAGATGCTCCAACTTTTTAATTGGTGATACATATACTGGGTATATTTGTTGTGCTATCCAAGTTGTGCAAATAATAATCAGTTGTGGCTGAAAAAATTGGATAATAGTGTTATTTTCAAAACAAGTGTATGATGTATAGAAATTCACACCAGGGAATAATTTTTTTTTTTTTAGGCGGGGGAAAATGTTTTTTCCAGGAACATTTTGCAGTTGGGATAATGTATGTCGGTTTGAATAGAATATATGGCTTCCCTTTGGAATTTCTTATTTCAAGCTGATTTTTCAAACTTACAATTCATTTGTAGATAGTGGGTTTATTTGTTTAGAATTTAAACTTTGTTCATACTTAATTGTATCATAAGAATATCATAAAAAATGTGCAAATTAAAATACACATTATACTACAGACAAAAATGCACCATACATACCTCAAAAATGATCAGCATATTACATTGTGTACTAATTTGAGTAACATCACATTAATTGAAATGTGTTGTTGAAAAATCGTTATAGTTTTTAATTCCCTGTAAAAACCTTCTCTTTTATTTGATTTATATTACACCTGGGACATAAGTAGTATAACTTTTTATATTAGTTATTCACATGTTTTCAATCACAGCATAATATTTGACCCCAATTTTTTTTAAATTTCAAACATTATTAAAAATGAATTTACCCTTTCTTCTTTTTATTTGTTCCTTTTTTATTTGTAATCTCTACTAGTATTTTTCTCAATGATAAATGTTTTTTAAAACAAGTTTCCCTGTGCTCTTGGTAAATAAATAATTAAATCTTCTACCAATAAAATTAAACTATTGGCATTTCGATCCAAAAGAGAGAATGTGTGAATTGGTAAAACCTGTGTGATTTCAATATTGTAAATATTTAACACTATAACTAAAATTGAGCTAAATAAAAATTGTTTTTAGACTTCGAATGAATCTTTCTTTCTTATTATAAGATTAGGTTAACTCTAAATCTTGCTTTCTATATTTTGACATTTGTCGGTTTAATAATTAAAGAATGAATTAATCATTGATAGGAACCATGTAAAAGAAAGCTCATGAGGTAAAAATTCTCCCATAAACTTACAATACATTCACATTTTGCTACACAACATTGCACAGCAGTATTGAAATTTTCTTGAGTTGACATATTTTTTTGTCTCCTATTATGCTGCAGGAGTTACTGTGTGCACATGAGTCTGCGTCTGGAGCCTCATTGTCTTTGGAGGCGTGTGGTGCCTGTGGTCAGCTTCTGTTGCCCAGTGACCTGCCCCACCACCGTGCGGCACATAAACAAACGCTGAATGGAGGTGACACTGCGCCACGGTGAATTCCATTGTCATCTTCGACCTTCTCCTCCTGCACTCTTTCTGTTTAAATATTTTTGTATCTTTGTATAGAGAATATCTAATGTTTCTGTTGATATAAAAGTGTTATTTCTTGTAATATTGTACAGCTAATAAAGTACAGTGAACTTGGAAGTTCCTAAAGTATATTATTTAGATTGGAAGTTAATTCCTGTTGTTCTTATGTTTCAATAATTGATCATTTATTGTGAGTTCAATAAACTTGGCTAATGGAAACTTGGGTTTTAATACTGTTTTTGAAGTAATGAATTTTTTAAATCCTGACCAAACCTACATTAAAATGTGGCATAGGAAGTTTCTAAATGAACTTTGTCATTTTACTTTTTTGACTTTGAAAATATGGAGGATTATTCAATTTTTTAGTTCATTGTATTGATTAGTTGTGTTTTTCATCTTATGAGTTTCTTCCAGAACACTGAAGAGTTGCTCAACTTTTAAGTACTGAAATCAGTCAGTTGATTTTGCAGAATAAGGAAACACATTTGATGCACGTATGCAATGCCCTAACCTATCCGAGGTTAGATATTCTGACGGACACCCACATATGTCAGCCCTAAACATCCCCCAATAGCAATGGTGTTGCTCCCTTTAAGTATTTCAAATTACCCCACACTCCCCTTGAGGGGAAGTTTATTATTCACAGCGTTCAGTAAAATAAATGTTTATAAAAATAAATTGAAATCCAATTTATTGTGTTGCAAAATTCATGTCAAATGTATGAACTATGTGTTTGATTACACTTGTTCCTTATTTAAGTGTTTAATGACATCAAGTTTTGGTGATTTTGGCAAATAAATTAATTTTCTCATTTAAATTCAATTCATTTATCAATTTAATGTATTTATTTAATTGTTGCTTACATTGTATTAAGTATGCATTTCATGTAATGTAAGCCTGAAACATGAAAGATTCACAATTGTTTTGTCATATGACAGTTGATTTCCATGCTACTCAAGGTTCTCTCTATTGAACTTCTTGCTGTTAAAGACTTGCCACTTCAATTATGTCAATCTTTTTATTAGAATTGCTGCTATTTCTTAGAACCGTGCCATCACCTATTAATTTTCTCAAGGGCAAATAATTTTATAATTTATTATATTGTTTTTTGATTTTAGTTTAATGAGAGTATTTAGGAATTAAATAGGATTGTATTTAAGTGTTCAAAAATCTGTGGCTTATTAGTCATTGTCGCAACTGTGTGAAAGGAAAATAATATTTTTAATAAAAAGACCCATTTGTGTTATACTAATTTCAGCCTAGTCAGTTTAATTGTCCTCTAAAAAATCCAGATTTCATTCATTTCATTTTTAATGAGTCGTTTGCTTCATCGGGTGCTACCAACTATTTATCCTTTTCTTTTGATTTTTGGTTGTGTACTTTCCTGTAGTATCTCAAATTTATGTGCTGAACAATAACTACTCATCAAAACATGAAAATCTTCTGAGAGAGAAAGAGATAATTGTTCAATATACTCTCTTGCTTCCTTTTTGCTTTCTCAAGCATTTTACCTTACCTGTGAACAGTATTACACAGGTACTCCTCCTATCACTATTACTTGCATTAATAAATTCTGCATTGGCGTTTTGTGTCACTAAAATTCAACCATGCCAACATAATCACACAGTTATTATTATGATTATGGTATTATGGTTGTATTTATTTTCTGAATGAAAAATACTGACTGAAAAATATGTGGGTCTTATGGGGGAAACCAAAAATTCCTGCATGAAAAATTAAGTCCCAAAATCAATAGCAGGCCGTATATCATCAGATCACATGGTAGATTTTCTTAATGAACTTCTCACATAATGGTTGTTCATGAATATTATAAAATTAAATGATAAACCAAATTTAGTAATAGAATGCTATTTAAATTGATGCATGTATGCAATTCCCGAGGTTAGAATTGATCAATCTGATTCAGTTAACTAGAAATTTTGTTTCTTGTTTATGTTTATTGTAGAAACAATTTCATGGAAGTCTTTTGTGTTACAAGTATTAGAAAAAGGTGTATTTCGACTTCAGATTTTGGGTAACATCAGTGATAATTGAATCATAAGGACATGCTAGTATTAAATTTTATAAGCTGATTTCTGCCTAACACATGCTACATCATATCCTGAACAAAGATGACAAATGTGTTTCTAAAAGTCCAAATGTTTTGTTCATGGTGGT
Organism: Laupala kohalensis; assembly: GCA_002313205.1. Classification (NCBI taxonomy): domain Eukaryota; kingdom Metazoa; phylum Arthropoda; class Insecta; order Orthoptera; family Trigonidiidae; genus Laupala; species Laupala kohalensis. The sequence goes on from NNCF01127345.1 coordinate 371,898, forward strand.
AGAAACCGGGAAAAACTGGGGTACGACTCTGCAGCCGATCTTCATTTTCATACCGCAAGAAAATTATTGCTGCCCTGGAATTCATTTATAATTCAGTCCAATTAGGACTCAAGTTAATTTCAATTTATACGTGACGATACAACAAGCTGATAATCAGTCCCGCCGAGACGGACGTAATCCAGGGACCCCCCGGCACGAGATAAAATTTTATTTTCATCCATGAGGAATGGGTCCAGCACTGTCGAATTACATCTTATATCTTCATTCTTCTCATATTAATCTCAATTGCACCAGGTAGGGGGAAACGGATTTTTCGTGACAATACGTGACGTGACCGGTGTTCAATGCGTTGCTGATTGCTACAATTTGATCACTAATGAAAGTCTTAATCTGGGATCGACGGGGGTGCACGGGTGCAACTGTATCGGGTCCCGGGAGGATAGAATGGGCCCGCAAGCCCTTACACGGGCTCCAACTCGGTTCTTCCACTAATAATGTAACTTCTCAATAAGTTGAAAAGTCGGTGAGGTATAATGTAATAAAGAGGTTAGATTACGTTTTTGTGTTTCTTACGAAGCTTGTGTCGCGAACCATAAGGTGCGTGAGATTTCAAAACCATTTTAAACGACTGTTCACATCTCTTACGGAACCGTCGTCAAAGATTACATTATGAGAGGGGTTAATTGGCACATGGCCTCTTCTATTGGTAGTTTATTACACGTCTTTCTCTGGAAGCCGCAGAGTTCGAATGATACATGTTGAGAAGCCGGTTCCTGCTTCTCAGATTCCTCTCTTTCCATAGTACCATCAGGGTTACCAAATCAGGACGTTCTTTCAATATCTTGTAGATCTCCACTGATGCTTGCTGGATACGAGGACATAAGTTTCTGATATAAAAATATGCGTCCTCCACACGGGAAAGTACAAACGGGGCACGAAGGATCTTCATCAAATTGAAAACTGTCTTAGTACACCCAAAAACAACAGTGCCAGGTAAAATTTAGGTGATATAGAGGTCTACTTCTCCATCACGTGTTCTGGTCAATTTTTATGTAGTAGGGATTAATTTGTGCGCCCACCGTACTTCACTATCGCAGCGGTTCAGTTACTTTGCGATGGTTATTTATCTCCTCGGCTATCATTACTCTTTTCATTGACGTGCCTATCCCTTTAGTAGATGTGCTGTTTATCTGCTAGTACTGATTACTGGGAGTCATACCCGACATCACACAAAATACTGCTATATACGAGACCGTACGGAAATTAGCGGTCACACAATGTGCACCCATGCGATTGATTGAGGGTTTAAAGGTGTCAATAATTAGTTCATCGGCATATTCATATTGAAACGACATATTCCGTCGTCGCCACCAAGGCAGAATCTACGGCCATAACACTTCTGCGTTGGTCCGTCGATCACCAAGTCCGTACCTGAAGACACAAGAGTTTCTTCTCGCCTCCTGTATTTGATTACTTATGTCAGTAAATGTTGTCACTAGATATGTAAAAGTTTAATCATTTCACATGTGCAGTACCTTCTACCTGCCTTCCACAAATTATCACAATCTTCATCATTCTGAGTGAAGCGTTTGACGAGTGTGTTTCACATGCACTTTGTCTTTTCTTTCTTTGTCGACAGTACCTGTAGACCTTTGTAGATGTGTCGGTCAGCGATGAATTCTCTTCGTTTGATTAGGAAATTATTTGGAACTAAAACTTGTAAGTGTTAATATTGGATTGAGCTAAGTGTATAGTAGGTCTCGCGATGGTGCAATATTTAGTAATCTATCTGTCTCTGTATTTAATTACCTCCCCCATACACATTTTGGGGCTCAAAAATAATGTTCCTGTCGTATGTGTCGTAAGACCCATTATTAAGTCAAATTCTAGCTCCTCAAAGTTTAAAATTATTTTTTCGTGATTTACTGTGACAGTTGAGCGTAGCTGTTAGACTTTTGTTAACGAGTTAGGTAAAAAATTACCATCAATTGGTTTACCATCCATTTTTGTTACGACAGGATAAAAAAGGCGCGAAATGTTCGTAAACGGTGCACGAAGTTACCGCTTCGGTTACGGTGCGGTCGCGCGCCTTAACATTTCTGCAAACGTGTACTCAATACGTAGGCATCGTTGTCTACAGTATTACATAATGACTGAAAGGCAAGCGACGTGGAAGTCGATAAGGTACATCAGATAACACGTCATATCAGGTGATTACTTCGCCCTCCATCAATTTGGTTTGCTTTCCGTGAAGCGGGAGATATGAAATTGATTGTGGTTGAACTTTTCTCTCTTCAAAATGATAGGTTTTAAATAGGGGATCCTCCTCAAATCTTTGTCTGCTATGTCCCCTCTACAAGTTTTACGAGGGTGATGTTTTTTTTCAGAAACAATATCATAACATTGCTCATGAATTCTCTCCTCTCTTTCATCATGTTCCTAAACTCCCTCTCCAACATGTAGCTTACTATTTTTATTCTTATATTGGGGTGGGGGGTTCTGAAACGATAAATCTGTCTCTGCCTTAGGGCCCTCGATTGCTTCTGGAGAGAAATTTAAAATTTCACTCAGTCAACGCTTTTTACTATTGTGTAACGTTTGCGAATGTAAGTTATAAAGGAACTCGTTCCGCCACATCTGAAGTTTGTAGATCGATGGAGGAGTGGGATGTGATTTTAAATGCTTTCTAATTTTGTCAAATATTTTTTCATCTTGACGGTCTGGTAAAATCGATAAAATTAAATAATATTTGTTTTTCGCAATTAAATGATTTTCCCCGTTGAATAGCGTATTTTTATGTCAACTACATAATTTTATACATCTTTTACATTACTAATAGATAATTTTAAGAAATATATATTTTAATATATTTTGTACGTTTCCTTGATATCTAAGATCGTAAAATCTGAAAGCGTTTTAGACATCGTTTTTTTCTTATGAAACAGAAACATCCAGAATTAGACTGGGTTCTAGTCTGAAGCATTGTTTCACAAATTTTTACCACATACTAAAGAAAACTGCCGTCAGGCGAGCACGTAGAAGATTGTCTTTGTCTTTTTGTATAGATCTATTGATTATTATGAGCTTTATGACATTTTCTAGACTTGATCTTCAAAATAAGAGTGTACCTGTTTATGAGTCATTTCCAGAAACCATCCCATCCCCTTCCATTATAACATTTTGGATACTTCGTAATGAAAGTTTGCACACCGGACGTTCAAAATAAGAGGAAAATTACTCTACAATGTATTTTGAGTCAAAATTTAACTCTCATCTTGCACCTATAGGGGTGATGTGGGAATGGAATAATATATAAAAAATCGAAAACATACTGGATCCATAGTTTTTAGAGCCGACGAGACGAATAGTGACAGCAGTCCCGATAACTTTTAAGGAGAAATTCACCCACCCCCTGTGATGGTTAGATACACCTAGCACCTGATGAGTGGAGTGGGGTCACGAAGATGACTACCCGGTCCACTCAACCAATTGGTGAGTGTTGTCCACAACTAAATTAATTTATACTATAATTCGTACTCTATTCTGGCGCCCAGCTCTTCAGCTCTATCTTCTTGCTGGCATCCCCTACTGCGAGGGGAAATTTTTACAGCCAGTTTTTTTAATGATAGAAACATGCTAACGTGCTAATCCCTCACTTTTCTTTCAAGGGTCTCTAGAAACTCGCAAATGATTCGTTATTAACTCAGGAGTTGACATATTTCATTTTATATGTAATGTTTTCTTTCTGATATGACTTCTTGATATAAATCCAGAGAGCAAATACGTTTCACTGTATTTTAAGTAAAAGGAAATAATTGAAGTTTTGGATTAAGTTCTAAACTTCTATCCCCAATCGTATCACATCGCTTCGTCAAGTAATCTTTTTTCATTTAACTTTTCTTGCAAATAAAAACTTTTTACTTGCTGTAGAATTTGAGGTTTTGTACTGCACAAGTGCTTGTCTGTACTGCACGTTAAAAAATCCTGGTGGGAAGAGTATGAAATTAAGCTATGTTTGACAGATTCATAAGATCAAATCTAAGTTGTTTTTTTCATACGAAGAACAAAAAGTCAGGATTTGTCAAGGTTTAAGTCTGTTCTTACGCAACAGCAGTCTCGCGTACCCATACTTTCAGTAATCTATTTGCATACCGTAGACCGGACGCTATTTATATTTTTTATACGGCACTCGCGAAAGGAAATACACGAGAAAGATTTTAAAATATAAACATTGTAATTGTAAGTAATACATAATTTTTGGAATTAAAAATTTAATGTCACTGAAAGATTCTCGATTAAAAAAATATGTATATAAGTATTTGTTTACACATTTATTGAGAATCAAATCTTATTACATTATTTATACATTAAGTCACGAGCGAAAGTGGGAATATCAGCTATTTTAATCAGTTAAGGTACGTATTGAATGTAAAACTAGTAAAAACAAAATTTTGATCAATGTACAAGTGGCCAGAAGACAAGCGAACATAATATTGTAATACATAAAAAAATATCACTACCATACTATCATTTTACCATCTTTGTCGATTCCTTTTTTTAGGAATACCCGCCCCGGAAATTTCTATGAATGTTCAAAAAATGAATTCGAAATTGTAATAATTTGTGAAGTGTAGCTTCAATAGGAACTCAAAATAGCTCATTAATATATTTTTAGTGACATCTTCGCATTTGCGCTCATGAGCTGAGACGAAGAAATTATCCCAATCGCTGGAGATGTGTTTCCCAGAGATTGGGAGCCAATAATTGTTTGATATTATTTTGTTCCTTGTTCTATCCACTTAATTCGTGTTTTATATATGAGATGTATTTCCCAGAGATTGGGAGCCAATAATTGTTTGATATTATTTTGTTCCTTGTTCTATCCACTAAATTCGTGTTTTATCATAACAGCCAACCGCTGATCCACATGCTGCACACGTTGCGATGTTATAATTTACTCATTCGATCGAATCAAGGATTCAGCGGAAGCGTTTAAATCAGTTTAAATGAGCGGGAGAGTTGTATCCTGCGTAGCTGACTACACTAGCGCAGTTGTTTGTGCTATTTTTATACATGTTTTGATTTCTTCATCATATCAGTTTAGTTAATGTGGTAACTGACTTCGAAAATTCAGTCATTTGAACGAAGATCATTCATTTATTTACTTACTTGTGAGTATTTATTGAGTGATGGGTCAGTAGTGACCAAAAAGTGAGTCTCTTCGTAAAATTTTCGGGCATTTCTCCACATCCCATTTTTTGGAAATAAATTATTCTTTTTACAGGTACATTTCTGCCGTTTCTGATTACGGGAACACGTAACTTCAAATTAGCTATACGACGCCTAGGGCGCAGTGCGATCTGCTTTTCCTGAATTAAGTTTTCTTTGGCAGATAGTGTGGTAGGAGTGGCAGCTGCCGGAGTAGACAGGATAGAGAACGTAGGTGGAGTCTGGTGGGGTCTTTCGTTTCTGCTGGTTGTATACGTTGTTACATTTCCTTTTAGTTTGAGAAGCTGTTTTCATTGCAATAATTTGTAATAATATACAAAGGTATACTGTAAAGTTTTATCGATTCTAGTGTAATTTCATGTGTTCAATTTCTGTTGATAATTTGTCTTATCTGTCTTTGTGGTTGGAATAGGTAATAATGTCTGAAGTTCCGGTTGAAGGTGTTGAAAATATCCATATCAATACCCCTGAGGAAGATATTGAGTCGAATTACAAACCCCCGCCGGAGAAGACGATCGAAGAAATTTTGGAAGCGGATAAAGAAGATGAAAGCCTTCAAAAATATAAAGAAGCACTTTTGGGTGATGCAAGGGCTGGAAAAGTGATAGTTGGTATGCTACATTTATTTTAACGTATTGTGTGTTGATGAATACTTTATTTTTTCTGTTTGTCTTCTGTATGAGCTGTCAGAGTGTCTCCATAAATCTGTATTTTTTATGATGGAGAGGATGTAGTTTGTTTGTTTTCCCTTTTCAATTTTAGAACTGTGAACTATAAGTACACATATTATATTATATGAGTTGACTTGTCACTTGTTTCATCAAACCATTGAATGAAATTTTATTGTGGCTTGAATTTATTATATGTTTTTGGGTAGACTCTTTTTATCACATGTTAACCATTACAGAACTATTACCAAGTAACATTGTTTTCCTTTGCACGTACTACTCTTCTTTGTTAATTTCCAAAACTTATCAAAGATTTAGTTGGTAGTTTTTCTTAAACAAGATAGAATATTTAATAGGAAAAAAAAATCGTGAATGAAAGTGACTCTGTGTAAAACTTACATTACACCTCAGGAAAATATCAATGTCTTGGTTATTGTTAAACTATTAGATGTTCTCTCTCACATTATGTAGATTATTCTTTTAATTAGTATTATCTATTTGTTTATGCATCAAATAATTTTTCTAGTTTTGACTCAGTCCACCTTCTTGTAATGGAATCAAATGATGTAAAATGGAAAGAATTTTTTAAACATATTTGTTGGTACTTCTCTGTAAGATTTTAAGTTGCAATACAAATGAAAATTATACATTTGTGATCAAAATATGAACTGTCATATAATCAATGTAAGAATCTAAAACAACATGAACATTACTTAAAAGGAATTAATAGAAGCTATCTAGATTAAATAAATTTATTGTCAAAAAACAGTACAAACTGCGTATGACCACGTGGAGGGAAAAAAACTAATTTACTCTCCGGAAGCAAGCAAGGGACCATCCCATCAATTCCGATCAAGGGCCCTAAGGCAGAGGCGGATTCAAAAAATTCAGCAAAAATTCCTAGATAAGATAAAAAGTTAGCTGCGAGTTATAATACTAATAGAATGTCAATATGTTTGTAATTTTAAGCAAAAAATTACATGTAAGTTATTATCGAACTATAGATTATTCTGAGTATAGTGCTTAAAAATTGAAATATCTGTTATGGATATTACAATTCATGTTGTATTTTATGTCAGTATTAGTTAATTTTATATTCTATTTCTTTATCTTCTTATTACTTAATATCTAAATTTCTACTCGATATACATTTCTAATTAAATTATTATATTCAGTTAAATAAATTTATTGTCAAAAAACAGTACAAACTGCGTATGACCACGTGGAGGGGAAAAAAAAACTAATTTACTCTCCGGAAGCAAGCAAGGGACCATCCCATCAATTCCGATCAAGGGCCCTAAGGCAGAGGCGGATTCAAAAAATTCAGCAAAAATTCCTAGATAAGATAAAAAGTTAGCTGCGAGTTATAATACTAATAGAAAGTCTATTCTAAATTTAGTTTTATGTAAATTTAAAAATTGATTCCAAAATCAGTTATTTGTTTAAAAGACAAATGTTTGACTGATGCACTGTTCTGTTTAACGAACATATTAAAATGAAATTACTTAGTTATGAAACTTTAGTCATGTGTTTTATGAACTAATCTAGTGATGGAAAACAATGTTGTTGGTTTTCATGTTAATAATGTACTACCACAAATTAATCGACTAGTCCTTCAATTATTTAGTTAGAATATTCTGAATTATTAGAGGAATTTTATTCTATATTAAAAAATGAAAAGGACTTCACATTTTCTCTGTTGAATCTTTATGGAGGCATGGACAAGTGAGGGGGCAGGCTTGGACATATTGCAATCTCTTGGTGGAATGCTGCTCTGTGGCTTTGTTAAGCAGTCCTAGATGTAGGAATGGGGAGGTATTATGTGATGTCAATGCTTGTTGTGGTTTGTTCTTATTGATGTTTCAAAGTTGACCCGAAACATTTCCATTTATTGTGAAATTAGTTGTGATTTCACATTTTGCTTTGAATCTTATAAGAAAGAAATTTCTTATTTTCGTAGTTCCGTGTAAATATCTTATTGGTTAATGTTCAAGCGTGTTAGTGAAGTGTAAGTAGGGTGGAAACTAATGTACATGTTACATTTATCTCATTCAATGAACAGTTACATTGTTTTGTTAGTTCAAAGAAGTTAAGAAAGTAATCTTGAGATTTAGTCATCGTTCACTGCTGATTTTCTGTAAATCTGGAGTAAAGATGAAATTGTTCCTATTTTTTACTTTGAGATTCACAATAATTAACTGATCATGTTCTATTTATTTTATTGTTAAATTAAAAAGCACCACAGTATTTATTTTATTTTGCTGTTCAATTCTTGAAGATGTTTTCTAAGAAATATTTTGAAAAGTTTTGCATATCGTTTAAACATTTGTTTAAAATTTGGTGGTGTACAAATGTTACAAATAATGTTTCAGATCCTGCTGATGCTCGGAAAGTTATTGTGAAGAAATTAGTTTTGTGTGTTACGGATCGTGCTGATGTGGAGCTGGATCTAACAGGCGATTTAACACAACTTAAAAAACAAGTACTGTAAAATAACTTTTTTTCTTCTAAACTATAGTTTTCTTTTATTTCATTTTGTTATTTCACCTATCATTTGGTCTGCAGGTCTTTACTATCAAGGAAGGTGTCTCTTACAGGATTCGTATCGACTTCATTGTGCAACGTGAGATTGTACATGGACTGAAATATGTGCAGAAGACATACAGAATGGGAGTCCCAGGTATATAGTCATTACCTCAGAATAATTTTCAAAAGACTGAAGTCAAGTTAAAATACTGTCGGAAAATATTTTTCAGTTTATTCACTAAAAAAACATATTTGAAACTTTTATAGTTAAGTTGGCATCTTAATAGTATTTAACTTCATTTCACAGTTTTGTAATGTATTGCTAAAACATGTTGGTAGTATGTTTTTTATTTCATCTTTTGAGAATGATCTGCTTGTTTTTATTTCCTGATAATTTCCATCCTTTCATGTGTACGCTGTAGAGGTTACTAAAATCTTTATCCATTTTTCTCTTAGAGATGATGCAGCAAGTTCTTTCACTTACCTTTAATGATTCGATCTTTGCTTTACAGTTTTTCCATTCTTATTGCAATGGAACTTTCTCCTCCTTAGCCATGGAAATTTAACTTATCTTGAAGATATGTTGCATTACTTGTCATAAAATTTAAGAAACAGACAAACATAATAAACTGTTAAATCATTTTATTCTCTCAAATTTTTATTTCGTACCTAGCTTGAGTGCTATGCTAAAGATGGGCAAATATCCCCCAAAAACATGTTCCATGAGGAATATAAGAACTACTAGTTTTCTGGAAATTCTAACAATAGTGGAATTTCTCCAATTACATTGTTTTGTTGGTTTTAAACTTCTGTGAAAAATCTGAGAAGTTAATAATTCTTATAATTTATCAACGCACTGTGATGTGAAATTCATTAGTGATATTGAAATTTATCTAATTGTAAGATTAGATNGATGTGAAATTCATTAGTGATATTGAAATTTATCTAATTGTAAGATTAGATTTGGTCAGAATTATATTTTGATATGTATGTCTTCCATAAATTTATTAACTTTAACTTATCTTTACATGTGATAAGTTCTTTACCTCCTCGTGAACATAAAATTTTAATGCCATTGATCATGCCATTGTTTCTTAAATTTTGTATTTTTCCAAAGATTTCTTCTGTGTCATGTGATATATTTTACTCAATTATTGTTTTGATGTACACCTTTCTTTATTGCTTTCATGGAATTTATAGCTGCATTAGGTAAGATAAAAACCTATGATATATTAGGAATGTTCATATGCTGAGAATATTGTTGCCTTGGCAAGTTGGTTTTCTTGAATTATTTTTGGAAGCAATTCTTCACTGTGAAGTTTTGACCTAATATTTTTTATTATAGTTATTGTATGTTTTATTGTAGTTTACTCTTGTACATTAAATTAAACACTGCTTGTAAATAATTTTTTCACATGGATTTTGAGTTAAGAAATGTTATTATAAATTAAGATAATTTTTTTAGAATGTAATGTGAGAAAAAGATTTTTTTAAATTTATCTCTTTTAGCTTTGTTTATAAAAGTATCTTTGTACGAGTAAGCATTATGGACACACTAACCCATGCATGTTTTATGACCCTCAATTGTGATGTAAATAAGAAATGAGAGTGTGGAGCGAGTTCAAAAACTTCATACAATTCTCTCCTGAAAGAATTAAAGGTTCTTCTCAATCAGCAATTATGTCTTAATTTTTTTGGGATAGGATCTATAATTTCAAATCACCTTAGAACCTAAATTCCACCCATTACAGAAATGTTTTTGTTGTTTTAATAAATAATTTAAATATCAATGTTTAATAAAATTAAGTGCTTAGGACAATTTTTTTATACATAAATTTTATACAATGTATTTGTTTTACACAAATTAAGTACAAATTATTTTATACAAATTATGTGGTAGCTGTAGGTTATAAAAACATGATTTTCATGGTTTATAAATTTTATATTTAAGACCTGTGAAGAAGTTAAATCTGGGATATGATTGAATACTAAACTATGAAAATGTACTGTGTAGTTGTTTTAATTATATAATATTGTTTAAATTAATATAGCAAATAATTAGTTTCATTTAACAATTATATTAAAATCCTGATCTCAATCATTATATATAGTAGAATAACTATTAATAGAATAACTATTATATATTTCAGAACTGAAACTCACAAGAATCATTTTTTGTTTTCAAAATGGTCGTTAAATGAGAACCAATGTTTGTTAATTCATTAAAATTCTTATTACTGGACCCAAACTCTCTTTGATTCATTACTTGTTTCCTTTTTGTAGTTGACAAGATGACTCACATGGTGGGCAGTTATCCTCCCAAAGCTGAAATGCAATCATACACAACTCCCCCAGAAGACGCTCCTGCAGGGATGGTGGCTAGAGGAAGTTACACAGTGCACTCTCTCTTCACAGACGATGATAAGCATGAGCACCTCAAGTGGGAATGGGCTTTCGATATAAAGAAAGATTGGAAAGAGTGAGACGCCAACTGTGGCCCTTCCTTCAATGCAACTCTCTCATATTGTTGGGAACTGCTGGCTATGCGATGAAGAGTTGTATTTATGAAATATAGCTATATACATATTTACTGCTTTGTGATTATATCTACCTTTACATTTGTTTTGTTTTTATTGTAATTAGCAATAATTAATCCTAATTGTATATTGAATGAGTAACATGAATGTTTTGTAATTGTTTTCCTGTAATAACATTTTCCTTGTAAAATTTTTAGTCCAAAGCATTCCACTTAGTGTTTAGGTAGTCACACTTGCACTACCTTTCATAATGCTAAAGAATCATATCATGTACGTACTGTCATTAAAGAATCGTATTACGTACTGTCATTAAAATTACATTTCTGTGTGTGAACCACCCAGAGTTACACTTGTAACATGCCAAGATGCACCATACATTTGTCAAATGCTAACTTGAATGAAAACTAACCATTTTTTAAATTTTTGTTACAAGCTAAATATTTGCTTTAGACATACACTAGGAAAAGCTGTTTAAGAGTTCTTTGAATATGTTATTTCCTTTCTCCTGCTTGCATTTCTAATTCTTAAATACAGAGCACATTAATTGTACATTATGAAATTCATTTGATTTTTGAAGTCTGAAATTGCTGGTTAATGCCACTAAGTTCAAAAAACGCTTTGAAGAGAATGTATATTTGAATAATTTCATCACAGATATAAATGCTTAATAGCAAAAGCTAATTACTAAGCTGATTTTTTCTCCTTTCCACAAGTTCTTGTATTTTTTACTTGTGTAAATTGTATGAATTTATTGATTCATTGAGAGAAGTAACAAAGTTGTTTAAAGTACATTTGGGAAATTGATTGGTTCCTACGTACTTAATAGTTTCCTAATTTTAGTAATAAATGAAAAATGAGTTGTTAAAGATTAATTATCCATAAGATAAAAGAACTGTCTTAATCGATAAGGGGGATATTCCAAACCTTGGTTTTCATTTTAGGGAGTGAGATTTGAATGAAAACCTTGCTCACTTGATTCACTCAAAAATATTGCAAGTCTGCTATTTCATATTCTAAATAAAATACATGTTTCTGGAATATAATTCTAATAAGTTATTCAGTGAAGAGCTACATCTGCATTTTTGGCTGTGAAACAAAGCATGTTACTTGCAATTTTTTGTACATCAATCATTGAAGTATTAATCATATGTGTGTAACACTAATTCACATTACTTTATTCACTTATATTTGTTCCATTTTGTATTATGTATACTGTGTCTTGTGTATGGTGCTGGCTACAGCTTGGCTATTTTCAATTCTATGAGAGTTTTGCATATTATTGGGAGACATTCAAACAGAGTTAAGAATGTTATTCTAGAGGAATTCCATTCAAATCTAGATAATATTGTACATCATAAGATGTTTAAAAAACATGACACTTCACTTTACTTTTGAGGACCTTCCAGAAAATGTTAACTCTTCATTCAAACTTCACTGGCAATGAGAGAATCTTGTACTCCAAATCTTGTTCTAGGTGGTACATAATATTTTAGTAATGTGTCCTGTGTTTTGAATATCGTATGATGTATTAGCAAGTTTGTAGTTCTTTCCCATGTAATGAAGTATGGTTATATTCATCTGCCTTGCTTAGAAAAAAAGCTGAACCTTAACGTTTCTATTGTATAGATACCAAAGTGCAATTTATCAACTACCTATAATTAAGAAATGTTTAACATGACCAAATTTCATGTATTTTAGGTAAAGCTTATAAAAACAAGATATATATTTTGCCCATACTATGATGATAAGACTGGAGCAAAATTTAATATCTCTAGAAAATTGAAAAAAATGTATGTTTTGTAAGAGATAGTGTAGTTTTCTTTAACTCCTATAAACTAATTTTTGAGCATAAGTAACACCCTTATTCTGACAATGTTATCCAACACTCAGGGATCTATTATTGGAATCCTGTATTGAGAACCACATAAGATGCTGTGGCGTAAAAAGAAAATTAAACAGTTTTGGTTTTTGTTTGCTACAATTGTTTGAATGACACCCATACCTGTGATAATTTATCCTTGGGCAATAAATACTTAGATGCTTGTTAGTAGCTGTGAAAATGCTCTGTTAATTAATCAATCAATGAAAACTGATTATTGTAAAGTGTCATGTCCTTGCAACTTTTTTTTATTAAGGTCTGTTTTCAGACAAGATAAAATGTATTTTTCACTTTGGAAAACAATGTTTGTGATTTATTCATGTGAATATGGACTGTTTTATTATTAACCCATTTTGTGCTCCTTGTCATAACCAGTTGTCCATATTTGTCTTTTCAATACACACTTAATACATACTGAATCATTGGAAGACAGAAATGAACTGTCAGGAACACGCACTCTGGGAATTGAATCCATTGTCCAGTATCTTCTTCTCGAGCAATACACACTTATGCCAATCGTTTCAGTCTCCTTGCATCCACTTCTACAAGCACCTGCTTCATTCAGGATATGTATTTCAGTTATACATATTTTAAGTAGGAATTCTGACATTAGTGAATGTATGAACCCATTTCTAATAATTTTTCTTTTCTTATATGAATATATAACAAGCTGAATTAATACAGCATTGCTTGGGAGTATGAATTGGATGTTCAGTTAATTACTACACTCATCAAACAGTGCAGCAAATGCGCCGAACTCTTAATGGTGCTACAGTTGTTTAACCTCGTGAGGAGAACTTATGCTCAAATATTATCAAAAGTTACTATTCATCTGTGGGGACCTTGAAAACAATACTCGTTAATTGATACTCTTAGAGGTAGTTTTCGATTACTACTTCATGTCCTTCCCACTCCACTATTAAAGAAGTCTTGCCCCATGGGAAATGAACTACAAAAACAGTATTGGGAGTTTCACACTTTTTCAGATGAACCCTAGAAAACTTGTGGCTAATTTAACACCGTCAAGTTCTGGCATGCACTAAATCAAAATCACTGCATGATCCACTTCAGGTGCATCAACTTCACAAATTCAGAAATTGCTAATGAAATACAAAAAGTTTCTTGGAAATTGTGTTTTGAGTGAAGTACATGTTTGTTGCAGGTGTGTTTTTTTAAGCAGTTTTTGTACTTGTCACATGAAGAGGACCAAGTACATGCGATACATTGATTTTGATGTGTAAAATATTCAATGTACTGTAATTTTCTGACTGATAAAGAGTAAAGAAAGTATTGAACTGCATATCAAATTTTTTAAAAGAATTAAATTAAATGAAGGACTTGTACATTAAAAAAGAGAGGAAAGTACAAAATCATTAAAACGAATTAAAAAATAATGTGCAGCAATTATTTCATCCATTGAATATATCATATGTCTATCATACTATATTGATCTGTAAGTAGATGGGGAGCTATCTGGATTTAAAATAATGTGTATTAAAAGAAAAAATTCCCATAACGTTTGACAAGTACCTCAAACTCATATTTAGTTATTTCATTACGTATGTAATGAAAATTGGATTAAATGAACAAATCATTAAATTGTTTAAAGACTATAAAACAAATTTAAACCAAGTGGTTTTGTACAATATCTAGATTATGGTACAATTAATTGTTTGGAATTGATAAAGTACTATAAAATATGAAAAAATATTTGGCTTCATCAAAATTTTTGATTCAACATGGAATTGCAATGACTACTAATAAAAGATCTGGATAGCAGTCGATAAATAACCCTAAAAAATTAAGAACACAGAAATCAGTACCTAATCTGAGAACGTACATAATTTTCAATGTTTTCGATAACATTTCTCAAATACTATATTGCAAGCAGAGCTGCTGTGAAGAATTAGGAGGATTGGGGGCAGATTTTGAAACTGAGGCCAGTGGTGGATTCAAGAAGCAGCATGTTATTTTTAAGGGTTTAAAAAAATGAAAATTGCAATTTAAGTTAATGCATTATTTATTGATACAAATTTCTTAATTACAGTTTCAAGAAAAATTGCAATTTTAAAGAAATTTCTGGTGGAGGGAACTGCACACACTGGTATTTCTCTTTATGGGCCCCTCCCAAAATAAAATCCTGGATCCACCAGTTTGGAACCCCTCACATTTTCTTCCCCTTCTCCCAATCAGGTCAAAATAATAAAAAGGTGTACAAAAATATTTAAATGTGTTTTCTATTATAGGCCCTACACATTTAGACTAGAGACCTTAATGTTAGACAAGTAGGTCTCTGATTTAGTAGATCTGTCACACTAGCTCAAAATGCAACAATTATGATAGTTAATTAGTAAATGTACAAGAGAATATTAAATAATGTAAGTTTTTTATATCACACAAACAAATGTATTCTTTCTGTATCGACTGAAATTACTATCAACAATTTACCTACAACTATTTATTGATCTAACTATCAACAATAATTCATCCTAGGTGGCGGGGGAGGGGGCGAAACGCTACTTTGAGTTGAAAATAAGAAATTCGTATTATTTTTTAAAGTAAAATCTTAATTTCTATTGATTTTGCAAAAATTGTTTTATGCGTCTATCATTAGAGGTCCCGGGATTAACTGCCCTCCTGCACCCCTGTCTCGGTGGCACTCATTACGAGAGAGGTCAACTTCCCTCTCAGAAATGCTGAGATTATTTAATTTGGTATTCACCGGCGCAGCTGCTGTTCGAAGATCAGAATTGCTGTTGTTTCGCTTAATGTATGGTAAAGCTCTATTTAACTTCTTAAGTATATTTAAGTCATATTCTTCTTCTTAGATCATGGCTGTTTCTAACATTCGAACCACCTTTCTTTTCCTTCAACTCTGACCAAAAATGCCGCAAATCCAGAAGATCATACGTGGTACCTGTCATGACTGGTCATGACCAAACAAATATTCAGACGATCTTGACTATGTCCCGTTACTACAGCGCTCCCCGCGGAGAGACATGCACATGCAGAAGAAACGGGCTGTGCTGCTGTTGCCGATTCCTCTCGGCTGTGGCATGTAGTGTGCGCTCTGTCTACAATTAACGCTGGGAAAAGCTGAGAACGACGTTGACCATGTGAAGAAATGTGGTCTGTCAGAAGGCGCATAAAATTGGGCATCTGTCTTTTATTTTGTTTTGTGGAGGTGACATCAAGCAGTAAGTTTGAATTCTAGTTCTTTCGTTGACACTTTTTTATCGTGCTATAGTGGTATGTCATGCTTGCAAATTAGCGAAAGTGTGTCAAGTGGTTATTTGTTTTGAGCTAGTTGTGAATTTAAACAAGAGTGACAGGTGCTTCAAGAAACAAACATATTTTATTGCTAAGTCGATAATATCGATAAATTTGTTTTTTGAATTTGAAAACTAAAATAATTCTGACACTGTTCACACGATCTCCTTTCTCGACAAATTCAGAAAATTGTTTTGTGTTCCAGTACGCTTACTGATCCCGTTATCAATGCTCTAGTTTGAATACTACGTGTTTTCAAACTTACTGATTTCCATTTTATTGTTAAGTTCGTATTTTCTTCTATTGTGTGATGTCAGTTTTGTAGTTTCCAGATAAAATACCATTTTCTGTATTTATTTATGAACGAAGTAATGAGGTACGAAGAAATGGCAAATTATTTTATGTCGTTAATATTCGAAGCTATCGATACACGACGCTATAGAAAGTAGTAGAAGTATAAGATTTTCCGATTATACCCGAGTAATTAAAGCATTCTCATAAGTGGGTGAATATATGTCCGAAAATGTTAATCTATAAGTGTGATATAGTATGGGGAAAATTTTTATTATACATTTATTAAGAATAAATGGGAGAAGGTTGCATGATACATATCCTTTAAATTTCTCAAACGAAAGAGTGTTTTATGGAAGAAACGTGAAGTTTTTAAGGGCACAAGAGCATGTCAGAAAGAGTATCATATGGTGTAGATTTAAGTGTAAAATTTTTCAAAATTAACCTTTTCTCTCTTCTTTGTGCGTCTTTCGCACCAATTCCTAGTTTGAAACGTATAGGGTACAACATTTTAAATTGAGCAATATTTTCATGACGAAATATTTCACCACGTTCAATATACTTTTTGAAAATATAGCAATCAAAATTTCTGGGTGACTAGAATATTCTCCCCTCCCCTTCTAGATGATGTCAATGAGCTGTCAGTGAACTCTTTACCTTCAGGAACATCTCGTACTTATGCAACGTCAACAGCCAGGTGAAAATTGCGACGGACCGGGACTCGAACCCGGGTCATCCTGTGGTTCGAGTCTCGGTCCGTCGCAATTTTCACCTGTCTGTTGACATTGTAAACACTCCTCCACGAGTAGGTACTCGGAAGATGTGAGTTAAAAATATCTCGTAGTTATGTCCAAGTTCATATCATAGTGAGCTTTCTCTGCAGCTACATACTTTTAAGTGATGGACGTAATTTTTTTTTTTTTTTAAAAATTACATAATCATCATTTACTACCAGACACATCTCATTTTGATGGGATTTTTATTTTCATTGTTTTTAACTTTTTCCTCTTCATGTTTTCGGGATGCATGGAAGGCAAAGGGTTTCTAATACTATGACTATAACTATGACCTCACTAATACTATGACGCGAAATGATGTAACTCCATATATTATTATATTATATTATTATTAAATGGAGTAACTATTATGGAATCTGCATTTGAAAGAACATTCGTCTGTTGAAACTATGAAACAAAACCTCTTATTTTCTCTCATATCTGAAAGTAAACCAATTCGGTACGAAATTTCAGTCAAGACGACGAAAACACTCATCTCGAGTCTTTTGGTATAGAGGCTTTTCAAAGTAGTCAAACTGACTTTGCGACATCCAATCAATTACCAATGCAATAATGTACGTAGCCAAAAAATAGGGGAACTTGAAGACCCTCCCGAAATTTTTCATAAGTTGTTATAAAAGTACTTTACCTGTGTCAAAGATAGTTAATTTCAGACAAATAAATTAAATACCTACATGAATCAAAGAACGGAACGAATTTCAAGTATTTTAAGGACAAATAACTGTAAAGGGAACATAAATTATTAGAGAGAAACATGGTCATCCCCATAAATTTCTGGCTACGGGCATGTACACGACTAGTAGTGTAATATTTTGCAGCGGTAAGATTTCGGAGTGATTTTAATTGAATTACCGGCTGATCCGAGAAATAAAAATACGTGAGCGGGGCCCTCCCAAAACGCGTAGCCCTAAAATTAACGAGGCCCTTAAACTAGAGGCCTTAGGCAACGCATATTTTACCTCATAGATTTTCCCTGGTTAGTGTTTAAGTTTTGTGGAATGAACAAAACAAACATTACTAAAATTTACGCAATTCACTAATTCAGTACTATTTTGTTATTTTGATCTTTGCACTTCAGACGATTATATGGAATTAGGGATCAAGAACTACAACCTGGGCTCGGTTCTTGAAACACATTTTGGAAATCTCCGAGACCATGTTCTAAGGACATATCAAATGACGGTGTGAAAATTCTTAGGCGATCATGAGAAAGAATAAGAAAATTTTTATGGCAAAGAAATCGTCACATCTTCATTTTTATGTAACCTTCGATAAGAGGAATGTATTTTCAACGTTTTGCGACGTGATCATTTTTATTTTCACCTAAAAATCTGAACATATGTGTAATATGTGTAAGTTTATGTCTGTGTTTCCGTCTCGTAATGCCGAGACAGTTGGGTCAAGATCTTCGAATACGGAACACATGTTGGTCCGCGTGCACCTCCGAGCGATGTTTACGAATTTCGATTTTGACCTGTATTTATTTGCTTTTTAAGCGCTTTTTTTTGTATTCAGTCGTGGAGCAATGAGACCGAAATGCAGGTGAACGTCTGAATTTGACACGCATGTTCTCCAGAGTGCTCAGAAGCACTCCGCAGCGATTGTTTTGAAATTCGATTTAGAGTGTTTAATGTTTGTAAAAGACATACAACATAGCTGTCCAGTGCAGCAATAATTTACGTTGAACGTGTTCATAAGCCTTTGCTGAATTTCCAAATATTTAGGATGAGATGCGTTATACATCCAAGTATAACGGGTTGCATCTGAAGAAATTCACGAAAACGAGCAATCGTATATAACTCACTGTGATAAACAAATGAATCGAGAGGTGACATCTCGTTTTATGTATGTGGGGAATGTACCCTATTTCTCACGGGAGGCAAAGTATGCATTAACCGTCTATAATAATCTTGAAATCGTTTTCAAATTTTCTAATACGAGGTGACCTGGCAAAACCGGTTCAGAAGCTTTTTCCACGATGTCCATCTTCTTGACGTCCCTTCTCCAGGCATCTAATTTTGGTAGCTTAGTATCATATTTTTTCAGGTGTTTTTATAGAATCGATCTGGATAATTTCTCTTAGGCAAAAATATTTTATTTCTAGCACCCGAAAGGAAAGGATGACTGCCAACGCCCGTAGTTAGAAATTTATTCGGAGGGGGTCCAGACTTTAAAATTTATTGATGTTACTTATACAGTTGTTTGTCCTTGAAATATTTTAACTTTGTTACAAAATTCATTTGATTGATTAATTTATTAATAAAAATTGTAAATATTTGTTAAATATTTGTAAACTAAATGATAAATAAATTTTATTTATTTTATCATTTAGTTTATGTGGACATTATTCATCATAAATTTAAATGTTTATATTTTTTGTTTGGAGAAAATTTGTTGTTTGATAAAGAAATGTATGCTTTCACGGTCAGACGATAATTATACACTTCTAGCTACAATTCTATAAATACCGTGACTTATTAACATGGAAATATGCTTTATTTTTTAGTTTTATCTGCTCCCTAATTTTTGGTTCGTGTAACCAGAACCAAAATGAATTTTGTTTTGACGGATGAGGGGAAGGTTATGTAAATTTGAGGTATCTTTTTGTGTTTGAAGATTTGAGAATGGTATTCTCAGTTAATGGACACCCCTCGTCAGTCTCCTCTCGAAGAGACTAGGGTGAGAGTAAGCAGCACTCATCGCAATGGACGGACGAAGAGGTGTGTGGAGGGGGGAGGAGGGGGGCGGCAATTGCAATTGGTGCTCGTTAAGCTGTGACGTCAGTAATGTTGCGTCCCATTCTGGCCCCCCTCCGTCCGTGTTAAGGTATCGTGCTAAGGTACAGCCTTCCTCCTTAGCTGTAGCGCAACATGAAAACAATAAAATAATTTATTTCGCTGGAATTTGAAACTTTAATGGAGATATTTGTCGTGTCATATTTTATTGGAAATAGCTAAGGTCTTCACCTGTGCAGTACTACAAAACGAACAAATTCACCAATGTGGAATTGTCGAAATGGACCATGTTAGGTTGGAATTATTCTCTGGAAATCATTTCCGAATGAAAGTAAAGATGCTTCCTTATTCCATGGTAGAAAGGAAGATGATGATTTACAAATGAAATTTTTCACGTGTATAAGCATCAACCAATGTCATAAAATGGGTTCATATACCAATTATAATACTTGTGGGCCCATGTAAAGAGGCAGTCGTTCCGAAATATTTTCTATTTGAAGTTAGTGATCCGCACCCCCGCAAGAACATAAGAGTAAGCAATAAAATGTATCCAAAACTTACGGGAAATCATTGGAGTACACATTCAACGCGCTCAAGAGGACACACAATTTATCTGACCAAAAACGTCGTAAGGTAAGTGGTAGAAATCAGCAACTCG
The DNA here is from genome assembly GCA_002313205.1 of Laupala kohalensis. Classification (NCBI taxonomy): domain Eukaryota; kingdom Metazoa; phylum Arthropoda; class Insecta; order Orthoptera; family Trigonidiidae; genus Laupala; species Laupala kohalensis. The sequence continues at coordinate 392,488 of NNCF01127345.1, forward strand.
TTTGTCTTTATAATGTGATGTTTTCTTTTTGTTTTAATGCAATTTTGAGTTTTATTGATACTTTGCTAACTTTTTTGATTATGCAAAGTTATAATTAGCTATCAACACACCACAAAATTTGATTGGAATTTATACGTGCTGGAGTATAAATTCAACGCGCTTTAACGGGCGAATTATTCGCATGACAAACAAACTGATCAGGAATATGTTAAAAAAATTCTCTGTTGTCTATTTCTAATTTCTCTTCGAATAAAGAGAGAGGTGGCAAAATTCATCTCTCCGTTAACACTTTCTTCCTAGACCTCTTTTAAGCTCTGATTCCTGGATTATTGGAGGTATTATGAATTTACGATCCTACCCCCAACAAGTCGACCGTCGGTTCGAGTCCCGTTAGAGTTTTCATGTAAAATTTACTCCACATTCTCAATCATGAAGTACTGTTGTGTTTGTGTGTTTCAGCATGTGATCCACAGTGCGTGCGCTGTGTGGGTGGCGCGTGCATAAAGTGCGTGCATCTCATCGTGGAAGGATCTCGCGCTTGCGTCGACGCGTGTCCAGCAGGTGCTCGTGAGGAATGGTCTCCGTTGGTTGATTACATGGGACGCGTATGTCGCGGTGGGTAGCAAATACTCTTCATGTTTGTATAACCCAGATTGCTTAGTCTTTATTTCAAAGAGAACATTTTCTGCTGTCGAAGTTGAGAACTGTAAGGCTTAATAAAACCTGGGAGTACTGGAAAATTTGTCTTTTGGAACTATATTACAATTTTAAAATAAAAACTCTTATTTTATCCTAGTTCTTTTAATCCAGCTTTTATTTGCATTCCATTATTTACAAAATTTGTGAAATTGAGTACTAAATGTTGATTTATTGATATATCTATTCATATTTTACAGTTATTGCATGGTCTTTCTTAAAAGTGTAGGTTTTATTTGTTTTTAATTGAAATCGAATATTTCAAATCAAAAACAACTTCGATTAAAGTCGTCTTGTACTTTATCACGCCATTGCTGTGGTACTTTCAAAATGTGATAACAATTAGAAAAATATTTTCTTTGCAACGTATTATTCAAATAAGTTTAATATTATATGTACTCAACCTTGAAACGACCCTTAAGTTTTATATGTACTCAACCCCCATCCTGGCCCGGGTTTTTCTCCGGTTTTCCTTCGGATAGAGGCGGATTTTTTTGTAAACTCGCTAGGCTCTTGCCTAAGGCCGGCATCTACTGAAATAATAAACCGCGAATTTAGTGTTATTTAATAGTTACGATTTATAAACAATACTTTACGAATAATCTAGTTTGATAATAATTCGTACTTGCGAAAAAACTTTCTTTGTGTTTTATTAAATGCAAATTTGTAAGTATTATGTTAATATTATAACACGTCCCGAACTATTTTTATTGTTAGGAGTGTGTTGAAATGTTAAATCCACCTCTGCCTTAGGGCCCTAGATCGGAATTGATGGGATGGTCCCTTGCTTGCTTCCGCAGAGTAAATTATTTCACACGGACCATGACGTCCTCCACGTGCACATCATGGTCATACAGTTTGTAACTGGTTTTTTTTTACAATAAAGTTTATAGTAATTGTTATTGATTGTGAAGGAGAAACACTTCTTTAACCGTCCCTCTTGGATGATTTTGTAGAACATAACTTGGTTGTAATAGAGGTATTTGAACACATGTTTTGTAAGTTTTTGTTATTAATGTTAACTCAATAATATTAATGTATTGCGCGAGCGGTCAATTATATTTTTTAATTCTGAGGTATGTTATACTCTTCCTAACTTTTATTTTCTCTTTCGAATAATGTGGAGAATACAGCCAACTCCGACGAGATTACAAATTCCAATTACAAAGATAATGGTATTAATTTTTATAAAATTTGTTTTTGTCATAATTTTTATGTCGTAAAATTTTTTAACATAGCGAACCTTACCTTTCAGCAACTATATTCTGCATGGCGAGTCGGAGAAATATCTGTTATATAATATTTGTGAATGGAAGTACATGACAGTAAGATATAGACTTGTAGTTTACGGAATAGATTTGATAACATGTCACAGTATTGTAATATAAATATTAATTACACAATTAGGTGTACGAATTGTATCCTGAAAATAATTTCCTGATTATGGTATGTCGTTAGCTCACTGAAACACAAGAATTCTGCTATGAAAATTGTCGATGTACATCTTAAAGTGTCTCACAAAATACCGACTCCTTCATTGATCAAAGTTTAAAACGTTTGCATAGGGGAGTATGGTGAGGGCAAATTTGAAGCATGAGGACATTTACGGTAGTGTGAACTAACGTTTACTTCATTGAGAACTTTTATCTATTAAAATCTGGTAATATAGGGTAATATTAATATATGGTAAATGATGGGTCTACGAATATTTCCCAATTTTGTTTCTCTGAACGAATTGTCGATTTATCGCACACTTTGTTTCTAAGATCTTTTACTTGTAATTGTTCAAAAAAGTAGGAGCGGAAAAATTTTAAGTTTAAATTTTAGACAAAGATATAATCGAACTGATGCCGTCTGTAATCAATAGCGCGCAAACCACTCAGCCATATGTTGCAGGTTTGAGTTCCTCAAGAAACGTAGATATTTTGGGAGTGCGATTTTGTTCATTGAGCATTGAGGGCTATTCGGACCGCCGGGCAAAGTGGCTGACATCCGATGACATGAGACTAAACTAATGTTTTCCAATGGTCTTAAGACTCTCTCTTACATTTCAGTTCGGAAGTGAAGCTAGAGCTGTTTGGTCGTTCGTTGAAGCTGCTATTGTCTTGTTCTCGAAATAATGAGTTATTGCTCTTTTCCTGAATGTAAAAGCCAAAGTGGACATATGTTTTGATTTCCCAGAAGAAGAAAAATTTGCGAAATTTGTGGAGAAATAAATGTAAGGTAAAAAATCAAGTGACAGAATCATTTCGGAACATTGCGATGTGAAACCCCCACTCTTGGTTGATCCCTCTATCCAAAGGACGGCCACATTCGTACAAGATTTGAAGTACGTCAAAGAGAGTTAAGATCGCTGTACTTTCCATAAATGTCCATCAATATCCTTGGAACGCTCGAAACACCGTTACTCACGGAAGATGGCGGCTAACTGATCGACGCAAGAGAGCTGTCGTAGACCAGCTTGCATCGGTATTCGCGCGACAATGATGTCACCCAGCGGCAGAGCTGCGGTCCGAATGATACATATTGTACTCTTGCCATTTACAGAACGCAGCTTTCTAGGACTTCCACGACGTGCACTCGCAGCGCTGGCGGGTGCTGGGGGCGGTGCAGGATTATGTGCTTTGGCAGCATTGTGTGCAGCGCTGTTGCTCCGACTTCGGCGTCGTCGTCGGCGCCATCACCGTCGTCCCAACTTGGCCTTTCCAACCTCCTCGCTGCCGCAAACTGCAGGTGGGTCGATCCATGAGTCTTCATTTGCCATATGGATAATATACAGCACAATTTGACAATCCAAAAGTAACACCCCGATTGACCTCAAAACGTACTTAAAGAAGTGCTCCTATTTTAGTTCATTTACACTTAAGAGAGAAACCTTGAAATATCTCGATCGAGAGGAACAAACCTGCAATAATGTTCTCTTCTAATTGTCCTTGAACTCAAATCTATTATGTTTTAGTCTGCATACGATATGTATTACTGAAGAGAGTGTGCTTATTTCCGCCCTCAACGGCCATTTTTGTCCTGATTTTTTTCAGGATTACTCTCAATAATGATTCAAAAAACTTAGTCCTTTGCTTGCCTGTCCAGAAAAACCTTTAAAAGTAGCCATAATAAAGTATGGTTTAAGTCTCGCCCGAAATTAAGATCTGTATTTAACTATTATTTATGTTTTATAATTGTTTTTTACAGTTGGCAGTACTGACAAGCAGTTATTCTTGAAATATCTGTCTATTTTGCGATGTGAAGCTCCCGTGTTTTTAGCCATGCTCAACGATACAAGACGTCATTTAAGGGAACTACACAATCGTGAAAACTATAACAGTTCAGCTTTACAAATTTACAGGTTTATATGATTTTTATGGTAGAATGGTCATAATATTTTAATAACTCTAATGTTTGGAAGTTTCTTGAACTGCAGTGAGTACATTACAAACGAATGACTCATAAGTTAACGTTTAAACTTTAATGCTTTAGAGACAAAGGAAAAACAGTTATTCCTCTCCCTAGCCCTGAAAAACTATTACGATTTGAAATTTTTGAAAATACGTTATATTTGTCGTAATTTACTAACTTTATTTCAAGAATCTAGTGTTCAATATTGATTTTCTTCAATTATGCAATAATGCAGAACTTTACGAATATTCATTATTTTGTATTTCAGGCCAGTTTTAAGAGACTTGGCTCGCATACTGTTTCTTTTGAATCGATCAGAGAACCAAATAGTAAATCCTCCAGTCGATTGGAGTACACTTTTGATGTGGGGAGAAAATGTCCTTCGTACATACAAAATGCAGCATCCTCAACAGGTGAGTCTACACGAGTTCATAAAAGTCCAATGCAAACTTCAGTTACGAAAGGATTGTTTTTACTGCAGGTTGCTCAAGTGCAGTTGCCGAGTTTCCTACAAACGTCTATTCCCAACCGACGTCCGCCGTCTCCCGGACACCTGCAAGCGGACTGCAGGAGAAGAGAGCTCACCACATTCCAACCTCTGAATCCGAACGTGGATTCAACATTCCCGCGAGGGAGTGTCAGCTACGACAGCTCGCGTTCCGTGGAGAGAGCGCAACCCAGCAGCCTCCAAGAGTTGTTGTTGACTCCGTTGGGCAGCGAATGCGAAGAAGCTACGGATGACTTGTGTCCTCTGCAACCGCATTCGTTGCAGTCTTCCACGACGGAGACGTATGCGCTGGAAGCGTGGCCTCCGGAGCCTAGTCTATTGGACACTGCTGACTTCGACGCGCGTTGGGCAGCCACTCCAGCGATGTCGACTCACGCCTTGCACGAGTGGCTGCCTTTAGGGATGCGACCTCAGGATGAGATAACAACTGAACTCTGAGTCGCTGTACCAGAAATGACCTCATCAATTAGATAACAAAGCCAAGGGCAAAGCCAAGGTGATTATTTGGGCCAGATCATCTCATTGGATCCTTTACCGTACTAGATCATTAGAAGTCACAGATTGGGGGTAGCTTATTGGTCGCGTCATTGCTCCGTACCTAATTCAGAGCGGTATGAAACCAGTATAAATGCTCGCTCGGCTAGACTACCAGAGGTTTCCCTCGCCTGTTACATGTAACTTTATATCCTGTGTCGTAAGCTCTGGCAACCCAAAGAATCGTCCAAAGCGTTCGCTTAAATCAAAGCACTGTCTATGTTCTGGACTTCGCTACACATAAAGGTGTAAAATAAATTAAATTCCCGGTGGCTTCTCGAATCGATCAAATCCACCGCCTACCTTTATTTGACGATTCTGACTTCACTGTTGGTGATAAATCCCAGTATGGAGAACATTTTTTCAAAGACCACTTGGAAGAACTAAGTTCTAACTCGGCTTCAGAGACGACATCTTTATTTCAAGTTCAAGGGAAAAGACTTAATTTTCCAACACAATTTTAACGCTTTGGGTTTCACGACGCAATTTCTTACTCCATAGTTGTAACTCGGATGAAACGTGTAGGAGGAGACACAACAAAATAAATAAATATTAGGGCGGAGGAAAGAAAAAGTAAAGATGGAAATAACTCCCTTCTATAGTTAATTTCATTTTGGTCGCTTTCAATGGTATTTAAAGCTATCCCAACAGAGAAACGGATTTGACTTGATTCTGTCTCAATATTGCTCTTGGTTATGTCCTTGTCAATTTCCCTGCGCGTATCGAATACCTCCATTCCTCGTGATTTTTATTACGGCGCTTGTCATATACTTGTTGTGTAAATAATATTGTTCGATATTGTGTACTGAAGGAATTATATCTTTGGTGTAAATGTCCAAAGTACATGTATTTTTATAATAAAAAATGCTTCAACACTAGAGCAGTGTTGGTTGAAATGTTTTCATATGAATGTTTTGTCATGTTTTCAAGTAATACAACTTTCACACACGTAGTGAAAAATATGTTTCGTTTTGGAATATTTTGTAAAATATTGAAAAACTGTGAAGCCAAAATGTGGCAATAATATAATGTAAATCTATTTTCTTTTGATGTTTCGAAATAAAATCGTAGAAAGAAACGAAAGTGACTAAACTCTAAAATTGAATATCGTGCGACTATTAGTGTAGGTTGACTATCTCTTCACTTTCAGATTTTGGAACTCCTGTCAATGTCAAATAAGAGTGTTTTTCTGTGTAGAGAAGGAATTAATTCAAAAAGATCTCCACTGAAGCACATACCTATATTTTTTCTAAAATTAAAATATTACGCCTATGTAACTATTCCTTCATGATATTAAAATGAATAGAAAGTTTAACATTTAACTGAAAAACGAAAATTTCAAACCGAAACACTGCAGCAATTACGTAAATAACATAAAAGGTTCAGTCTTTATCTTTATTATCCACCAGTTCACGTTCAAATTTGTTCATGTTCAAGCATATTGAGACTTCCGTACTATTATTATTGATAATTAATTAATTATAATTAATTAAGAAAAATCTCAAAAAATTTGGAATGAAAAAAATTAAACTTAATGAATCACAGGGCTGAGAACGGAATTCTCACTCCTATCGGAACCACTCACAATAAAAACAGCAATGTGGTGTTCAAAAGACATCAAACATACTTTATTGGATAACATTATATTGATCTACACACATAAACATTTGTGACTGACTAATTTTAACACAAGAATTCCTCGGGCATTACACATTAAAAACGCTTACTGCCCAACGGCTGGTCTTCCGTTTTCATATCATCCTGGCCCGGGTTTTTCTCCGTTTTTCCTTCGGGTAGAGGCGGATTTCTTATACTGGTTCTCTAGGCTTTGTCTAGGGGCGTGTTTATTGTAACAATAAATCGTGAATTTAGTGTTTTTTCAACTCTTATGATTTTTAAACACTATACTCAGAATAATCTATAGTTCGATAATAACTTGTACATGTAAATTTACAAACATATTTGCGTTAAATTACAAA
>NNCF01127345.1:401594-416637 GCA_002313205.1 Laupala kohalensis
GCAGAGTGTCTTTTTGTTATTTGAATTTCTAAAGGTTCTTTTCCCTAAATTGTTGCTGCAAGTTGGAACATGTTCTTTGCTTCTGCTTGGGATCTAGGCGGTGTTTCTTTGAGTTTCGTCGAATAATAGTTTTTACGATTCTTATTTTTCTAAAGAGCCAGTGAGGTTTTGCCGACAATACTTTCCCATGCTTGCTCCAGACCACTCTGCATTCCCTTCTGCTAGCTACGATTTCTATATAGTTATTATTTGTTAAATTTTGAGAACGTGTTTTTTAATTATTATTTAGTTCAATCCACGGTCTCAATATAGTATCGAGGTATTTTCACAATTTTGTACAAGAAAATTTTTAAAATGAAAATTTTAGTTTATAATCAGTATTTTAAGTATTTTATTAATTGCTGAGAGTAATACCGTTGTGTCTGTTCTCTAATCATACCACGAACGAAAAAATAGAGAATATTCGAGTAATATTTACATTCATCAGCAAATGGAAAGCAAGTATTTTAAGAGTACAAAATTGCGAGCAACCATACACATACGCGCACACACACATATATAATAATTAAAAAGTTTTTTAAAGATAATAAAGAAATAGAAAATAAAACACATAAAAGTCATTCACATATTTGTTTAAACTGTTTCGGATTTCGCCTTCGTCAGTCACGGCTGGAATAGAAAGGAAATGATTGTAGCATGCTTTTATTAGCTTATCTTCGTGGAGCGAGTTGGGAGAGATGAAAGGAGTGGTAGCTATGGTAAGGGTATGGGCCGGTTAGTCGGGATCACCGAAAAATTGGCCCATGCTACGCCAGTCACGTAGATAATGAAGCGATTCCCTTCGTCATATATTATGTGGATCGACCGTTAGATGCAAGGAAGGAAAAGAAGGGAAATTTAAATTTGAATTTTGAAGAATTAACTGTTGTCTATTCAAACCGGAATGTTAGAAGTTTCTACGGACCAGATGAAATCTAATTCACGCATTTTTACGTCTATGGATTGGAAATGTTTGGGGAGAGTTTCAAATATCATAATATTAAAACATTCATTAATTTTTTATTATGAAATTTAGCGTGGGAGGGGACAGGTAGAGAAGAAATGGATTTATCATAAGAAGCTTTGTGATTGTTCATCCTGATGAAACATCCCCCACTATCTTACCGTTGCCATTATCTTACAGTGACAGCCATTTTTGTATTGTTGCAGCGAGAGATACATGGTTGACTCATAGGGTTGAGATTTCGGATCACTTTAACAACCAATTTAAGCAAAAGCAAAGGGCTTTTCTGTATGCCGGGATATCCTCTCAGATGGCCGCCGAAGTGCGAGAATAGAAATTTGTTGAGTTGTAGCCTCTCTCACTTAAGCCTTATAACCCGTGGCGCAGCGTGCCCTAGGCACCTGAGGCCAGAAATCTGCTCGTACTCTGACCGTTGGAACGGGAGACGTGTTGCCCCCTTACGGCCCGCCCTTTCCCGTGAATTGTCTGGAGAAGGTTAGACGTCAAAGACCCATGGATCTCCAGCGTGTGCTGCCTTTGCATGCTCTCTTTAACAGGTTAGACTTTCGCAAGCTAAGTAGGAGGAGCGTTCTATTCATTTCGAGCGCTTATTGCGTTCCGAAAAGGTATTGCCTCGGTTACTCACATAATGTAAACAGAAACGTTATCTTTCCGATCTTACTCAGGAGACGATCTCTTTCTTGACCTGGGGTCTGTCCTTCCGCAAAAATCTGATAATTGGAATTTTAATTTCCGGAAGGCTGCTCAGCGCACGTGCGCTGCCCTGTGCGTTGACAAACGCCCACGTGTAATCCAGAGGCTGGCATGCCTCATCAAGACGCCTAGACATAGCCCCTGCATAGCCTCAATGACAATTGAAAATATATCGAGGCAGCTGTCTCCTTCATGTGGCTACGAGTGGACGAGTCAGCTTCAGCCGTCGAGCCACGACGAATGGAAAGTGAGGTATTTTTGGTAATGTCTGACAGTGACACAATGTTCGCAAAAAGTAATCGGACCCTCACCTGTTCCGCCAACTGAAATTGCGCAACTCCACGCGATGTTGGATTGGTCGACGTGCTCAATGCCGCACTACCTGCCACAGGCGCGGCCAGGGAGCTCCGTGTCACAGGTAATCGGAGGGTAGACCTGTAAAAATAGGTTTTTTGATGGAATAAACTCGGACAAAGTTGAAAAATAGTTTTAATACTTTCATTTGGTCCCAAATACATTGAACCTAAGTTCGTACCACCTCAAGGGGTGTCCATAACTAGGCAACCACAAAACACGAAATGTATGCACTTATTTCAGTATTCTGCTTTTATTTCGGAAAAAAAGCATCGCACGGTAAGTTTTACTCTACTGAAAGATATTTATTTGGAGCAGTCATTGCGAAGTTTAAAAGGTTTGAAAATGACTATTACAACTTTACAGCTAAGCTGTTAAAAATAGGTGTTCTTTGATCGGTCATAGACGGCAAACCACTCAACCAAACTTAATGTTTGAGGTATTCATTTGGCGTATAATTTAATGATCTTTAATTATAGTAGGAGCAAATTTTTCCGTGCGATGTCTTGTTTCCGAGATAAAAGCAGTAAACTGAAAAAGTCCCAAAATTTTAGGTTTTTTAACTGTCAAAAATTATGCGCACCTCCTGAGGTCGGGCAAACTCCAATTCCATGTATTTGGAATCAAATGAAAGTTGTTCTCCTAGAAAAATTGTTCTATAAGCGTCTTCTAGATTTTTTTATCAAAAAATAACATTCTCTCTGACGATCAACACGGTTTTAGGAAATCCTTTTCCACTACAAGCGTCATATTTTCTTTCTTAAACGATGTTACCACATCTCTTGACCGTGGAGAAAATCCTCAGGGTGTTTTTCTTGACTTATCCAAAGCATTCGATGTCATCGATCACGGAATTCTCCTCTCCAAATTGCATTCTTTAGGCATTCGTGGACTTCCACATCAATGGCTAACTTCTTATTTAAAAGATAGATATCAACAAGTAGAAATATCCTATACTAAAAATAAAATACTTGAGCGTTGTCTTTCAGAAACAAAGCCACTTACTTGCGGAGTACCCCAAGGATCAATTCTCGGCCCTATACTCTTTTTATTGTATGTGAACGACATGTCATCATCCACATCAGATTGCAAAATGGTTCTTTTTGCTGATGACACTAATTTACTATGTAAACACGCCAACGCTCAAAACGTTTTGTCTAACTTTTCGGCTTGGTTCCATGCAAATCGTCTCATTGTTAAATGGCAGTGTTTATGTCATTTCACAATAGTATCGCAAAATCTTTACCCCAGGTTTCTCTTTCTTTAAACGGAACACAATTAAAAACTGTTACGAATACAAAATTCTTAGGTCTCCATATTCAAGACAACCTCAAATGGAATTGTCAAATTTACAATCTTAATTCCCAATTAAGCAAATTGTGTTACACCTTCCGAATCTTCGTTAACGTAGTTAGTCCATGTATTTCCCGTTGCGTATATTTTGCAAACGTTTACTCCCATTTACGTTACGGCATTATCTTCTGGGGCAATTCCGGTCAGAGTATTCAAACTTTCAGAATTCAGAAGTGGATAGTTCGGATAATTTGTAAATCTCACCTCCAAATCGCTTGTAAACCTTTATTCAAGGAATTAAATATCTTAACACTTCCTTGGATTTATATTTATGAAACGGTCGTGTTTGTTAAGACCCAATTACTGAAGTGTCACCCTTGCTTTATACGAAACAAGTCTCGTTCACGAACACAATACTCGCAATAGTAATAATATTCATCGCCCTAGAGTGTCAACCACTCTTTGCCAAAAAGGACCATATCATTCGGGAATCGTTCTATATAATTCCCTGCCCAAGAATATAAAAGATATTATGAAATTGAACCTCTTCAAAACCGCGGTTAAAAACTACCTCGTGCACCAAGAAAATGTAAAAGAATATATTGATTTTAATAAAAGTTAAATCTGTCTTGAACTTTATCACGCCATTGCTGTAGTACTTTTTAAATAACTTATAACAATTTCAAAAACTATATTTTTGTATAATTGTGTTGTCTTATGGCTCATATTAATTTAGTTTTATGTGTACTCAACTTTGGCACGGTTGTGTACATAAATTCTGTAGCCCCATTCTGGCCCGGGTTTTNGCTCCAGTTTTCCTTCGGGTAGAGGCAGATTTCTTATACAGGTTTTGTCTAGGGGCGTGTTTATTGTAACAATAAATCGTGAATTTAGTGAAAATCTTATGATTTGTAAACACGGTACTCAGAATAATCTATAGTTCGATAATAATAAATGTTTTGTGTTAAATTACAAACATACTGACATTCTATTAGTATCTTAGCTAATTTTTTATCTTATCTAAGAATTTTGGCTGAAATTTTTGAATCCGCCTCTGCCTCATGGCCCTTGATCGGAATTGATGGGATGGTCCCTTGCTTTCTTCCGTAGAGTAAATTAGTTTATTGTCCTCCGCGTGGCCACACGCAGTGTGTATTGCTTTTTTGACAATAAATTTATTGTTTTTAAAACTTTTTTTCAGCTTTGTCCGAATTTATTCTATCTACACTCCTTTTTTGGTATACTTTTACTGGCCTTAAGACTCTAGTTACGAAAAATAGTATTATAGTGCTCTTTAAATTTTTACACCATGGTGAATCAACAGATTGATCCAACTTATTTCTCTTGTTTACCTCGTGTAAATAGAAAAAAGAAATTACAAAAAGTTGATACACAAAATAATCGGACCATGAAAACGGGTATGAATATTTGATCAATGTGCTAATTCTGACATCATAATCGATACTTCTTTCAATTCATTGCGAGACACAATCGATTGTGGTATTAATCGCGATAATAATCGCCCATTCCCTAAACGTGTAGCGCCAGCGAAACGAGCGCACGTGTGATCAGCGCAGGATCAGCATTTGATTCTGACGCTGACGTGATACGCAGAGTTATTGGTTGCAATGTTAGCCTGCATGTGGATTGATTCGTTTTATTCTATGGCATATATTTTAAAATTGTGACACCTGGCTAAGGTTTTATTGCATATTTTCATTTCGGTGTTCTTTTTGTCATATAGACGTCACACGTTCTGCTGCAATTCGTGACCGCAGTGTGTGGTCGCGCCGAATATTTAATATTTAGTGCTCTACTCCACCTCTGTAGGTTTAAAGACAATTCGTGTATCAAATTACAGAAATGCTGCCATCAAGTGTCAGGCATTTAGATCCCCAGTGCGTGGTGTTCGCACTATTTCATCCTGAAGACATAAAAAACATAAGTGTCGTCAAAATTTGTGTTCCTGTATCTTTTAGTGCTTTAGAACTGCCCACAAAAGGTGGATTGTACGACCCACTTATGGGTCCATTCAGAGACAAGGGTGATGTATGTTCTACTTGTCATCGTCTTTACTTATCTTGTTCAGGACATTTTGGCCACATAGAATTACCTCTTCCTGTCTATAACCCTTTGTTTATGAGCACTATGTTCAATATTTTGCGGCTTGCTTGTTTACAGTGCCATGTCATACAGGTAAGGATTTTTTAATCATTATCAGATCTTGTAATTTTCAAACATTTTTGAACACATCTTGTTGTTTTTCTTTAATAACTTATGTATTTTTACTTAAATGTTTTTCCTAATTGCCATATATGGAGTATGTTTAAAATTTATTCATTCTATGGGTTTATGGATATTGTTAGCCCTCATGAAAAATAAATTGGACATGACAGTTTCAATAGAAATATTTGTGGCTTTGTATTTATTTATACTACAAAAGAATTTTTGAAGTTTTTTTGGAACTGAATTTTACAAATATATCCATTGCATTGTACAAGTTGCACCTCATACTACTCTTTTGCATCTGATACATGTTTTAATTTTCCGTTCTCTTTTATGTTTAATTTTTTCTCAATGCTCCATGTTATTTTAAAAATTAATGTAATTCTTAATTGATATAAATTATTATACATTTTTGATGTTTAATATGTTATTATATTTTGATGTAAATCAGGTAATCATATTTTATTTTTTGTGTATAATATTTAAGATATTTTTTATAAATTCATTAGATTTGTTTGATTTCCCTAAGATCCTCCCCATGCAATTTTGGCCATATGAAAATTTTTACTATTAAAATTTTGTATGTGATGTTTCCATCTTAGAATTGCATCTTTCCCAAGAATTTTGTATGATCAACATATGCTAAATTAATATTTATTTTTATATGAAATTGGTATTTTTTTTTCTTTTTTCTTTTTGCACAATTTTAGTAATCATTCTTATAAATAATAAACAGTATTGGACTAAGGACAGATCTCTCTGGAATTTCAATTAGAAAATCAGACCTATATTTATCATTTATTCTAACTTTTTTATTTAGTGGAACTTTTAACTTTTGTATACTTTTATTTAGTGATTTTTTTCCTGCAGATTCCTGGGAACTTTTGCAACATATTTATTGCCCAGTTAAAACTATTGGAAGCTGGCCGGGTGGTAGAAGCTCTGGAAATAGCTGGGCACCTTAATTTGTTAAATGAACGAAGTGAAGAAGCTGTTGAAGAAGCAGCCAAGACAATTCTTTCAAAGGAAGCTGTTGATAAATTTGTTAAAGAGGTTGGATATTTTCTAGCAGTATTTAATTGCAGATTATCACTAAATTGTATCTACTGTATTGTCATGTTGTTAATCTAGTAATGAATACGTAATAAATTGTATCTACTGTATCGTCATGATGTTAATCTAGAAATGAATACAAATATACATATTTCCATTGCTTGTGTCTCCAGTTTTCCTAACCGTTCCTGGGATTTTTAGATTTTCTTTTGACTGACAAAAAAACAAACAAATACGATTTTGCAGTATGAAAACATGTGTATTGAGTAAAACATTACAATATTGCTATGATAATTAAGTCACTACTCCATTAACAAAATGTTCTTATAATAATAAAAATTGAGGATAAACTCTGTCTTTGTAGAAGAAAGATTTTTTTGGTATATAATGCAAGGTAAAGGAAAGGATCTTCCCATGAACTTTATGTATTTTCATACGTATATTAAATGTTTTGGGTTTTAATTTTGTATAGTCACAAATAATCTTTTTGACTAGAAAATAATTGTCATAATTTTTTTTTGTATCCACACTTTCATGTCTTTCAGTAGTTTTGTCATGTATAGGTTATAATGGAAACAAAGTACTAATAATCACTTTTTGTACTCTTATATTTTCTTCTCCATGCTAAAATTTATGTTCATAAAATGTATTAATGAATGATATTAGTATGTATAAATTAATGCATATTATACAAATATAAAATTTAATTTACCTAAGTAACAAATTCAGTGTAGTATAAAAATATTACACAGTATGTATATAAAAGTAAAATGTTTTGTGCGACCTGAGAACAATACGCAATGTATGTTGTGATTTGTCCAAAAAAGGTTGTATGATATATTGTACTTTTTGCATTATATAATGGATATAAATAGTTGAATTATGTAGCATATTCTGGTGTGCACAGCTGGCTGACCGTGGATATGAAATAAAAATAAAATAATAAACAACTAAGACTACTTACTAATACAGATTCTCTAGGCTTTGTCTAGGGGCATGTTTATTGAAATAATAAACAGTGAATTTAGTGTTATTTCAATTCTTATGATTTTTAAACACTATACTCAGAATAATCTATAGTTCGATAATAATTTGTACATGTAAATTTTTTGCGTTAAATTACAAACATATTAACATTCTATTAGTATTATAACTCGCAGCTAACTTTTTATCTTATCTAGGAATTTTTTCTGAAATTTTTGAATCCGCCTCTGCTTTAGGGCCCTTGATTGGAATTGATGAGATGGTTTCTTGCTTGCTTCTGGAGAGTAAATTAGTTTATTGTCCTCCACGTGGTCATACGCAGTTTGTACTGCTTTTTTGACAATAAATTTATTATTACTACCATCTTCAAAATCATTTATTTTTACTTTACACCTAGTTTTTTGTTTTCATTTAGAACAATGTCTCTAGGATTTGTTGTTCATATACCGTAATTTGATGTTTATCAATTATCTCTTTGTAATAGTAAGTACTCTTGCTGTTGTTTCTGTTCATTCTCTTCTTGATAGTTTAAAATGTATTTGGTTTGGCCTAGAAATTGAAGATTTAATCAATGTATTAATTTGGAATATATTTTTTTAGGCCATATCAGATTCGGAAGGTAGTCCATTGACTGCTGAGGACTCAAAAAACATAGAAGTATTGCGTGCAAAGTTTTGGGCTCTTGCTAAAGAACAATTTGTACCCCGAAAATCCTGCATTGAATGTAAACAAGGTATTCCTAAAATAACTCTGGTGCAAAACAAGTTGATGACAACCATTTTGTCGGAAGAAAATTTGGGAGGCAAGGTGAGTGTTGTGCAAGATTTGTTTGGCATCACAGTCTATTTGTCAATGAGATTGACCAAACCTTTGAGAACAAAAAAAATCGTCATATGACTTGCTTAGTATTAAACTGTCATTGAGTTTAAATAACTATTGACTGTGAAGTTATGGAAGGGAATTTATTCAACATTTATTGCACATTCTTTAAATTAAAAATGAGAAGAGAAGATTAATGTGTTATTCATTGTTGATTATTTACTTATTTTTTTACACTAATTTAAACAACTTTGGGGTCAAGCCCAACATAAGAATATATATAGTGTAATGAGAATTATACAATTTGCAAAGATGGCACTACTTAGTCAACTTGCAGGATAAGTATAAACATTATTCAAGTTGGAATTTCATCTAAATTGTGAAATAAAACTTTTACGAGTGTCATTTTAATGTACTCAATATTATATATTAGCTTGTCGATCAGAAGTGATTTGCCATTGGAGTTTCTGTGTGCAATTGTGAACATTGTATATAATCAATGTCACGTAATTTGAACTGGCAAATTAAGGTAACTGTTATCATTTATATTATCATTTAAGGAAAGTACTTTCTTGAATTATCACAAATTGCCCCATGATGGGATGTCATTCAACAACACTCTTCAGTTCATAGTTCCTTTGTCCTTTCCAATATATCCAATTGCGTATTTCACATATCTTTCGAGCATGCTCAGGGAATTTTTCACATCTTTCTTTTGTCCAAATTATCTCGACTCATTGCCTACATTTGCTCGTACTTGCACTTCGATTTTCTTTCTTTTTCGTTCTTTTCACACTGGTGATACAACTTATTTGCACTTCGATTTTCTTTCTTGTTGGTCACACTTGTGATAAACATCATCAGCACATTTTATAAGGCACAGTGCACAATGCATCATTGCCTAACCATTTCTCACTGGCACAAAAATATGAAACTACTGTTTTCTGTACTTCTGAATGAAACAGGATAATATCCTGTTATTTACATTTACTTTTGAGTAGTTTTATTAATTCTTTTTTGTAATTCATCTAATTGTGTTTTCTACGCATGAGGTGAGAATTAGTACTCTGTTGGATCACTAATGCAGCATGAAACTTTAATACAGATATTGCTTGCATTTTTTCAGGTGGTAGCACGAAGTGAACCAACATTCATGACTCCTATAGAAGCTCAGAATCATTTGCGAGCCTTGTGGACAAATTATTCGGATTTTATCACAGCCCTGGCTCCAGTATTACGTAACGTTAAGAGAGAACATCCAACTGATGCATTTTTTGTGGAGGTGGTTGCCGTGCCTCCCCCCAAAGTAAGACCTGTGAACTTCATTAGGGACAAAATGAATGAGCATCCTCAGACTCTAGTCTTCCAGCAGGTAGGTATAAAACTTACTCCATGTCTTACTTCCTTTTCTAGCGTAGGTAGAATTAAATCACTAAAGTATCTGAAATCGCCATACGTAAACAGAGTAATCTGTACTTTGTGATTTCAACTTGAAAAACATACCGGCCATTTTAATGAAATAATTCCCATTATAATTGATTATGTAATACATTGCGTCTTATGGAGGAAATGCATATTTTCAATAAAAGACAACTTTTAAATCACGAAAGTGATGGAAGTTTACTTTGATTTGTGTTAATTTTTCCCTGGTATTTTTTACATCACTTTTATCAACATGTCACCAGTTATAAAAAGAATTTTCACTTTTTCTGAGGTGTGTTGCATAAATCACAAAGCTGTTGCACTCGGCCACTATGTTTTTACATGCTCTTGTGCATTTCAAATGAGTTAAGCGAGTTCCTGAATGTAGTTTATGAATCCATGAACTTATTGATAGAAATTAAATAATGTTTTATATTCATTATAATTCATAATGTTGTGTTATAAAACAGTTACAATAAAAATAAAGAAAACAATTATACTTCTCAATTATGTGACTAACATGGAGTGCTAGTCGCACCTTAATTTATATCGCAAAAATACAAACAAAGATTTTCTGGAAGGAAGTTACTTTAATTTTGTTGTTTCTTTACTTTGGTTGTTTCTAATATATTAAGATAGCATTTTCAAAAGTTATCTTTGTTGTTGTTTTTACTGCAGAGAACAGTTTCATTGAACTACAGCTGGGATGGAATTTATATTAAAAATTAATTTACATTCCATTAATCATAGATTTGACTTATTAATAACTGAAATGAAAATAAAATATCAGATTGGATTCAGTTTCTAGAATCTCTTNGGTGAATATTTCCAAGTTGCAAAACCAATTGCAAAATTGCAATTGTGGTCTCTGTGATTATTTTGGATTTTTTAGATGCTCCTAAGAAATGTGAAACAAGGCAAAAATCACTCAGGCATCTGTCATATCAATATGCAATGTCTCCAAGTTGAAGCCAGTGGTATAAATAGGAGTTGCTTTTGGGGGTATTAACAGTCAACAACATCAATAAGAAGCTATGTCATCATTATATTTAAAGACAAGGAGAGTGTTCATAGTTTTAAAAAAATTTGCTGCATGGCAAGCATTTAGCTTTGTTATGCTGTTTACGCTAGAAAGGCAGTGTTTCCTAGTGAAAATTTCTATAATCTTCATAGGCCATTGTTTTCAGTCATTTCTGATAATATGTCTCTAATAGCTTTGGATGAAGAATTCTGCTTTTATTATAGTGTTTGAAATAGAGAGAGATTCTGTTATTTAATACAAAAAAAAACTAAGGTTTGCTTAGAAATATGTTTCGGAAAGCCCTTCTTTTATGCTCCGAGCAAGTAGATCTTATCCCAAATGTTATGTTTTCCAAATCTCATTATAGGTAATGCAATCTACCTCTGTACCTCTATACTTATTGTGCGAGACTAGTTGTGTATACTTTCTGTTTATAAAAAATATTTGTGTTTATGGTATATGCGCGTTGACTGAAGACAAGTTGCCAACTATTCATGAAACTTGGAAATATTCACCAAAGTAGTTCTTATTAATTAATAATTCATTCTACTGATTTTTTAAATATTGGATGAGAACAAATTATTTTGTGATTTTAAATCTTCATAATTAATTTACACTGTCATTTGACTCCTTCTTTGGCGAGGGTCGCATTTTCTTCAGTCACATGACGCGGCTGCCATTTCTGTTAGAACAGTATTTTCCTCAGTTTTTTTGTGAATTATTCATGAAAATGACAATTTTAACATCATTGCATTCCTATTTCCATTTGCTATGTTTTAGTAGTTTTGTTTTCGCTATGTTAAGCCGGTACTTTTGCCATGATGTCATAAAAAACATGAGCCTGTGAAAGTTTCTCCATATAAGCCCACAGTAAATTAAAGTCAAATAATTCATAATTTTGCACCATAAGGGTATGAAAATTCATCACCACTGGATAGAGAGTGGTTCAAACTATCATTTGAAAAAAAATTTGGGGGTGTATTTAAGCCTAGTCGCTCTNAGTCGCTCTAATGCACATAATACTTTAATCCAGAAATTTTATAAGTGTGATCACTTTTTCTTGGCACTTCCAGTGTTTTGAATTTGAAAAGAAATTATGATGCATCATATTTAAAAATCTTTAGAAAACAAATCTTCATAAAATGTGTACTTTAATGTGTGTGTTTCAGATTTTGGAACACTGTATTGTCACACAGCAAATAGCTCATATGGCTTCTGGAGGAACTGAAGACGATCTTGGTGTTGAGAGTCGAATGTTCTATACTTCAATACCTGGGGACACTCCGACTGAAAAATTGCATCATGCTTGGCAAGGATTACAATCTGCTGTAGATAGTCTGGTAGATTCAGAGATGAATACAGCAGGAAAGCAAGCATCTTCAGCTGGTTTAAAGCAGGTTTGTTGACTTTATTCCTAGATTTTATTAAGTGGTTTAAACAAGCTTGTGGGCTGTTTGCTGCATATTTTTCCGGAGTACTTCTAATGACTTGAAGAGCGGGTTTTCTACTGATATAAGATAGAATATTCCAGCAGTCTGATTCTTTCGGATGATGGAATTGTGATGGAATTTTTATTTCTTTTGTCTTGAGTATTTCCCATTCCCATACAGATGAGTGGGTTATGGTCAGAGATTAAGGCCAATTACATCACTATATTTAAAAAGTGTAGTGTTGATCGGTGCAAAACAGGTTTGTCACTGAGGTGTAGTAAAAACATTTTATGTGAATTGTTCACTTGCAGATATTAATAAGGTGGTCAACACTTCACCAGTTTGCATCAAAATAGTCTGCTTGTTATTCTGTGAATCAATTATCTGATGTACGAGCAGTGGACTAGTCCATGGATTATCCAAATAGACAGAGCAGGATACTTCCTAAACGAACCTATCTGAGATTGTCCATTGATGGTTTTGCCCATCAATTTTTGTATGTGTGATTTACTAACTTAATTGTGGATTTCTAATTAGGAAGCCATTAAAATACCTTTCTTCCTATTTTTTTACTATTGTTTGTGGGTTTGTACTGTCTTGCATTAATTCAGTCTCTAATCCTTGTGGATTTTTATTATTATATAGGTTTAAAATATTGTATTTTACAAATATATAGGTTTTAAGAATTTTATTCTTATTCATTTAAATACTTTTGGTTATAACATAAATTGACAACTTTTGAAGAAAATGATATTTTGAAGTTGAAGAATTTCTTACTGCCAGTATTTTGATGTCTTTCACCATTATATTTCTGTTTTCAAACTTTATTTTGTCTTAAACAGTTGTTACCAATTTGAATTTTCCAATGATCATTATTGTATTTGTTCTAATTTTATGTTTCATTACTTTTTGATTTCCTATTTTTTGTGTTAGACATTGTATGGGAATATTGTATCTTTTTTTATAGGATCTTGGTATGTGTTTTGTGATATAAATAGTCTTGTATTTTTAGAAAAAAGATTTTTCTATTCCTTTTTGGGTAAATTTGTGTAATTTGGTACTTTCCAGCTTGTTAGCAAAAAGGAAGGATTAATACGTATGCATATGATGGGCAAACGAGTAAACTTTGCTGGTCGAACTGTCATTACACCTGATCCTAATTTGGCTGTGGATGAAATTGGTATTCCTGAGGATTTTGCAAAGATTCTTACTTACCCTACTCCTGTAACCGCTTGGAATTTCTCAGCACTGCGTGATGCTGTTCTCAACGGCCCAAATGTGTATCCTGGTGCTACAACAGTGCATACTCAAAATGGCAAAGTGTTAAGAGTAAGTTTTATTGTATCTTGTATTTTAATTGAAAGAGAGGGTTAGTGTTAATTCTGTTATGTCACAGAGTGTGCAATACAATAGAAACACATCCATAAATCAAATGATCTCAATGTTCTATATCTATGCTTAAAAAGATGTTATTGATGATGCTAGAAACATTTATACTTTTATTTTGTTCATGTTCAGTTAATCAACTTAATTCAATCTTCTGTAAATTCTTAACTAACGCAATGCTGAATGTGTTTTAGTTAATAAGATAAAAAATATGTCAAGAAAAGATGAATAATTATTAGCAGGTATCTCAGAAAATATTAGGAAATCTATTTTTTCATCCTTCTCATTTGCTTGTAACTTTAATTTTTTTTTAATATATGTATTTTTATTGTCAGGTGAGTGAGAAATCTGTGACCCAGAGGGAGGGAGTGGCCAAAAGGTTACTCACCCCTTCAGAAGCCGATTCTGGTGCTGGGAAAACAAAGGTAAGAAGTGAAATGGAAGATGTTGAGGTATTATATCTGTGATTACTGAAGTTAAGTTGTCTACTATTCACGAAACTTGGAAATATTTACCAGAGTAGTTTTTATTAATTAATAAATTGTTCTTCTCATGTTTACTATTCGATGAGGACAGTTATTTTGTGTTCTTAAAACTTAATAATAAATTTTGATTGTAGTTTGACTCTTTCTTTGACAAGGGTTGCATTGTCTTTAGTCACGTGATGCGACTGCCATTTCCGTTAGAACAGTGTTTGGTNATTACTGCATTATGAAATGAAAAACTTCAAAATCATGTAATTTTCCATAGAGTTGGAAAATGTACAAATCATATTTAAACTCCACAGGAGAATCGAATCAATACCTCATGATTACCATACAAGCCATTTTAGTATTTTGGTCACAGGACATGCTGAATAAGGACAGTAGTTAGAGTATATAGACTGAAGAAAAAAGTTGGATTGGTTTTCCTTGGGCTATTATTTGAAAACAGTGACACTATATTAAATTATGTAAGTTTTAATATGTAACATTGACCTTGTTTTTTTTGTTTTTTTGTTTTTTTTTGCATTTTTACCTTTATTTGATAACATGTATATTATCTGGTAGAACTTTGAAGTCTTCTGGTAGTACATTTTAAATATTGCATTCTCACAAGGTATAAAACAGGTTTTTTCATTAATCATGGGGAGATGTGTTGTATTTTATTAATAAAGTATAAAGTATAAATTTATTGTCAAAAAACAGTACAAACTGCGTATGACCACGTGGAGGGAAAAAAAACTAATTTACTCTCCGGAAGCAAGCAAGGGACCATCCCATCAATTCCGATCAAGGGCCCTAAGGCAGAGGCGGATTCAAAAATTTCAGCAAAAGTTCCTAGATAAGATAAAAAGTT
>NNCF01127346.1:4475-19088 GCA_002313205.1 Laupala kohalensis
ACAATTTTTATTCATATAAATGAAAAACGAAAATATTTGAAACTCTCATTACAACTAGAACAAATGTACACGCACATTACTTCAAAAGATTACCGATATATCGTAAGAAAGACGATATGAAATATTAAGAAAAAAATTTAGATATTTTTTATTTGGCACTAAGACCCTTTAGCCTATCCATATAATTGTATACTTCTGATTCAATAAAAACAATTAAGTCACAAAAAATCATACTTTCTTTCACATATTTCTAGAGATTGGTGAAGTGTATCTCCAGGACTTAACCTAATCAAGTTCTGAATACTTGAACGAAAGGCAATGTGCGAGCATTCGCCTTCAGCCCAACAGACTTCGGAACACTGCAGTTGAGAATCTTCCGTTTAATCTATACGAGAGATTTTCCAAGTACATTATCAATGAATGAATTCTTATTAAACGAATATCATTTGAAATAAATTATTATTTCTTCTAATACCGACAACTGTCAACGTATCACGTAACTACTGAAAAATGTGTCATTTGTCATGACAGTATTATGAATTTAAAATATAGAAAAAAAATTTTACGCACTAAAAAACTTTAGATAATGTGAACTTGTCTATCATCCTAGGTGAACAATAAATTGAATTTGAACTCCATAAATTAATTGTATCTTTTTACTGAACAAAATTTATTTATTCGAAGATCACTTGATATTATCAATACTAGCGCACACTTTTGAAGCAAAGTTCTACTCAGAATATTTTCAATTATATTTTTTCCATAAAATTTGGTAGATTTCTTTACGTTTTCCGTAAATATTTTATAAACATTATGACGTATGAAGCTGTATGTATATATTTCGAAAACATTGAAGAATACATGAAGAGAATTATATGAATAAAGAGAGAAAGAGAGAGAATTCACGTTATTTTTTATGTACAAATGGTTCTCATTAAACGAAATTTGATAATATAAAAGTAATTTCGCGTTATGATTGTATAACATATGATATGTACTTGGCTCGTCAACTTTTTCTGAATTCTGCTCTAATTCCTATGTATGAACTATCTGGAATTAAACTATTTTCTACTGGATGGAATATATTTACGCAAGACTGACTGATTTCGTGACTGACTGACTTACGCATTCATCAAACGCAGAACCTAAATAGATAGAGTCAGACACATTAAATATATCTCATACAAATCGCTCATACATTACTACAAGAGTAAACGAAACTATACGATTGCGACGTTGATTTACCACCGAATCCACGGAGATCCATTGCTCTGGACCATTCGTCCCATCTGTCGAGGTAGGACCGATGTCGTCAAGAGAGAACATCAACGCAGCTTCCGAAAACTGATACCACGTGCACCGAAGAACACCTGCTTACTCGCATCCGCAACAACAACACTGCATTCCAAGGCAGTCGAATAAAGGCTTTTAAGAATGCGTGGGCGAACAAATCTGTAACTATCTCCCAATGGAATGCCTTAGTTGGTAAAAGCAGTATTAGCCCTTCTTTGCATTTTCGACTTGGAAAAACCTCGCTTTAATATATCTGGATCGCAAACATCACTAGCAGCTTCCTGAAAGGTGAAGGAATCTGAAGTTCTAGCAGCAGGCAAATAACCCATGATCTTCTGTGCATTTCAAGCAATATATCTAAAGCAAGCCACATATGAACGTATTACTACAAGAACCAACGGATCGACTGTATTTTTAAATGTGTCTCAACTGAACTGTTACATCTTGAAGGCCTAAATGTAACAGTTTGAAGAATGTTTACTATCAGATATTTTGTAAAAAATGACAAGTACGTAGAACTATTTGATGCTTAACATCGTAAAGCAAAGCTGAATTGGAAAGACGTCCACCACACTTTACCAGACCATTATCATCATCAAATAGGATTAAAAACAAAATACTAGAATTAGTAGACACAGTTACTCCGCGACAAAATAACACTTGTACAAAATCCGGGACTGTAACGTTCCGAATTTTGGTTTTCATTCATCTTGATCTCATTTGATATTTCTCGCTTAATTCTTTATAACAAAATTTAAAGCAATCAAAAATTTCCAGAAGATCCAAAAAAATTCACGTTTATGAAGTGGTAGATTAATGTTCCGGTCGCATCGGGAGGCATCATCTTTTCATGATTTGTTCTTAAGGAAGGTCCTCTAACAGGGGTTTATTTAAGACTCTAAATTAGCCAGACACCAATTTTTATATTATTCCGTGACAAAATAGTAAAAACCTTTTTAGGAAATTTTATATTGTGTTATTTCCAATTTTGATTTTCCATTAAAACTTATCTCCTTCGGTTTTCTGGCTTTATTTCTTGTCGCTGAATTTACTGCACTTCAAAATTTCTAATATATGTGAAAATATTCACATTTATAAAAAGTGGGGTCAACAGGAATCGAGGGACATAACTTCTTTCAGATTTATTTTAAAAAAAAGGCCCATTCACTGGGGTTAATTACAGACTGTGTTTTAGCCCGACACCAATTTTCAAGTGATTCCGTGACAAAATAGTGATTGTAACCTTCTCAAATAATGTTTTTTAATCAAATTAATCTCTTTCAATTCCACTTGCTTAATTAATCTTTTCTACACTTATTATACTCTAAACTGTAAACTCGTTACTGGTATCTATAATTTTTGATAAGATGTAATTTGCACCATTTACCGTTGGGAGCATTTTGTGACCATGGGAAGATTTTGGAATTTAGGGTCTTGTGAAATGACATTAATAATCTCATCAGTTCCGAAAACTCTGATCTCAATTCTAATATAAGTTTTACATTATTTCCACTTTTCTTCCCTTCACAAAACGGAGTATATTCCCTCATTGCGGGTGATCGTGGACTTAAGCGACATTGAGAGTGTGAATCTTCCCTTCTGTGACCGCAAAAGGTTGTATTTAACAACTACATCGGACGTTTCAGATAATGTTAACCTGCTACCCGTTTCAACACCTATCCAAAGTATGCTAGGGGTTTAATATCTCTAATTTGAACTAATTGGAACTTACGAAGCATTGGGGGCGTCTTTATCCAACCCAACAGCACTAATAAATATGGTTTCAAATATGACAAGATTATTTGATAACTTTTTCGTCACCCTCTTCCCGCCACCTCGCCAGGGGCACCAGAAATATCTGACTTTCAAAGTGCTTCTTTTCAGATACTCAGTCATATGTGTGGGCAGTTTGCTTGAAATTACTCTTGAAAATCAAAAGTAATGTGGGGATAAATAAATTGTACATATAACACATTCTGAATATATATTAAAAAACATTATTCTAAGAAATAATTAATATAAAACATTTTATTATAAACCTAAAGAAAAAATATTAAAGAAAAAAATGGGGTATTAAGAAGAAGCTCGTAATTTTTTCCTGAGAAAAAATGACGCTTTTGGAACAAAAGGAGTTAGGAGTGCAGCGTGTTTGCTCTCCGCTTGAATGAGTGGTAAAATATCTATCCGGTGTTTTGACACACTACGCAGGTATTTTAGCGGAGCTGCAATGAAAGAAAGAAAAAAATAGCAGCTGAGNGAAAAAAAATTAGTTGCTGAGAAAAAAAATTGACTAGACACATTGTCAAAATGTAAGGGCAAGGGGCAGATGGGATATTGCGTTTTAGATATCTGGGTGGAAGGTATAAGCTAGTCTTGATGCCAGAAAAAGTGAATATGAGAAGAATCTTAGGAGTCGGGTGCGGAGCCTAGGTCATCAAAAGAAAGATCAGCTGGTGGGATCCTTGGGCCAGAAGGACGTGCAATGAACGAGCCGCTGAGCGATATGGGTTGAAGGACTGAAGCACTTAGGATATGAACAGTAATAAAAACAGGAATGACAGAAGACGGTAAAGAGTATTCAAAATTAAGTAAGTGGTAACTGATGGCAAGTTAAAAGAATAAGGATAACAGAAGTGCTTTTGTAAAAGAAATGGAACAGAGGGCTGGTCATAGGACCTTTGGCGAAAAGAAAATTTCCATTAGTAAAGCTGTGAAACGACGTGGGTTTTTGATTGTGAGAAAGGACACAGTACAACGAAGGCTGTTCATTGTCCTGAGCAACCCATGTTCCTTTAATACAAGACAAGTGACACCTGACAGAGACGCTTGGGTAAAGACAAAAGAAAGGGCGAGAGTTTTTGACCGCCGTGGTGCGTGCCAAGTGAGTAAACAATAAAGGCGATTGGGTATTGTGAAGAAAATAGTA
This sequence comes from Laupala kohalensis, assembly GCA_002313205.1. Taxonomy (NCBI): domain Eukaryota; kingdom Metazoa; phylum Arthropoda; class Insecta; order Orthoptera; family Trigonidiidae; genus Laupala; species Laupala kohalensis. The sequence continues at coordinate 8,695 of NNCF01127346.1, forward strand.
ATTTTGACCCAGAGCGGTCTATGGCTGTATTGTCCTTTCCAGGTTTTAGTAGGGGGAATAGCGTTTCTTCTTTTCACGAATTTAGAAATATTCTCACGTTTGTAAATAGAAATGACGAAAAAGTTAGAATGATATCGGAAGAAATTCAATTCAAAGAAATCGATGTTGTGCAAATAGAATAACGGGTAGCTTACAGACGGTTTATATAAATGCAATAAATTTGAAGCGCGTGTGCAACTAAAACAAGATGCAGTCCCGAAATACTGTAAAGCTAGAAACGTGCCGTTTGCAATTCTAGAAAAAGTAGAAGAAAAAATAAATCGCCTACTTAAACAAGAAGATTTAAAACCAATTAAAAGTAGTCAATAGACGACAGCGCTAGTTTTGATAGCCTCATAGATTCTTAAGGTTTGCGTATGTGGGGATTTTAAGATAACCGTGATCCAACAAATTGAGCTGACCGATACCCTATTCTAAGACCAGAAGAGATGATGGGTCATTTACAGTAACGTAAATATTCCTCAAAGATTGATTCGTCCGATGCATATTTGCAAATTCCATTAGATAGAGAATCAAAAGGAATCAGGGTGGATAAAATGAAGCAAGAACTTNTAGTACCAGCAAAGAGTTAACAGCAGCAGAACAAGTGATTGTGCTACAAGTGGACAGAAACAATAGAGTAGTTGTGCCCCAATCGCTGCAAGAAAAAGTGCCACATTTAATACATGAAAGACATTAGGGTGTTAATAGATCGAAAAATATTGGAAGAAGGAATTATTGGCCGAGGATGGATCGACAGGCAACAAGTTTGGTGCAGAATTGTACATAGTCATAAGTATCATTCAGCATTGCCAAGGCATTAATCAGAATGTCCGAAACCGGAAGAGAGAGAGCGTGACATGAGCCACGGACTCAGGGTGAGAGACATCACGGACAATGCGACCAGGGTCCCTTAGTTTAGGGCGTGCGTATTATGTAATTGTATGCAAAAAGTGTCTTTATTGTTTTGTAATAAATTAGTGTTCATCACCCGTTGTATTATCGTTCCGCTCTTTCCGCGGATTTAAACCTGATGAATAATTATTTTTTCTTTTTTATATTATTTACTTAAATTGAAATATTTTACCACTTCCATTTTTCAGAATTGTTTTCGACCAATTAGTTAAACCTGTGTAGTTAGACATATGCCACCGCTGGTTACATTATTCAGCTTCAATTCATTGAGTAATCATACTCGTTGATGGCTGTTCGTTCAATATTATAAGTCAGAAGTGCGACATAGTTTTGGTAAGAAAGAGATTTGGAGTTTTATTTGATGTGACAAGGAGATCTTTAATTGATCATTTATGAGTTTACTGCAGCCGGTGTGCTACGAACTACTTCAATTAGAGTTCGAACAAATTATCTGGAATTTATAATCAGTCGGCTTTCGTGACGTTCGATCTTCGGTAAAAGTTATCTTGTAGGAGGCATGAACATTTTTACCGAGAAGGCCAGGATATTATTAACCCCAATTGTTTTGTTGTTTACGTACTCTTCAGCTGTTTAATGACGATTATGGTATCCCATACGCTACGCGGAGTGTCATAATTTTCCGGTAAAGGTGAATTGTCAAACTGTATTTGCTGAGTTGAGCGGTGAATGGTTTGATGTTAACTGGAGATTACAACTCCTTGAGGAACTAGCCGCGTCATTGTCGTTTTGGCAATTGGTTTTCCAGCTTTAATTAAAAACATTAAGGTAAATTGCAGGACTGGCTGCGTCCTATGCATTGTTCATTGCGTAGTGTCAGTGTACTTAATTAAGTGAATGTAACGACGTCAAAGTGTTCTTGTGGTGCTAACGAATGTTCATTAACAAAATCACAAAAGACAGATCGCTATTGCAAATGATTAGTTACTTAAAATATACCATTTTTAAATTGACTACTGGCTGAAATAGTTTATCAACTTGTCTTGTTGTTGCTTGAAGGGAAAGTGAAGCAAATGTTATATCTTAAGATATTGTGATTTTTGGAGGATATTTCGGAATTGGAATATGCAGGGGAAGTGTTTGTGTATAATGCAGGGGCAGGCTTCAGAGATGGGGCGCNCCTTTTGCTCGCCTTTTGCAATATTTAAAATAGACAGAATAATCATAAATATGAGGGACACCCTTCCTAACCAACTCTGCCGGTTCATCTTAGGGATATGATATGTCCTATACCTAAAAATGGCAAGGATAGGACTGGGTTCGGCAGCATATTTTCCTAAAATACACTTTTAACCATCTTAATAGAAACATAAAATATAGGTTTAATTACACAGACAGTACACGGATGTTATATTCATCTCCAACTTTTCCTTTGACTCTCCTTCATAAAGAATGCATTAAAAAGTACCCCGACGTACATTGAGAATTATCTCTAATTTTACAATGTTGTTCTCAAAATTTTAATGTAACTACAAAGTGATGTAGTACGAAGTTCTAAGTGATCTAATTAAAGCGGTAGTACCGCGTGATATTCTCGCATCTTCAATCCTCAGTCTCAAAATACATCGAATCTTCTATGAAAAATCTGTCTAGGATCATCTTCAATCTCCTCCGCTCGTTTCTTTTGTAACATTATACCTTCTCTGAAACTTCCTCACGTGATCATTTTCTAAAAGAACATTACTTTTGACATCCAATTATTTTTAACCGACACTCCTCGCGGAGCCCCCACATTGGTGTCCTATCTCAAAATAACTCAGCTAGAATATCTCAGAATAGCCAATTTAACTCAGAAAAATGTGGAATGATGTAGTTAAGTAAATAATGATCTCCTAACGTCACGTATGCAAATGATAATGAAGTAACAATATTACTATTCTTATCATGTTGATGTCTGATATCATCTCTCGTCCACCTCTGGAGCAACTCTGCTCCCTTGCTTAAGTAGTACTCTCCCCACTTAGCGTCCAAAAATCTTCCTATAGGGCTCCACCTTTCGTGACGTCATTATTTTCTTCGGCCAATAATTTCCCTTTTTCACACTCCACATGGAGTATTTTTGGTTGGTTAATTTATAAGGACGTTCTATTCGTTTTGAACGAACAGCAAGGTTTGATTATCACAATACTTCGGTGTCCCCGAAATCTGAGTGTTTTTCCTTTCAATGTTACAACGCAGTCTCGTGGCCCTCATCTTTTCGCAAGGTGATATTGAATACTAGAAAGTTACCCGCGTCCCTCTTTGTTCTTGCCATTGACACTTTATTTCAATGCCTCTGTCCCTTGTCTTGTGGACTCTTGAGCATTGTTGCTCAACAATCAAACCTTCTTGTTTACCACTATATCACGGGTCAATTAGACTCCTTCGTCCGGCGAGAGCGCATTACACGTGGTTCTGGGCTCCGTCTCCAAATATAACCCTAACCTTCCTCCTGAATTTCTATCGTAACTTTTCATTTGCCTTTTCAAAGTTCATGTCAACAACGTATCTGGTCAATCATCTATTCAATTTTCTTTCCCTAGCATTCGGTCCCCGCGAACTAGCTGCGCAGTATGTCCAGACACTCGACTGACTCCAATAGTAATTTTGAATTGCTCTAAATTCTGCTTTAAATAGTTAAGCATGAAGAATCGAATGAGATGAATTTGATTTAAAAACATTAATTAGGAAGGACACTTTTTTATATTTCCAACAAAAGCGTTCACTATTTTCTGAGGGATTAACTTGAAATTTGCTATAAGACTAAAGTAGTGTCTGCAATTAACCCCTATGGAAGGAAGTTTCTTAAACAGAAATGTGAAAGAAGTTATGACCCCTGAAGCATGATAACCCCGTTTTTCAAAAACGTGTACATCTTCTAAAATATTGAGAATTTCTGAGTCCTGTACAATAAGTAAAAAAGAAATAAGCATGAATACACGAATGAGATCATTCTAAATATAAAACAATAATTAGGAAGACACAATCTATATTTTTCGAAAAGTTTACGGAATAACTTGAAAATTAATTTCAGAATAAAATTGACTCCAAAATTAACGCCCATTAACGGAATTTTCTTAAAAACAAATATGAAAGAAGTTAGGATTCGGTGCAATGGGAACATAACTTTACCGTTTTATAAACATGAATATATTTGTAATCTAATATAAATTTTGGATTACTCTAGAAATGTTGCTATATGGAATTAGTCAAGAGCAATTGAGTGAGATGAAAAACAATGAATGGTTATGACATAATCTATAATTTTAAAAAAGATGTGTTTTTTCAGTGTATTGTCACGGAATAAGTTTAAAATTGGTGTCAGGCTAAAAACGAGTCTGGAATTCACACCTCGGGTAGGAATTTTCTTAAGATCAAATCTCATAGGAAACATGCCCCCCGATGCATTGAACCCGCACTATATTTGAATCTGAATATTATCGGATATATTGGGGGATTATATCCAGAGAGCATGATTGAAAAATTGAAGAACTTAAATTTTTTTCTCTGATATCCTATAGCACAACCGCTCCACATTGATTGTTAACAATTCAATTATGTTCTTTGTAGGATATATCACTGTTGTCAACAGTTTGCTCATTGTCTATTGACTCCTGTAATATTACATGTTGAAGAGTGTATACTATATTAAGTAGTTACGTTAAATAAGTTTATATATTTAGTAGATTAGTGTATCAGTGTGTGTTTTTCCCGCACATTACACCAAGAATGCCCTGACATAAAAAACGAAGTGTAAGCGCTGTCGTATACACACATGAGATTAAAATGTCTGAGCTCATAAAAATCGAAAAACTTTGAAAAGTTGCGATAAATGAATCTCATACAATTCAGTCATATTTTAATACAAGCGTAAACGAAACTTTAAGATTGTATTTTCAAGTATTTACCTCCAAAGCCGCCAAGTTGATTGACGACAGAATCCTGTCTCACAATACATTCAGATCCATTGCTCTGGTCCACTCGTCCCTTTCGTCGAGGTGGAGTCCGATGTCGTTAAAAAAAACCAACGCAGCTTCCGAAAACTGATACCACGTGCACTGGAGCTCACTAGCTTACTCCCATCCACAAGAACACAGCATTACAAGGCCTTCAAAAGTAAATATACACTTTCAAAGATTATGAATAACGGAAAGAACTTGATAGATACGAAGTATTCAGCTCTCCTCCCGAATAAATTTATTGTCCACTTCAATAGCTTGTTCTGAAACGTCCGATACGTGAAGTTTGTGTAACATTAATTATCTTATAAGCAACTCATAACTTCATCTTCATGATTTAAATTGCATTGTTCAACTTGACTATATCTCTCCCGTTTTAAACCGTTAACTGTACAACTTCAGTCTGTGTGATGCAAGTCGGATGTTTTCATCGACGTCAATACGAAAACTTCACGTAATAGTTAAAAGAAATCTTTATAAACAAAACCATTAACAGACGCTGTAAAGCCATGTTGGTAAATTTATTGACAGACGCTTTCTACATTAAACTAGTTGAAATAAAATTATATAACAATATAATAATTTCTTGCTTGTGCATCGCATTTGTGGTTAGTTGAAATTCTTTCCCCATTGAAAGTTAATGTGTTCTGTTGAGTTAGGTGGAAAGTATATTAGGATACAACTTACAATTTTAGTAATAATCTGAACGATGTTATAGCTTTAATATCGGAATGAGAAAGTTTGTTTTTTACAGAAAGGACATTGCTTAACTATACAGATATAATTTACAATACAAAGGAGATAAAAAAAAGTAGTTGTTCGATTACTAACGCACCCCCTTGTCGTAAAAATGAACTTAGTAGATATTAAGTTACTTAAGCTGAGCGGAAGATTGTGGAATTTATTTCCGCACTAAAAACTTTTGCTTTTGAGAACTCGTTCATCACCCTAGGTGAACAATAAATTGAATTTTAACTCCATAAATTTAATTACATCTTTCTACTAAACAAAATATATATATTCAAAGATCACTTAGATATATCAGATATATAATAGATTCATCGCATGTGAAAGCCTACATCAGTCGAGGACGATATAATCTTGACTACGTTATATCGTCCTTGATATGAGTTATTGAATACTAGCGCACAATGTAACAGTTTGTAGAGTATGTTTACTATCAGATATTTTGTAAATGAGTGTCAAGTAGGTAGAACGATTTTATGCTTAGCATCGTAAAGCAAAGCTGAATTGGTAAGTGGTACGTACAATAACATTATCATATAAAATAGAATTGTAAAAAAATACTAGAATTAGTAGACACCGTTACTCCGCGACAAAATAATTCTTTAAAAAAATCCAAGATTGTGACCTTCCCCTTCCCAATTTTGGTTTTCATTCATCTTGATCTCATATGATTCCTTTTGCTTAATTCTTTATAGCAAAATTTACAGCAATCAAAAATTTCCAAAAGATCCACAAAAAAAAACATTTATGAAGGGGTAGATTAATGTTCCCGTTGCATCGGGGGCATCATCTTCTCAAGATTTGTTCTTAAGAAAGGTCTTCTAACAGGGATTTATTTAAGACTTTACTTTAGCCTGACACTAATTTTTATATTATTCCGTGACAAAATAGTTAACACCCTTATTTAAGATGGAAAATATGGCGCTTGTAGTGGAAAAGGATTTCCTAAAACCGTGTTGATCGTCAGAGAGAATGTTTTTTTTTTGATAAAATATCTAGAAGACGCTTTTAGAATAATTTTTCTAGGATTCTTTAGATAGTGGGTAGTAGAGATATTGGTCGGTAATTTCCAATATTAAGTTTGTTTCCTTTCTTGTGTAAAGGTTTCACTTTAGCTCTCTTAAATATGTCCTTGCGGTTTTTCAGAATTCCACAATAATGTGTAAATGAATTTTAAATAAACTATATGGAATTAATAAATTTTTACTATGTCGATTAAACTGTTAGCTACTGGATAGAATATTATTTACGCTACTGACATCTAGAGACATTGCAATATATGGGAGACTACAATATTTCTAATTATACTGGCGAACTGTTGCATATTCAGGTTATATATATACAGTTCAAAACTGGAATTCATATTATTTTAAGATTATAATGTCTACAAGAGAAAAACGTTTCTGGCCCATGTTTTTATCTAATAATATTTAAAGACAATCACGTACGAAAACTCATAGTTAAAATACTATATACTAAGTGTACAATTTGAGTAACATGTATATTCATTTAACTGTATTATTGAAATGTGCTAATTTTATTATGATTATATGGAAAGTAACCTTTAATTCTCTATTTGCGTTCTTCTGAATTCCGCAGTTATGTACATATAAATTTTGAACGACCAATATGGGATTACTGGTGAGAATATATTTATTATTATGACTTCTTAAGATACTACAATAAATAGAAGAATAGAACTAATGAAAACGTTTTAAGAAATACGTATATAATGCATATTCAATTATATTATAACGCTCTAATTGGTCAAATTATCGTATTTTCGAGATTTTATTATCTAAATAAGGCACAATTCTAAACATAATTTGTTTATTGTTTATAATTTATAACTACGAACACGCATACAGACTCACGTTTATACTACGATACATTGAAATTCATTACATTACATTGCATTGCATTGCATTCCATAATTATTGGCAATACATTGAAATTTATTGTATCGTGTGATATGTATAAGCAATTTATAATTCATGTTATACGGAAACCTTGTATATACTACACTATTAGCGATTTCGTGTTTCCCTACAAATACTTAATAAAAAAATATAAACTTATTTGTGGTAACATTAAACATGATATATAACTGGAAAAATCGTAATTAATCCACTATCAGCACAAAATAACTATTTAGAGATACTGCAATACGAAGCAGACATCATTAGTTGTTCAATTACAAACGCACTCTTTTGAACAAAAAAGAATTAGGTCTATGTTCACATAATTATATTAAGCTAAAAATGGAGAAATTATTTATTACATATTTTTTCATATCTAAATATGATTACAAACAACGAGTTACATTGAAATTACGATATATTGGAATAACATTTGGAATCTTCTAGCTAATGACTAGAATCAAAGTTTCATTAATTCAAATTATACGAATCTGATTCGTTAATATTATTTGCGAATTTCTGCGTTTCCTAAAAGAAAATATAATTACAATTTTTTAAAACACATGGATTTACACTTGGTTTCTAAATAACAAGCAATATATTTATTTAATTTCAAATACAGATATATTTTATATTAACATAAATCAGAGCCTACATAAGTTATACAAGTAAAGAGGAACACTTGGTTTACGTTCAGTGTCACTAGGTGCATTTTAAATTTTGTTTCTATGACAAAAAAATTATGAGAATCACGAGTTTATTAGTTAAATGGTCACTTGAAAAGTAATAAGTAGATAAAAATGGCACAAGGTTGGACAGAACATATTCACGCGATCTATCCTACTTGTGCTTGTAAACATTGTTCATCTTTCAATTTAAACATGGGCAGATTACCACAGAAGGGTATGTTTTGAGTGCATGTATGCATTTAATATAGTTTATCACAGGTGGTGGAATGTATTTTTTCTCCTTTCTTTTCCTTTGTTCCAATTTTTGGTTTGCTATTCACGTTTTTCTTGCTTATAGTTTCACCACAACCAGAAGGGTAGTCAGGTCTCTTCAATTGCTTCTTCGTCTGGGACTCTCTCTCTTGTTGACTTTTATAAGGAGTCCCTTTTAATGCAGTCATCAGCTTTTCATTCATTCTCTCTTCTCTCTCCACGGCCAATCTCGCTTCTTCATACGCCTGGCGAAGATCTTCTCGAATATCGAAAGAAGACTTGTTCAGAAGATTCATCAACTTCTTGGGTTTGGGAAAGAACTCTTCGAACACGACGTATTTACTGGTTTCACGCATCACTTTAGACAAGTCGTAATGTTTTCTTAGAAAAGACAAACACATTTCCGACAGCCGATTAAACCCAAGTTTATTTGGTTTCACGTTTTGATCTTGTAACATGTGATCGAATAAAAGTTTACCGAAACCTTTCCTTTGCATAGATTCGTGCACGAAAAAGTCCAATACACAAAGTGCCTCTCTTTCCACGAGCTTGTCCGATAGATCATATAGGAATAGCCTCATTTTCCCTACTCTAATGAATCCGATAATAACACCTTTATCTTTCTTTTCTTTTTGTTCTTTGAGAAGATAAAGTACGTTTTCACTTTTTCTTAACTTATCTGCTGTAGTTATAACCTTCCTTAATCCTTGTGCTATGGAAGATGCATGGCCAATGTCATCAACAATTTTTGTGATAATTTTTCTGAACTTGTCTTCCTTACGGGAGTCAAAAATGTATCTATCGGGCAATAGATTATTTTCTACCCTTAATATTTTCTTTGTACCTAACTCGTTTAAGTTATATGGAAATTCCATTATAAAATAACAGTTAAATGTTCATTCCAAAATAAAAGTTTTCACCTGAAAGAAGTGCTTGATCTCGAAGAGTCTTCAAAAACTGGCGAAGAATCGACTGCTTATCTCATTCCTATTCAAAACTTACTTTCATGTAATTTCTGGAACTTTTTTACATATATCAGTAGTCGTTCGATATACGTCGTGCAAGCGTTGTTTAGAAATGTGAACTCACGGCCTCTTGGAAATGTTCGTATTTACATTTTCCGTGTATCTCAATTGTTTCTGTGTTATGATCGAAAACGGAATAAAGACTCGCAGGTAATGCCTTACGCAACGCATATTGTATCCTATATTATTTTATTATTTTTTAATTTGTACATTGAAGTCAAAAGCGATCAATATAAAAGAGCAAAGAAAACAGTCTTTCTTTTCGGGTTAAACGGAGTTAGAAACGATTACAAAATGGAAAATTAAATTAGAATACCGCTTACGGGGTTCTAATTTTTTATTCTACAACTAGCAGATTACCCGGCTTTGCTCGAAAGTTTCTTATTTTAGGAAAAAATAAAATCTTAATACTTTTACTTGCCGGTTTTTGAAAACACGTTCAGCATGCTAATTTTTCAAATTCATAATAATACACATTTAATACAAAACTGACTCACTCACTCATTCATCAAACGTAGTGCATAAATCGCATGAAATATATGTCATACAAGTCGCTCATATTAATACAGGTGTGAACGAAACTTTAAGATTGCGACGTTGATTGAGATCCATTGCTCTGGTCCACTCGTACCTTCCGTGGAGGTAGCGTCCAATGTCGTTAAGAAGAAACATCAACGCAGCTTCAAAAACTGATTACACGTGCACTGGTGCACACTTGTGTACTCGCATCCGCCACAAAACAGCATTCCGAGACAATCGAATAAAGACTTTCAAGAATGCGTAGGCGGACAATTCTGTAACTATTTCTCAATGGATTGCCTTAGTTGGAAAAAAGAATATAAGCTCTTTTTT
>NNCF01127347.1:5322-19284 GCA_002313205.1 Laupala kohalensis
CTTAGGGCCCTTGATCGGAATTGATGGGATGGTCCCTTGCTTGCTTCCGGAGAGTAAATTAGTTTATTGTCCTCCACGTGGTCATACGCAGTTTGTACTGTTTTTTGACAATAAATTTATTTATTTATTTATTTATTTATAAAACATAAAAAAAGAACTATTCGTCTCATATCGAGACTTCATCAGGTGACTAATACGTGAATGGCTGCTGCTTTTGAATTTATATGCAACCGATGCAACCATAAGGCGAGGAGAAGGAACCGAGGTTTGGAATAAACGACACTCGTCAATCGAAACAAAGGACGTCGAAGAGGTGGAAGTGAACGAGAACGAAAAAGTGCGAACCGCAGACTGTGAATCTACTTCAACAATAAGAAGAAGAAAAATGAAATTCCTCACAAGACGACTGGAACCCTCTTCAAACTCGACCGTTCCTCCCTCCACCACGTCTCGCGGAATAGGAATTGGCTGCACATGCGCCGGAAGGTTGCGGCAGTCCATTCAGAGCCAATTGAAAGTGGCGAGTTAACACAAAGGGACGGGAGTCTTCTTCCTGCGACGGGACAGAGCCTTACTTCACACGCAGACTTCTCGCAAGCGAAAGTGGTTGGCATTGGACTCGTTAGCTCTTTCTCACCTACTGGGCCCAACATTCACTATGGTACTTTTTATTAAACGTTTTATTAGCGGCATCATAATGTAATATTTGTATTATGTTCATTCGCGGTCAGTTTGCAACTGATTTTTTGACAATAAAGTTTATATTAAACTGCCTGCAAAATGAGTCTGATTACAATAACTTTACGATAAAATTAAAGAGAAAAGATCGAAAGTAAATGAAAGAACCTGATCTAAATCTTTCATTTTGTCGTAAGTGTATAGATCAATTTTCTATGAAATTGTATGTAGATCGCAAAAATAACACGAAAATGGTAATATGAACGTTAAATAAAAAAGAAACCCTGCCAATTTTTTGGGTTCAGTAGGTGACTCATGGTTTAACCCCAGAGAGACCGAAGTATTCTTCTCTCCCAAACGCCAATCTTGTTTGCAAGCACTAAACAGGTTATGTTCGTCCTGCTTACCAGTTAGCACGTTGTCAACTGCCTTCGCTTCCTCAAAAATTGTGTCTTAAATGTTCTTTCTAATGTATTGAACGTAAACAATAAGCTCGTGAAGTGTATCCCAATGTACGAAGTGTAATTCAACCCTGATTTTTTAATTCATACTTTATGCACGAAAACTTCAATTAATAATTGAATACATCGGTTTTAACAAGACACGAAAATATACCTCTATAATGCGAAGTCCCGGGATTGTAGCCGAGAGTTTCCAGCGGTGAAGGAAGGAGCGAAAATTCAAGTGAGCGAAATCGCTGGTACTTTCGTTCATTGTTCTGCAAACGGGAAATGAAGAAGCGATAGGAGATACTTGGTGGGTGGGTGGGTGGGTGGGTGGGTGGCAGGGGCTGTCGTTAGGAGGAGGAGGAGGAGTTGGAGGAGGGGGGCCGGTCAGCTGAGATTAGAAACAACTGGACCCAAGTGGATGTCTTCTTAGGGGTTCCCTACTCAATTGTCACATCTGAATGAACAATTGTCCCAGCTATAACAAGCGAGCTTGCTATGAGCTACCAGAGGGATTGCTAGTACTTGATAAATAATTTCACCCGTTGAGAAAATAATTAAGACTACTTGATGACTCCAATCTATAAAACGCTATAAAAATGTCATCCAGTAACACAAAAAAATAAAAAAATAAAATGGGATATCCAAATAAAATTATAACATACCAAGGGAAGTAAACATGCAGAATACAATACACACAAAATGAAGACAAGAAAATAAAGCTAAAAACTTTTCGTATAACAAATAAATGAATGCAACAAATAAAAACTTAATTCTTAAGACTCAGATTTCATAAAATAATTGGCGCAATTAGTATTCCCCTCCCCTTGAATCACACAATAGGATAATCAAGAGCAAAAAGCATTTGAACGGTACTTCCTTCGAAACAGCTCAACATATTATTCTGGTGTTTTCAAGTATTCTCTTTCAATTGGCTAACATATCTTGTTACGAACCAAACGTTCGTAAAGTGTTTACTCCTAAGATTCTCATTCATCACGTACTTTATTTTATTTGTGTTCATTGAGAATCGTGATATTTATTTCATGTGCATAATTATTCTATGCTCATATAAACATTCATTGACTATAGACATTTTTTGGAAGCTATGATCTCCATGTCAATTGCAAGTTCCATGACAATCGAATCATTGAACGCACTCTCTATATGTATGTTCCTTGCACTGGCTATATAAACAGTCGCGCTCAAGTCACATTATCCATTATATCCATTATCCATTACACGGCTGACATGCGCCGCGTTGTATCGCTCTACGATCCAACACTCTGCAGTCTTACTTCAGGCGTCACAACGTGATGATACTCTGCGGACACGTCACCATGATGTGTGACATTAAGTCGTTTTGCTGCGTATAGGTATTCTCTACTCATCATTGAACTTATTTATGTGTCTGTGATATGATGAACTTTTTGGAAAATGATTTCTTATGTGAAATCACTCAACTGCTGCGCCATCCAATACATGGCACAGCGCCCGCAGCAACTCAGCATTGAACGCATTTGTTCATGATATTCTCTAGTTTCAGCCATTGCTTATCAGCTACAAGACCGAACAGGGGAAAACCGAACCACTTCGCAGAAGACCTCAGCCAAGGCATCTGTAGGCAGCGAAGCAAGGTTACATCAAGGAAGCTCGTCTAACGATTAAGTATTATTCCTCGTAACGAGGACCACATCTAGAACTTGTTCTGATGTATTAAAAATTCTGCACTATTCTATAGTTTTTCATAAGCAATTTCAATATTATAGCAGGTACTTTTGTAAATGAATTTTTCGTAAATGATGGAATGTTCTTAAAAACTTGTTCATTGGGCTTTTTGTTTTCATTGCAGATCAGCTACGATCGCACCTCACTCTTGTTCATATACCACATCGTAATTCTGTATAAACTGGGTAAAGGGGTATTTAAGGGGATTTTACGTAAACGATTGTTTATGTTAAATATTATTAATTTGTTCAAACTCTGTAGAATTTGTTATTCTCGGAGTGTTAGTTGCGCACAACAACTAACTTCATTCTTGCAAATTCAGGATCATTTTGGTAATTCTGTTTTTGTAACTCTAGGAAAATATATGTATATCTTGTCCAATTATAATAAATGCGCATTTGTGAATCTCAAGCGTGTTTAACAAAGAATCATATTTCATGCTTAATCTTCCAAAATGTTCGTTGAAACATACGAGTCCCCCCCCCCATATCCTTTCCTATGTTTGCGACGAATGGTCATTCGTTTGTAACATATCTTTCACATTAAGTAATTATAACTTATGACCTTGTTTGGATGATTACAATATTAATTGTGTTAATAAGTAATTATTTATCTTCATTATAAAATGGACGTAAAGAGTAAAATTTACTTCTAATATAAGAAATTAAAATTCCGACAATCACGCGAGCTACGCTATGAGAACGCACTTTGTAAAATGACGTAACATTAATTGATGCATCAGAGGAAGGGTCCGCCCCTTTCGCTACTGTACAATGAAAATATAGTTCATGTAACATTTATTAACTAATTAAGAATGTTAAAAAAATAATTTAACATATTTAATATGTTTCACAGACAAGTGACATTAAGTTATCAATACAATTTTGAAGAAAAACATCCCTTCCTGCATAAAGAAAGAAAATGCTGGTTAAAAGAGACTCTTGCTAGAAAATCGCCTGTCATTAAGAAATTTAAATACTTATTCCTTTTTAATAGAACATTGTGGAAAAAAAGAATTAGGTCTACACATTATTCCGAAAGAATGCGCTACTATCGTTTTTATGTTTATGAAAATGACATACTGCGAAATAACTTAAGCTTAATTCCATCGAGTAGAGGCGGATTTTTTAATAAAGACTCGCTAGGCTCTTGTCTAGTGACGGAATCCATTAAAATAGTAATTCGCGAATTTAGTGTTATTTAATAATAATAATAATAATAATAATAATAATACGTACTTGTGAAATAACACTTTTGTTTTATTAAATAAAATATTTGTTGGTATTATGTTACGACTATAACACGTGTCGAACAATTTTTTTATCGTTAGGAGTATGTTGAAATGTTAAATCCTTAGCCTCTGCCTCAGGACCGTTGATCGGAATTGATGGAATACATCCCTTGCTTGCTTCCGGAGAGTGAAATTAGTTTATAATCCTCCACGTGGTCATACATGGCAGTTTGTAACTGCTTTCTTGACAATAAAGTTTATATGAACTTTTTTTGTTCGGGACAAACCGCGTCTCGGTAGATACAACAACTACCGACGTCTTCCCGTGCATCATGCTGTGGCCTTCTTCAGGGCAATGTCAGAGTAGCATAGACATAAGTCGCTGTCCTAACACTAGGCAGAGTACTAGTGATACTCTGCAGAGTAGGACTCTGACATTGCCCTGAAGAAGGCCACAGCATGATGCACGGGAGTAGATGCGTCGGTAGTAGTTGTATCTAGCGAGACGCGGCTTCTCCCGAACAAAAAAAGTTCATAGTGACTCCGGCGGCGGAAGCCTACGTTCATAATAATGACTTCATCACTTTGCCAGATGAGCATCGAGACGAAGTCAGTCCAACAATACTATGACGGAAAAAGCACAATGGTGTTTCCGTTAAAAACATTAAAGTAATAAGAAATGAAGGAAAAACACTAACATATTTGAGATTAGAGCAGTATATAGAATGATTCTTAGTCAGGAGGAGTGTGCAACATCTTCCTCGACGCAAAGTACACCATGACATCATCCAATGGAAGCGATCATTTCGTATCGCAGCGTTAATTTCCAACGTAAATCCGCGAGCGCGATGAGAGGAGAGACAAACGCAGAGGATTCAAAACACGACGAGGACGAAGACGAAACATAAGAGGAGGACGTTGCGAGAAACCATCCTCTCTGTTCCTCTGCAGCTACAGACACCGCGGCGAGCAACACTTTCGCAAACGGACATCGTACTTCTTCGAAATCTATTCTCCGTGACATGAAATCGTTCTCACACGAACTCCAATTCCGTTCCAATAAAAGTGAACCATTTCCTTTTGCACTTCGCAAGATCTACTCGTAAGAAGAAACTATACGCGTATTTTAAATCGTGATCGTCATCCTATGGCACTTTACCAACACAATCGTTTCATGAGAACAAATCTCAAGGTATTTAATATGGAGAATGTTGCGTGGTCGAAGGTCTTAAGGCGAGTAACCCTCGCAGAGCAAAGCTTAAGAAATATATTTCTATCCCAACGTTCACGGGTCATGACAACATTTTGATCTTATTTTCGAAACGTTGAACACATTTATTCGGCAAGAATTTCTCGCCATTAGGTTTATCTTCATTATCGCTCATTTTTGTCCCTTGAGTATCATTGTGTCAACGAGTTTGTCTAATGCTTTCTGCAGAGTATTCGCAGGTAAACGACGAACCCCCGAGGTGCATCTATCGTGATCGGTTCCATTTCGGACACACGAACCACACGATGACGTACACCTCCTACACGGTCGTCTCCGCACAAGATGTAGCGTCACGTGACTCAGAACACGCGACTGACGGCACCCGCACCGGCACGACACGAAAACGGTCGTGATTGTGAAATACGACGTTTGTCTACTTCGTGACTCCCAGTTGCCTACTCCACTACTCCACAGAAATAAAAATTAAATGCTGTTCCATTGTCTCAAGCGCATCTCATGAGAACAGCTAGACCGATTCGGCAATTTTTTTAATGTTTGTAATAGTCACAATAAGGTTTTCGATGAAAGAAGAAATGGGAAAGTTGGCCAGAAAATTGTAAAATTTGGGAAAAACTTAAAGTGCTTTTTTTTCCTATGGGATTATTTTGTATGAACTCACGATTCGAACGATGGATTCGATGCGTAATTCTTTTTTCCGTTTTATTCGTTACAAAGTTCCTGGAAAAGTTTTCAGGAAAAAAAATCGGGACAATTATAAAAGAAAGTCGAAAAATTCGGACAGACTGCAAAAATCATAATTTTTGGATGCCCTCTCGATCATAGCTGACGATAAGAACGACATATTTGGTTGGTTCTTTTCTGTTTCAGTTGTACATAAAATTTCCCATTGTCGTACTTCTAAATGTACTCAAATTGAATATCCATGGCCACAATTGTCAAGAGAAACACTGATCACTGAGAAATATCTTTTCTTCTCATTTTCACTTCGTTTACACATATTTAATAGCTTTCCACAAAGTTATTGAAATTTGGGCAGATAGTCTCAGGTAGATTGTGAGGTAGCTTCGGGACTCAAATCGTTTCAAAAACATTTCTATTGATCCCTAAAGAACACGGAGAGACGGTACGACATTGTCGCGAAGGATTACGACGGCTGCAGAAAAAGATGTCGCGCAGAATAAACGTTTTTTCGCGGGGCTTAAACGGAAATTCACATCAAATCAGTCTCAAGAAATAAATTAACGTCCGAAGCAGTGAGAAAGTTATAAGCAGAATCCAACAAGATTTGAATTAATCCTTGCCATGTTTCAAAGTATAAGAAAAAGTAAAACCAAAATTAAAGGTTAAGGATTAAGAAGTCTAAATGCATCGAATCTATAATTTCATTGAAACTAAAGTTTTTGCTAGGCAAAATGAAAACAAAGAATTGATCATGTGGAAATTGCTTACTTATTTACGTATAAAACCTGTGTGATTAATTGATTAGTAAAATGCCCGTTTCATCTTAGCGCCAACAGTTGCTGAAAAATAAGAAAATATTCTGCTTTGGGGTTTTTGATAAGAAGTTGAAAGTAGAGTACATTGGGGTATAAAAAGTACGAGCTCGTTTGTAAAAAATAAAGCTAAGCGAAATACGTACGCTTTCTTGAGGTTCTCCTTATTTTGAATAGTGTCCTTCATGTTTTAAGACGATATAGTTCCTCTTTAACGCACATCCTTCAAAGCGTTAGTGACGCGGCTTAATGTCTTTAACGTATCTGAATGAATTTATAGCGCACGCTGAAAAGCGAGTAAAACAATATTATTGCACATTTGAATATTTCATTGTCGTATTGTCAATGATCCGAAGCAAACGTACGCGCGATGGAGTATACGACAAGTTTCAAATGTCGTTGATAGACGCTTCACGGAGAATATGCTGTTACTGGGACTTCTCACACATGACTCTTCCTAATCCGCACAAACGTAGGAAAAGAGAAAGAATGGGAGAACGCAAGAGAGAAGAGTAATAATCTTTTGTCATCTGTGGCCATCTACGCTTTTGTTATGACATTTTGACCCCATCTTCAATCTCAGAAACCTGTTTTTGCCAGAGAAAACAGCGAGTGGCCACAGTGACACTACAGAAGTGGTACGTAACAAAATTGATGGAGAATTTGAAGAATACTTGATGATGGTGATTAGCAAGAGAGACGAAAAACTGTATGTGTAGATGAGGTAATGAGGACAGCGACCATATTCTGTGGCTCTGTGACTCGTATGGAGACGACTGCTTACTATTTGTACTACGAGGGGGAATCTTCGTGATAAGTGAGAAAGAGGAAGCAAGAAAGAAAGTAAGTAAGAAAGAAAGAAAGGACGAAAGTAAGAAAGAAAGTAAGTACGAAAGAAAGTAAGTAAGAAAGAAAGTAAGTAAGAAAGGAAGTAATAAAGAAAGTAAGTAAGAAAGAAAGGAAGTAAGAAAGAAAGAAAGAAAGAAAGAAAGGAAGTAATAAAGAAAGAAAGAAAGAAAGAAAGGAAGTAAGAAAGAAAGGAAGTAAGAAAAAAAGGAAGTAAGAAAGAAAGAAAGTAAGAAAGAAAGGAAGTAAGAAAGAAAGGAAGAAAGAAAGAAAGGAAGAAAGAAGAAAAGGAAGAAAGAAAGTAAGAAAGGAAGTAAGAAAGAAAGTAAGAAAGAAAGTAAGAAAGAAAGAAAGAAAGTAAGAAAGGAAGTAAGAAAGAAAGGAAGTAAGAAAGAAAGGAAGTCAGAAAGAAAGAAAGGAAGTCAGAAAGAAAGGAAGTAAGAAAGAAAGGAAGTAAGAAAGAAAAGTAAGAAAGAAAGTAAGAAAAAGTAAGTAACGAAGGAAGGAAGGAAGGGTACGGAAAAACGTAGAACACGCGACAATTACGACAATAAGACAGGAGTACAAAAAAGGAGGGATAGGAACAACATGAGGCAGGAGGAGGAGGTGCAGAATAAGGTCAAAGGAAAGAAAAGTAGATAAGAAAATAAAGGGTTTTGCAATGACGCACGTTCAAGGCAAGACAGACAGGGATGAGTGGCCAAAAGAAATGGGAGAAAAATGACGACGCTACAGCTATCACACTACGACCAAGCACACGTACATGATGCAGAAGAAAATACATTGAAATTCATCCAAATGAGTGGAGCCATGAATGTGTAACTAGGTGGGGAATCATTTGGAATAAGTAGAAATAAAAGTAGTGTGGTCAATTCTAAATTCGGACAATCAATTACGACGTCGAAACCCGAGACAAATTTTGTCAAATCGCGAATTCAATTTATTTTTTTGGAAAACGCCAAAATATAAATGTTCTCCGGGGCATTTCTAAAAACTTTTGCAGTTATAAGAGGTACGAAAACTCTTAAAGGGGGGAAAATGAAGTAAATGAATTCAGGAAAATGTCCGGAAAAAATGAAAAAGTAAAATTAGTTTGGAAACTAACAGAAGATAAGTCACCTTCATGAAGAACCTGACAAACGAAATACAATTGTCAAGAAATTTTCAGTAAAATTATTGAGAATCACTTGGAGAATTGGGCAACATCATAAATAATGAAACGCTATGTTAAATAAAGATCCGAACAAAATCAGTTTCGTTTTTTTTTAAATCTAGGAATACAAATTAAAGCACTTGACTTTTAGGACCTTCCACAAACTTAAAAAAATCAGACGTCTTAACAAGTTTTCTTATCAAGAAAAAATGAAATTAATTTTCAATCAACATGATAAGAGGTTGCTGTTAATATTATTATACAACGAGATGGATTGATAAACGAAATCGCCCACAATGATAAAAACGTTTCTTATCGACGGTCGCAGAGGAGAGTGATGATAAGCTCAAGCTTTTTTAAACACAAACACTTTTGTATCAACAATTGGCTAGGACGATACAACGGAAATTCAGGTGGCTACGTTTCTTCAATTATTGTTAGTAATTTTAACACAAAATACGAAAAAAATTCTGAAATGATTAGAGAAAGAACTTGTTTTACACGCGAATAAAGTACTTTTATACTGTGCGCTGTAAAATTTGGTTCAATGCGCAAGTGAAGTCAAATAGACAAAGATGTGCGCTGCATACGAAATGTACGTTGTGATCCTGGCGAATTGCATTTTGAATTCTCTCGCGAGAGTAAGGGAACGACGATGAGATAATTGGACAACATGCTCTGCTCTGCTCTGCTCTGCTAGCACCTCATGTCAATCCTCACATTTTCACAGCGAGTGATTATTATTAAAGTCGTGATTGAGTTTTGATGTCATTAATCACAATTTTGTTTTGTATTTGCGAAGAAAAAATTAATTCCTTTATACCAAATACGTTAAAAAAAACAGAACTTAAATAACAAAACCTGCAAGCTTCTTGGAATCTTAAAGAATGCAACTTCCCGACAAATATTGACGCGCTACCCGTTTCGTCTTTCTGACAAATAAGAATTTTCCTCTTTCGCTTCGCGACTGATATATTTTCCTTCTCCTCCTTCTCCTCCACCCTTCGACCGACGCGCCACTTTCGCTTCACGCGGAGAGAGAGAGAGAGAGAGAGAGAGAGAGCCATTGTTCGAAAGAAAAACAAATCACGCGGAAGGATATTCTGCAAGTTTAGAACAAATTCACGGAACTAACATTAAAAACAAACATTGATAGATTGTTTGTAAGAATTCACCGAATAACTCCACAACTTTCATATTCAACTTCCTAAGTTAAGTTCCGCGAGGAAAAACACGAACTGTTCATATATTTCTTGTTTATATAAACTTTTGCGCACCATAAACAATGGAGTATATGTGGATCTATTTCTTCCTCTTTCGTGTCTTCCTCCTGTCTACGCGTCGAGAAGATTCTGTGTGATCACTTTCAGTCAGGTGAAACTG
This sequence comes from Laupala kohalensis, assembly GCA_002313205.1. Lineage (NCBI taxonomy): Eukaryota > Metazoa > Arthropoda > Insecta > Orthoptera > Trigonidiidae > Laupala > Laupala kohalensis. The sequence goes on from NNCF01127347.1 coordinate 15,512, forward strand.
GCGACTAGCCGGGAATCGAACCCGGGATACTAAAGGGGTGTTAACCACTACACCACCGTTTCCATGGAGACCGAAATGGTGTAAGTTGCGCAAGACGGACAGGATAGTGTAGTGGTTAACACCCCTTTAGTATCCCGGGTTCGATTCCCGGCTAGTCGCCACTTTCACCTGACTGAAAGTGATCACCTGACAGAATCTTCTCGACGCGTATAACTACAAAGTATGGTAAGAATTGAAAGCAAGAAATGCAAAATGTAAATGAGAAAATGTGACGATGCATGTGTCCGCTAGAGATGAGTTCGATCCTAAAAATCAAGTTTACATCTGACTCGTCAGTAGATTTTGAACAGAGCTTCGATATCTTCGCTTGTCTCTCTTCTGTCTTCACGCTGTCTTTTGTTGCTTCTTCGAGAGACGTCACTTGTTTTCAGTTCCGATTTTCGATACTTCGCATTAATCGATAGTTTCACGGAGGAAAAACACAACCAGTTAATGATTTGCTTCAATGATATCGTATTCTAAGTGATGTACCGCTTTTTAAAAAGGGAGAACAAGGGGAAGTGTCTCGCCAACACTTGCGATTAATCCTCTGTTCGCTCACCTTCACCCAGTTCCGTGGCGTGAGCTGGTTGAATGGCTGCCTGGCTGCCTGGCTGCCGGCCCGGGCATCGATCGCGCGCTCTTTCCTTCCTTCGTACGAACGTACGTACGTACGTGCGCGCCCCGTCACTCTACGCGCCGTCCTCATTGACGTCCGAACACTCGTCTGGTGGCAGCGGATGCGTCTCCCAACCAGCACCACCTTCAACTTCCGCTCCCGGCTCCTCTTTCCGTCGTTGATTAATGGTCTCGTTCGAATACTTTTTTTAACTTCCACATTACACGAGAGAAACTGTGCCATTTTTACAAGAGAAATCACCTTGCCCGATTTCCTGGACACAGGTTCTGAGCATTTTTAATTGCAAATGTAATTGATTTGGGTGGAAATGACGTACAGTTGTGGAAGGCGAACGGATGGTGTAGTGGTTCACACCCTGGCGATCAATGCACGAGTCCCCGATTCGATTCCCGGCTCGTCGCCTTTTTCACGTGACCAAAAGTTATCACTTATCTTCTCCACGTGAAGGCTACACAGAAGAAATATATGCAATTGATTTTAATATCGAGAAAAAAACCCATCGATTTTAACCTTTCGATTTTGCCCTTCGTCAGGAACCGGTACTTTCCTCAGTCTCCTCATTTCTTACGCGCCACACGCAAAAATAGTTTCTAACATTTAACAGATACTTGGTTTGGTTTAACAATTTGAAAAATTTTCATTTCACTTATTCAAACGTCTAAATCTAAAGTAGGTAGTAGTGTAAAAAGAATCAACATTGATGAAGTTGGAAGTCGACCGACGGTGGAGCCGCTCCGCTTCAATCACTGTGGCATCTCATCGCATCGATTGAAGCGATTCCTGCCGCAACCAACACGGTTTCACGCAGAGATGCACTGCAACTCCCTCCACTAGAGGGAGGGAGGCTTCATCAAGTGCGGTCGCCATTCGCTCACTTGTGCTCACTTACATATACGCAAACAGGGCACACGAGCTCCGTCGCTTCCAAGTCATTCACACTTTGCAAAAACACAACATGATTAAAAATGAGTAATGTCAAAAGTCAATCAAAAGTCCCACAACAGGCCACGAAGGTGCCCAAGGGGTTACAAGGAGGGTAGAGTTCGCCATTTCTTGGCGTCGGTTCCAGATGTAAACCCCCGGGAACCTGACCCAGGTACTTATTCTACAGCATCTTTTCATTATTTTCTTGTTGTTCTTTGAAAGGCCGCATAAGTCTGGATGTTGGGGAATGATCGAACCCCGACTCAGAGCTCTACCACTGACTCACGCTGACTCCTTAAAGAGCGACGTGTAAAAGAATCATTCTATGTCATCTCCATGTGCAGAGTGTAAACGAGAGGTCAGGTACCAAACTAGAAAATCGGAATCGGTTCATTTGGACGAGAGTCCTATTTCTCGATATCATCTTTCCCGTGTACTTCCGGTTTCCAAACACTAAAAATTTTGAAATAAAAATTACAACGAATATTTCCTGTTCATTATTTTTTTTTTCACGGCTTGCTCGACTATATTGTCGTATGTCGCACCATTTACGGAATACATCCGCACAATGTCTGACTAATCGGAATGGGGAGGGGTACACTCCTTTTCTATGAAGGGCAGCACGTTTCAAAATTTACTTAGAATTGTAATGGAAGCATTTTATCTGTATTTATAATACTGCTTATTTATCATTTTCTACTTAGAATATTTTAAGGGTACATCGCTTATTAATTTTTTTTTTCCAGTAAAACGAAATAAATGAGACTGAAATTTCCAATTTCTAAAGAATTAAATCACCACGAGAAACGAATGACGGATGTTTGCCTCAAAAGAGTTTTTCCTTCGCGATTCAATTTACGTTAATTTCAAGATTAATCTTATTCGCTTATCCACAATTGCTAACATTCTTTCGTACGTTCATCCAAGATCTTGAAATAAAATGAATCCACATACGTTGACTCTTGAATATTTTGCAAGAATTTCGACGAAGCGTACGAGTGGTGTCTAAATCTCCAACAGCCTCACATCACATTGAAGTAACAAAATACTTTGAACCGACTCTATACGCGAAAGACTGTACTTTGCTCTCTAAACAAATTTGATCAAAACCCGTCGACTTAGTATTGAATATTCTTTTATTCATTAAAAATAAGTATGGCCTTTCTCTTCTACCAAGTATTTATTAATTTTTTAGTATGTAATATTGGTCATAATGGTAGAAGAAAATAATACACAAATTTTTTCAGTTGTTCACATACCACACTGCGACATGTTGCTTTGATATTCTTGTAAGTTATCCTTCTATCGCAAATTAACACTCCTACGAATTTGTACATTTATAATATTAGTAAATGATTTGTGAATTTGTGTACCATGTAGCCCCAGTCTCCAGAAAGAGATCACAAAGACAGATTCCCAAGAAAAAGGATCATTAATACCAATCTTCTATTTTTACATAGCAAAAATACAATGAACATTTCAGATTTATATACTCTATACAGAAACAAAATAAAATCGGCGACATCAAACGAGATGTTTTCAATCGACTGACAAAAACAAACAGAAATTGAAAAATACTTAAAGAAATTTAATCGCCGTTGGTAAATAACCCCATTTTTAACGAAGTGAAAGAGATACTGATATCCAACAAGTATTTTACTTTTCGGGTGGGTGAGAGGAGGGGGGGGCGGAAGACATTTTAAATTTAAATTTAAAAAAAAAGAAAATATTAATATATTCAGTTCCAGCACTAAGCAAAAAAGAAATCGAAATTTTTGAAATTATCGTTCAAGGTTCTGATATCGTAACAAAATGAGCGTAACTTACAGAACTCTTTCGTACCCAGAGAGTTTTCAATGAGTTTAATGAATCAGAAACATAATTGAATGACGTTTTTGAAGCACCTGCATTAAACAACGAGAGAAAAGTACAACAAGAATATTTAACGAAGAGAGTGATTCGTTCGAATCAAGAAATCAGACGCTTACATTCTTTTAAAGTTACAGTTTTTGTCTGGATATTTCGATGTGAGACTTCGGTCCAGCGAAAGCTCGAAATCCAAGACATCAAGGTGTACAACTCGATCGCAATCAAATGCTGCTGCTGCTGCGGGGGGGGGGAGGGGGAGGGGAGGGGGGCGAGGGATAATGGCGATGAATCGAGAACCGAA
>NNCF01127347.1:20736-37343 GCA_002313205.1 Laupala kohalensis
AATATATATATATATATATATATATATATATATATATATATATATATATATATATATATATATATATATAAGATATATAATACGCTGAAACGTTGTAACATAATAAAAACATGTCTACAAATATTTTCGGAACGATAATTTCAATGTAATGATCATTGCAGACGTGAATAATGTTTTTATAATTAAATTTTTCATTAAGGAAGTTTTTCGTCGGTCCATCTAATTTCGTAGGAAAAAACTACAGTTCTCAAACAAATTACAACAGAATCTCATTCATATCCACTTTGGTAAAAAATGAAACTTTTCTGACATCGTTAAAGTCAGTATTTGTTAAGTAATGAAAATGTAGTTAATGACCCTGCGTTGAAAGCAAGAGTCCCCGATTCCATTCCGGGATCGACGCCATTTATCCATTAATATTATTATTATTAAATCTACGATACTACGATAAAAGCTAAAATGAAGTACACGAGTCCCGAAACAATTTATTAATATTCATAGATTTACAAAACAGATCGATTTCGCATTGTATTATTAATTAACCAGTATTCCAATCTATGTAATAGACTTGTTTATTCAATCAGAATTACTAAAAGAATACGATTACATCAACTTAAATTGAATACAAAAATATTGAATGAGGTGTCCAAAACAGAGTAAAGAGAATCGAAGCAACGCAACACTCTGCGAACTGAGATCAGGAGATCGTCATTAGTGCAAACAGCAGTTCCATTGGTTTATTCCGCAATTGTAGAGATGATCGCACTGCGGGGAGGCATCGGCGGGAAGCTGCCGAAACACCGAGAGGATGTCACATCCATTTCTACTCAGGATATTATTAGAGTCGATCTCTTATTCCCCGTCGCGGCCAGGGTTTCTCTCCAGTTTCCCTTCCGGTAGAGATGGATCTCTTATGCGGACACGTGAGGCTCTCGTCCAGGGGCGGCATCTACTGCGATAACAAATCTCGAATTTAGTGTTATATTAATAATTAACATTTATAAACAATACTTTCCGAATCATCTACAATACGAACAGACTATTTTTATCGTTAGGAGTATGTTGAAATGTTAAATCCTTAGCCTGCGCCTAAAGGTCCTTGATCGGAATTGATGGGATGGTCCCTTGTTCGCTTCCGGAGAGAAAATTAGTTTACTGTCCTCCATGTGGTCATACACAGTGTGTAACTGCTCTTTTTTGACAAATTGTTCTTCTTATTTTATTATTATTATTTTCAGTTCCATTTTCGAAACACTTAACCAAGTTACTATTAAAGTAGTTGAAAAACGAAAGCTGATATTAAAATTTGGCAGATTTCAATACAATACACGCGATTTGCTGTTTTACCTCTTTGTTCGAAACGAAAAGCGAGATAGTAGTAGCTGAAGACAAGAAGCACACAGGTGCCATGTGGGTTGCCTATTCTCAGCACTTGCGACGGGGTCGATTGAAGTCTCTTTAAAGAGGAACCCGTGTCACGGCCCTTCACAAGCGCGTATTGATGTCTTCACCGAGAGTCTAATTACGCGCATCGGACGTAGGCAACTGAATGAACACAATTATCTCGTAAAGCAACGCTACAGCGAATTAACTACACACACACACACACACACACACTGTTCTCTTTAGCGGAGCGACAATCGACGTTAAGTTACTTCAGAGGAATCCTCGCTACGACGAATGTCAGGCATCAAATTGCTGCAGAATAGAGGAAGTTAATGTTGACAATACAATCGCTGAAAACAGGAAAATTTGTAGTCTTTGTTAACAGTATTATCGATATTTAAGAAATTCATCGCAGACAAATTTCCGGTAGACACGACGAAACATATTTCGCAGTGTCACGGATATGTTCTCGAGAGAAGGAAATGTTCTTCTGATTGACGAGCGTCAGAGACGATTCGCGAGGAGATTTATCGAATGGGAAGCGTCTCTTTTCGAATATAGCTGCGTAAGTAATAAACATTTCGAGCGGTTGCACGTGAAAATTCCCGCAAGCGCATCATAAGAAGCCCCAAAACGTCTGCTTCCAAGAGATTTATAGAGGAAGAAACGCTAATGGGCCAGCGACTGTCTCTCTCTCCGCTTTGTGAAAGGGGGGAATATTGAGGAAAGAAAGAAGAGGAGAAAAAAAGAAGAAGAGGAGGAGAAAAGAAGAAGAGGAGGAGAAAAGAAGAAGAGGAGGAGAAAAGAAGAAGAGGAGGAGAAAAGAAGAAGAGGAGGAGGAAAGAAGAAGAGAAGAAAGAAGAGAAGAAAGAAGAGAAAAAGAAGAGAAAAAGAAGATACGAGGTAAAAAAGGAAAATAGAGATTAGAGGGAGAGAGGCAAAAACCTATTTACAATTACATGATTTGATATGTCCACGGTATTATAAACTGAAGAGGAGTAATAATTTCAAAGACAATTAAAGACTCTTAATTGTGACAATGAGATTCGTGAGAGCTTTCCTGCGTCAGGATGTTATCGCGAAAAAGACGGTAGTGATGTATTCCTCATGCGAGACACAAACTGTGTGGAAGAACACTGCTAACCAACCATCACATATCTCTCATTGCGTTCAACACTTGAGTGAGTGTCTGAAGAGTCGTTCACGTCCCGTCTCTCTTCTGAAGGATGGCATAGACAGGAATATCCACACGAAGGAAAATGACGGAATTCGTATTGACCACGAACCGAAGATAAATATTGTTTTTCGAGAATTGAGATGAAAAGTAAAACAAAAACAATAAATCTTTTTATAATTGATAAAAGCATCATTAAATATTGAATGGAGTGAAGAAAAGATGCAGCAGTGCGGCTGAAGTTTATTCACCTAACTCAGGTGAATACAGAAAATAGCGAATTAATGACTAAAACAGGAAACAGGGACCTAACCGACATGCAGTTTATGAGGTTCCGTAGTGAAGTAAACACTAAAAGGGATTAGTTTTTCCGCAGCACGGAGGGTTGGTGAAGGGACGAAGTAAAGAGGATAGCTCGAATGGAAATCTCGTCACGAGAGTTTAGTTAAAAAGAGAGCAAAACACACAAGACCCGCTGAATCCACTCGACGTTCCCCTCAAAAGGAGCTGCAGAAAAGCTAACTGCAACGAAGGCACGGAGAAAATGAAAGAGAGAGTAGCAGACAGCACAGGACGAGAGAGAAAAATAGGCACACGCAACGATGGAATCAAATCCTACACTAAAACTTCTGCCCAAATATTGCTACTCGCAATAATATTACACATCTTCTACTGCAAAACACAAAAATTCTCATAATATCAAACTCACAAATAATTCACTGAAAGATTTTAAGAGCCCTGTCAAATGTACGTAAAGTCGTTTACGTAAACACACATTCAATTGTTGGTTAAAAAAACTTCACTTCCGTCAACACTTTTCACAATAAATCAAAAGAAGTAAAATAAAAATTGCAAAAAACATGTTCACGTGGAGGACGAAACACTAATTTACACTCAGGAAGGAAAGAAGGAAGGAAGCAAGCAAGAAGCAAAGAACGTTGCAACGTATATTTTGATGAAGCGCATTCACTGAATAGAAGAGGGAGAGAGAAATGTGCGAGTAGGAACGTTGGTTCCATGGAAGGCAGATGGCACAGAGCACAATGGGAGACCCCCAGGACATGCACGCCATGTAGCTCTGGCGATAGACCACGGACCACGAATGGACAACACTGTTCCAGGGACGTGCGAAACCAGTACTTAAGTGCACGCAAAATCATGTGCCGCCTGGGGGTCACGTGTCTCAGGTCTCGGAGGAAGGCGACACCCCTGCGATCGAAGGAGAGTAGCCGGGCTACATCACCATTTTCTCCTCATATCTTCTCTACGAGTGGATGCACGGAAGAAGAAATATATGCGGAACAGTTCCTGATTCCAATTCCCATGAACGGCTCGCAATCAGTGACATTACAGAAAGTACCCATCATGAACAGCACGTTTTTAACAAAAAATGAAAACTGAAGATTTGGGATATTTGTGAGTTTACCATACCTCATATGGCTCTTGCACCATGCATTTTTTCTCTGTATATTTTCTGAACTCCATTAGGTTTAATTATCTCCTTTGTACGTTTTTTTGCCATATTTTAAGACCCTTTTATATTTTTCTGTATTATGTCGCAAATCCTTCTGTATTCTGCACATCTCTAATATCTTAAATTGTGTGCATGTTCTAATCCCCGACGCTTGCAATTTATACATGTTGGTGTGTCGTCCTTATTCTTACAGTTCTCATAATCATGTCCGGACTGACCGCAATGACTGCACGGCTGTGTTTTTTCTTTACATGTCTTGGCGAAATGACCATACCGATGGCACTTATAGCAACGGAGCAGCGCTATGTAAAATCCTCTACTCTACACGAACTGCACCCAACATACATCTTTCGGCGCGCTTTAATTCTTTGATACGTATGTTTTGAGATTTCTATGACCCAATGCCGCGTCTTCCAATCGTCTTCGCCTGTTTTGTTTATCACCCTTACTTCTTCTCTTTTCTTCATCAGATTGACTATTTTAATTATCATTGTGTCCTCCTCCTTTTCTGGTAAGCCGTTTATCATTATGATACGATACTTTTGCTTCCTTGTGTCCTCGCATTTTAAGTCAGGGTTATCATGTAATATGTCTTCCATTCTTTCGTTCAGTTTCCCCTCCTGCACTCGTATCACTAACTTATTGCCTCATACTGCCCTCCTACATTCACCCAAATTTATCACCTCCGGTTGGTCGCCTATCATTTTATAAAATTTCTTTGGTACATTTGCCTTGTCCTCCTGACGTTTCCCTATTATGTATACCTGGTCTTTATTTCTTTATTTCCGTCCTACTCCAGTGTAAGACAGGTATGTACCATTATTTAACTGCATTTCTTCATTGTCGCTCTGTTGTAAAAGTTTCTGCATTTTCTCAGTGACTCCCTGAACAGTGTGTTGCATTTCTTTTAACTTCGATTCTATCACATTATGTTGCTCTCGCATTTTTTTGTCTGATGTTTTATCTGTTTCTTCTATCCTTCGTATCTATGAGTCTATTTCTCTTCTATTCTTGAGTAAATTCCCCTGAAGCATATTCCATCTGTCATCTATCGTCGATATTATATGCTCTTCCAGTTGCTCTAGACTGTTCCGATCCGTAATCACCTGTTCCGCCCCCTGTAATTTTTCTCCTTAGGTGAGTATCATCTTCTTATCTGGTTCTAATTTCTCTGCCTCCTGTAGCTTATCCATATATACTTGTACTTCTCTTCTCATTAGTTCCCCATATCGCCATAATTTTTCGACTCCGTCTCGGATGATTTGTTGGTATTTTGCTGAGACGCGTTTGAATTTTTCTTCCTCGATTATCTTTAACAACTCACCATAAGTACAACGTGCAGTTTTCTTTTCCCTTTACCTGTCTTCCTATATCTCCTACTCATTTTTTGTTGTAGTGTGTTCGCTTTGGGCTGCCACGGCCACGAGGTGGTGTTTTCCCACTACCCTTTTCATGTGGTGCTTTTGCTTTACTTTTGCTGCATCTTGGTGACTGTGTAAGTTCTGTGCGGTCTGAGTTGATTATTGGCTGCCGTCCTTTCTTGTTGAGGTATTATAAAGAATATTACATTACAATACCTACTTAACTCCCACAATCACATCAACATTCAAGTCTCAAAATGTCACTTAACACTTCAACTCATACAATTGAACGTAATCTGAAAAAGATGAGACTTATTTAAACCGTCTTAGGGAGAAAACACCCCACCAGTCACAACGAACCAGACGTTGAGAGTAGAGATCTTCCTTTGGTTTAATCATCATTGCTTTGACTAACATCATTAAGAGAATGAGGATTGCACGAGGAATTGAATTAAAGAGAAGAATTTTAAATGATTTTGAGAATGGCGAATTAGACTGTGAGAGTGAATCATTAGCATGTGATTCATTCCAAGGGAACGATTCACAAGTGCATGAAGTGTGTAGGTGGGGGTAACAAGGAGTCATCCTACAAAATGAGACAAACCGAGCAAACTTTCAGACTGTACATACTTTCAGATTTAAATCAAAATTATTATTGTTATTATTATTACTATTATTTGTGCAAANAGGTGGGGGTAACAAGGAGTCATCCTACAAAATGAGACAAACCGAGCAAACTTTCAGACTGTACATACTTTCAGATTTAAATCAAAATTATTATTGTTATTATTATTATTTGTGCAATTGTATTTTTCCTGTTCAAACGTTGTTGGAACGGGTTTATGTGCCAAACCCTAAGTAAAATGTAGCCTTAGTTGAGACTACAAAATTTCCTTGTTAGGAGGGATGTTTGTTATATAACAGATTTTGCTGCTAGTTAAAACAATCTCGCGACATGAGCTCTTTTAGTATTTTGCTGCAAAGGACTCGAGTAGCTGAAATTATGAGGGGAACAAACACAACTTCATTTTGTTTCTAGATCGTTTGAATTTCTAACTCAAATGCCTGATATTTTTAAAGCATTTTTTAACGTTTTGTATTTTTAAATTGTTAGTGGATGGATTATTATCATTATGAATTGGAGTTTTAGAGCACACCAACAACTAGATCATTAAAACACTCAAATCACAAAGGCGGTAGGGAAGCACAGCCAACAAAATACATCAAAACAGAAAAAAGTGCTTAATCTTGAACACATTATTTCTCTCTCTTTCCTATCGCTCTTCCTTTTACTTTGTTAAAAAAATTAAACGGTGCAAACCGGTATTTCTCCGTACTTTTCCTTACCAAAGGGGAGGTGACACGACTCCTAATGACGTCACTGTTGGGAGCCGCGTTCGTGGAAAGCGACGAAACGCAATCGACCCCCAGGAGTTGGACGCAAAAGGAGCTTCTACAGATGTGACCACACGACCCACATCTTTCGCTTCTGTAATCGATTCTACAAGCGTCGATTGCATTGAAATCGGAAAAAGTAAGAGGCGAAATTATTTGAAATTTCTTTCAAAGGACTCTTCCGAAGGGTTATCGCAACAACAACAACAAAAAGCGAAGTATGGTGAATATTGATGTATTGTAAGAGCAGAATAACGATTAAAATTCGATGTTAATCAGTAGATATGAATCCTCACTCGCATGACTGTTGACTATGAAGCCTATGACTCGTGTGGTCGCCGTAGTCCAATTGCGTCACGTGAGGCAGAAAATGATCCTGTTATCCACTGCACACACAATCTACGTCTCAACTATTAAAAGCATTTTCTGTGGAATTTTTTATGTTCCTTTTGTGCCTGTTTTTTCTTCTTTAATTCGTCATTACGTACACATTAGCATACGATAGTGAAAAGTGCATTTTTGTATCTCTTTTCTTCTTAACACGGAAGTAGAGAAATATGGAAACTAAGAAATTAATTTAGAACATTACATATGAGAACTCTGTAGTACACGTGGGGCAAAATCACTCAAGATCTGTTGACAGGGTTTTTTATAGCAGGGTACACTATATCAATTCACAGTAACAATTTTTCTTTGGATGTTAATGTTAATTTTTATGTCCAACAGCGCAAATAAATATTTTCTAATAATATGTTTCATAACTTGGAATACCGATGAAGTTTTAAGTTTGTTTTTACAAATCTCGGCCTACGCCGGGAAGTTCTGCTATTTGTAATTTTTAAGCAAAGATTTTCTCAATTAAGAGTTTTCGAATATATACACATCAGAATATATTTTCAAACTTTAAGGAACACGTAAATTTCATTTTTAATCACAACATTTCGATCTCCGTTTCGCTCATCACCAAGTAAAGTGTTGCAACAAAGAAGAAAAGGAAAACTTAATCGGTTAGATCAGCACTGTCCAACCAGCGGCCCCCGGGACGACCGTATACTTTTCCTTACGTCCCGCGAATTATAGTGAAAATGCATTTTACATCAAAATGTTCATCAAACGTTAGGGGTACAGCAATGAATCTATGTTTTCAGAATTTATATTCGTCGATGACGATGCAATGTCCTCCACTGAGAGAAAATAGAAAATTCCTTTCGGAATTACCTCGTTATCAAAACATTTTCATTATAATAAATTCTAAATACGAAAAATACAGAAATATACTATTTGTTGTTTTTTTTCAGCTTCAAGTATAAATGTGTTGGAGAGAATCAAAATATCGCGTTACAAATAAGAAAAAAACCCTTTTATTTGTTGGGTAACATTTTGCCAAACAACATTCCGTATTTGTGCGATCCATTCGAAGTGCGTAGAAAAATGGCACACGGGCTACGATGGAGTTGGACAGCGATTGGGTTATGTGATTCATAAAAGTATCTCGTTTAATTATCTTTGTCGGTGGCTAGAGAACGTGTGTCACTGCGATTTCGAATCTGTCACACGCGTTGCTTCGGTTGCATCGCATTCGTCTCTCAACACGCGTTCACGCCAAGCGAGAATCCATACTCGCGCGCGTTAAATTCATTAGGGTTTGCGCCTGGATCAGTCACGAGTTATCAGCCTCAAGGCACTCGGTGTGAAAGCGCCTCCGACGGGAATCGACTGCGAACCCCCCAGAGAGCAGCGGATATGTGCAATGTGACAGCGGCTCATAAATCGCGTGAGAGGCAGGCAATAGACCTGTTGTGGCAGCCGCCATCGTCTCTCTTCGCGGCGAGTCGAGTGCGGCGCGAGGAGTCGATACATCGATCTCGGAAATACCCCGACACGTGACGCGGTGGGAGGACAAACGCGATAAATAAGCCCCCAAGTCAGACGTCGGACTGAACTGAATAAGTTTGGAAGTTTAGGTGGATCTCCCATCTATCTACGAGTCCACGAACAAAATAGTCGAGACATTTATTAAAACACAAGTCCTATGATAAATACATACATAAAAAGAAATAAATGACTACTTTAAAAACATTTACATTACTACTGATAAAACAAAGTAAAAAGGGACCATCCCGATATTGAAGGTTAAGCGGTGGAAGGAAACGCGGCGAAATCCCCGATCAGAATGACAGTGTAAGGTCATTTTCAGCTCAGGATGAAAAGAGAGAAATGGAGTCAGCTGAAGGGATTTTTGAGTAATGGGAACCTCAGAGGATACGAAGGTAGAATCCTAACCTTTTTCATATATCCTTCCACGAATGCTGCTACAACCACCAATACAGAAGATAATAGTGCGGAAACCATTTTTTTAATAATTACCATAAATATCAAGAGCGACGAATAAAACATATTTTGGGGATCGAAATAAAATGTAGTAATATGGCATCAAAAAATTTTTTCGAGCCTTGTTGCTATCGTAATGTTATATTTGGAAGACGTGAGTCCAGAGGGACCGAGCCCCGCACCTTGAACGGCTGGCGTTCTCGGAATGTCTTGTTCATCTTCACTCAAGTCTCTTTCATTGAAATTTACGGACCATCTGCGAAGGTGTAGCAGCGACGAAGAAAACGATTCCACTCTTCCGGTCGTTGGCTCCGAGACTTTGAGAGAATAAAGAACGCTATAGAATTCAAACTTAAACATTGGAATCCGAGATTAGATATGAGCACATTAAATTTAAAAAAATCTTCAATAATTTTCTTCTTCTGATAAATATGTTCTTGTTTTTTTTCCTTTGACGTTCACCTTCAAATGTGACATTACGAAGCCCTCTGTTCATTTGTATGTTTCCCCCTCCAGTTTTGCTTCTATGTTGCTTCGTCGTGAAGCAGGTAAAGGATGAACAGAAAGTGGGAGTTTAACTATTCGCCGTGGGATCTGATCACCTACGTTAACACGTCGAACAGCCTACATGCGTACGTCCAGCACACGTTGGGCCCGAGAAATGTTCTTAAAATAAATTTACTACGAACGCTAAAATAAACTTGCGTATTTTTCAAAAGTTTAAAATACGTTTCACGACAAAAAGGAATCTAAACATAAACTAGGTGATTCTTATTGTTACAATGGAAATAAATCTTGCTTTTACATACACTAGAATATTTGTTTCTTTCTGAATAAATCTTCAAGTGACGGCACTTCCTCCGGAATTGAGCAATATATTTATTTGAAGGGATCTAATTTTTTCGCAGTTCTCTTCTAAACAAGCGGTTTCTGCGCTTTTCTTCAATCACCTGTCGAGTGCTCGTTGTAAAACATCCAAAACGTCCAAAACGAATACAAAGCGAACAAGTATATTTACATTTGTGTACATTTACAGACTCAACATTTGTCATTCTATGGTTTTTGCCTTTACGGTTATCATCGTCGCAGAGTTCTGTCATTTGGGATTTTAATTCGCCTTCCTTTCGTATTCAGACAAAACTGCGTAATTTGGCACAATTTGAGGACTTAAGCCCCGTGCGATCTTTCTTCTTTAAGTTCGTACACATCCCGAATACAGTTTATGTGGGACTTTCCATACGTTTGGGATTCCCAAACACTGATATTTTTTTTCCGTTTTGCGTCATAAATGTATTATTTTCTTCGTACTGCAACGCATTCTGTTTAAAACTTTCCTCTTCCTTCCACACAGTTTACATCACGACCACGTGCGCCGATTTCTCCTCCGCAAACACACTTCACACGGCAGCGGCGGCTGAGTATATACTCAGTACATACTTTTCTCTCTGAGTATATACTCAAAGTCATTTTACCTTACTCAAGAGAATAAAAGAATGCAATATGCGTTTGCTTATTGTTATTTATTGTGAAATAGGAGTCGTCGTTAATTAGTTTTTTTTCCCTCAACGTGGTCACAAGTCATAGTCTGCTCCGTCGACAATTAATTACTCATTTATTGCCAGTCTCTCTCTCTCTCTCTCTCTCGCTCAATGTCGCTACAGGGCTTGTACACCGTGTAGTCAACGCTTTTACTTCGCCATCGTCCAGAAGTGGACCTCGTCCAACGTTGGCTGTACTTAAGGATTTCCTAAATCTCTCTCCAACATCGGCCATCAATCCCATTGGCTCGCTATTGCGGCGCTGATCTGTTCTGTTCCTTCTGCATCGTGTGGGACGAATATCACCTCTCGAGTCTTAGTTTGTTGTGTTATTAACTCTTGTATTCCTTTACTTTAGCAAATAGTCGCTCTGGTGACTTCTACTATAAATAAGTTGAATTATCTTATAACTGTTAATACATCTACTAATATTGGATAACAAATAATCAGGTGTTTACAGTTAGAAAAACTTTATTTTCAAACAAAATTAAATAATATATTTATTGGTAACAAAAACCCAACTAAAATTAATAAACATGATAAATTAAATGGCGTTTCTATGTTGCTCATTGTTTTATTGGTATAAAGCTTTTTCGGCTGCATAGCAACCATCGTCAGTAACATACACTGAGTATTGAGGAATATTTTTGGCGAATGCATGTTACTGACGATGGTTGCTATGCAGCCGAAAAAGCTATATATCAATAAAACAATGAGCAACATAGAAACGCCATTTAATTTATCATGCTTTGATAATGTTGCTAAAGCTCCACAATTACCAAGTAAAATTAATAAATAATAAATGTATTATCAAAACAACTTTAACTAAGTTTGAGCGTCTGAATTCATTGATCACGTGATCACGGCATTTTGCTGAAGGCGACAGAATAAATTTTATTCCTAAAAAAACGTGCCTGGTCGTTTTTAGCGATGTTTTCGAAAAACGTTAATAACTCTTTTTATATTTCGCAAGTAGAAGCTTGAACTTTTTAAATGTTGTCACAAACAAAAAGGTAATCATTCGCTTAATAAGAATTATTTTGACACTTTTAGTTTATTTTATAAAAAATAGTAAAATCGAAAAAAAACGGTAAGAATTTCGCGTTGTTTTGAAAAATTTCTGGTATTAAAACAGAATTATTCATTCTTAGAACCATTTTTTTACTTGAGAATAAGCAGAAGAATATGACAAATTTAATGGTGTTAATTAGTTTTATCTACGATTTTTTGCGGCATCCTCGACGGTACAAAGTGAGGGGTCTGTAATAAAAAATCCGATAATAGGACAATTCCGGGGAATCCCAGACCTCTCCATCACAGACACGCTTTTTTTTTTTAAAGGAGTGTTCGTGAAATTACGAGCTCTCGTATCTTCAAAGTAAAAAGTAACGAAATTATTACACGAGAACAAAATTTCTTTCAATTATTCCTAAATAGCAGAATATAAAATGGTTTATAAATGATCCATCGAAGTTAGCGTCGCAGTGACAACGTGAACCGGTTTGTGAAAAGCCAATTCGTAAATGTGCATTCCTTAACAATGTTCGCTGCAACCGACTGTCAAAAACTAAAACAACAATGACGTACACAGCAACAACATAATTTCGCAATAACAAAGTTCGACATTGCGAGCTGATACTCTGCACAAAAGCACTGACCTGAGTCACGAAAGCTTAATCACCGCATGTATAGACGTCCCCGTAATTACGGAACTTACATTTCAGTATATTAATAGCGAAGAAGAAAGACAGTTTTTAAATAACTTATAACAATTTCAAAAACTATTTTCTTGCACGATTGTGTTGCCCTATGGCTCATTTTAATTTAGTTTTATATGCACTCAACTTTGGCACGGTTGTGTGTATTAATTCTGTAGCCCAATCCTGACCCGGGTTTTTCTCCGTTTTTCCTTCGGGTAGAGGCGGATTTCTTATACAGGTTCTCTAGGCTTTGTCTAGGGGCGTGTTTATTGTAACAATAAATCGTGAATTTAGTGTTGGGGGTTTCAACTCTTATGATTTTTAAACACTATACTCAGAATAATCTATAGTTCGATAAGAACTTGTACATGTAAATTTACAAACATATTTGCGTTAAATTTCAAACATATTGACATTATATATGTATTATAACTCGCAGCTAACTTTTTATCTTATCTAGGAACTTTTGCTGACATTTTTGAATCCGCCTCTGCCCTAGGGCCCCTGATCGGAATTGATGGAATACGTCCCTTGCTTGCTTACGGAGAGTAAATTAGTTTATTGTCCTCCACGTGGTCATACGCAGATTGTACTGTTTTTTGACAATAAATTTATTAACTTTTTCATTATTAGAGGACTGAGAAATGAGAAAACGAAAATGCCAACGCTTCTTCTCGTTCGCTGCCTCCGCAGACTGAAGTATTCGATACTAATCCCCCCCCTCCCCCCTCCCCCGATCCGATTTGGACGTTTTCACTGGCTGTGGTCTGCATTATAAACAATTGAATCGCACTTACCACTTCAGAAACACCTTTAGGAGGCATAAGAGCAGGCAGCGTGGCGAAATCTTCTTACATAACATTTTTATTGCTTCCGTGAGGGATGTTTGATAGTGAAAGCGTAGTATATTTCCCCCCACCCCACGCTGTTAACGCTGATCAACGGTGAACACGATAGATAGCGAACGCTACAGTTTGATCCTCACATCACGGTCGCACTAATTGACCCTGCAGTCACTGGCAACCTCCGTAATGGACGATGAAGTGCGAATTAGCATTCGTATGCGTCATTTACGCGCTAATTGCGATCAATTAAGCAAAAGGAGTATTAGCCGCACATTTGAGTGAAGATCTAATACAGGTTTGGAATTAGCGGGACGAAGATCAACGCATAATTAGTGCCATAAGCACTAATTATCATCATTTACATACAATGAGACACAAAAACCACTTTGAAAGGCATTTCCAATGCTTGTATCTAACTGTGTAGATCCTATTCAGGGTTGGATTTCTTCCAGAACGGAGGGAAAAATAAGAAAAACTAAAAAACAAAAACAGAAAGCTCGAAATCAAAATACACAAGCCTTATTAAATAGATTACATAACGGGACCAATACATCTCTGTTTATATCATGTTTATGTGTCCTGATGTTATGTTTATTGTTATAATTTGTTATTACTTGATCACCAGACGACGGCGTAAATCCACGTCGAAACGTCGCGAGTTCTTAACGAAAAATAAAAAATATTATTACCAAAAAAAAAAAAAAAAAATGTTGTAAGTTATAAAGTATTTATTTAATAAGATCACATAGTGGACGTTAATATTAGTAGAATTAGTATGCAAGTCTTAATTTAATTCAATAATTTAACTCAAAAAATAATTACGCCAAGTAAATTGTAGAAAAATTAACACTACTATTTTTTTGGAAAAAAGTTATATTTCACAGGAAGGTTCATGATATTTGCTACATGTTTAACGATGGGTAATGTTCATTTACAGTACGTCATTTCTGCATTTTAAAAACTCCGGAAGGTTTTCATAAGAATCTTTGTGCAAGAAGTCAAGACTGCAGAAGAGAGTAAAGTGTATGTCTTTAAAGAAAAGTGAGAGAATGCGGAAAGCAAATGCGAGGGATCCTTCCGACTGGGAGGGAAAGAGGAGAGAGGACAGAGGAGAGAGGAGAGAGGAGCATACGAGAGGGGTTAACAGCGACGACATTGCAGTCTTCCACTCTTCTTGTTCAATGACACGTCTTACAGCACAACAGGTCGGGAGTTAATGAGAATAATCATCGAAAGAAAGAATTAGTGAAGAAAACGCAAAGGAGACATCCCTCCGAAGATCGTATGTTGAGAACTATACTTCTTTAAACTAAAGAGTTATTCCCTCTAAATGCCCCGTCATTTTCACTTCATTAGTAGTCGAAGTATCAATTTTTGCTCTTTTGTCATGGGAATTATTCAAATTTCCGTAAATGGATATATATACAATGAGCGTACATTATCTACCATAGTTGCATCAAAATCAACTAACCACTTACAAACCCGAATTAAAAGATATTTATTTTCCCAGCCACGTTTACTTTATCATCTCTTTAAACAACGGGGAATGAGCGAGAATGTGCATGTCCATGTTTTTGTTATATAGCCCTGATGATGGCTACAATAAAAATAGTAATAACGTTGGCGAATAGCACAATTTTGTATCTATTTGTCTATTTGCCCAACTGCAAGAAAACCAATCCCAAGTAACTATTATGAGCGACAACCTTTGAAATATGTATAAAGTTAACTTCTATTTAGTTTAACAAGAAATTGCGATTCAAAGAAATACGAGATATTGTTGGCAATGCACGAGAAGCAAGTACTTTCATAATTGATATATCGTCAAAAAACCATCAACTGAGTCTGCTTTATGAATTTGTAACTGAAATGGAATTACCCTTCTTTATTAAGTCCACAGATATACAAATGTCGAGATGAAACTCCCATTATTCGAGACAGAATGAAGCACCAGACGCTTCGAAATTCACGTAAGTGCCATCCGATTCCCGTTTATCGTTTTGGCACGAAAACTGGTTCATTTGTTTGAACGAATTCAGTCGACTCAAGAGAGACAATCGGCGACCGACCGACACGTTGAGTCAATAAAAGGAACGGTTCGCAGAAGCCAATCGGCACGCGACTTATCGCTTCCGTTTGCTCTCATAAGCGGAGCAGAACAATTAACATGTTTATACAAGTTAATAAATCATTTTATGAAACGTAATTATCGTTACGGAAACGCTTTTAGTGGTCGACACGGTTTAGCTTGGCTCGTTCTATTATATGCATTACATCCCCTCCTACATTCCTCACAACATTTTTGGACAATTTGGTATTTGATACGAGGGGACATGCGAGAATAGAAATTAAGCGCGAACTGATTAAAAACATATTCATAGCATTATTACGTCTGTAGAACTTTAATTAAATCATCGAATTACGCGACCTTACTTTTATAGGCACTGTTTTCAATTTCACATTATCTCTAACGTTTCGACCAACACAGTATGTCGTCCTAAGAAAACTTAACAAAACATTTCGGTTATTGGTCCAAGATCGCACAATCATAATCGACACTTCTGCATACTGACAGATAAATTGCCCAATTATTACAATAGTATTTTCACCAACAATTAACCCTTTCGATGTTTAACATCTGATTTTTTGCTAATTTTAAAAACCCTACGCTTTTGAAATTTTAAAATAATTGTAAATATTCTGTGTATCAGTGTAGAGTCTGTGCCAAGTTCTTCATTTTGTACGATATCCATTTATTTCATTATCAGTGATTTGTATGAGATCTCTGTCTTATTTCCGGCATCTTAACCAGTTTCCGTAATCTTTTATCAGAAATTGCCTAATGAAGGTCCACAATGGGTTGCAAAGAATGTGGAATTGAAAATAAGGAATGTCCGTATTTATTAATTTGATTCAAAACATATTCAGTAAATGAAGAGAAAAAATCGATAGTGGATGAGAGACATGGATAGTCGCAGCATTCACTCTCATTTGCGGGAAGCAACGTTCTCTCGCATGTAGAGCACGCGCCATTGGGTAGAGAAAGAGAGGGTAGATGCGCCCCCTGCGGAACTCCGGCATCGTCGCTCTAACGCTTCGCGATTCGCAGCTATTGCGTTGCACTTCGCTCCAATTAGATCAATATGGAGGACAGCGGGCGAACTGTGTCGCGCACCCCGGCCTTGCACAACGCCATCAGGCCCCTTCAACGGGGAACTCGTTTGCTTTCGGCAAACGGTTCATTTTCCTTTACCAAGAACACGAAAATCATATGTTTACACGATGGGGCTGATTTTGGTTCTTTTATATACGTCTGTTACAATGAAACTTTCGCGAAATATCGCAAGGTTGGTTTACAAAGGATTGAATTTAAAAGAGGAGATTTCCCCCCCCCCCCCCCCCC
>NNCF01127347.1:43306-115219 GCA_002313205.1 Laupala kohalensis
GGGGGGGGGGTGTCGCTCCATCTCCCTTGGATCCGCTACCGGGCCTAACAATTAACAAACGAAAACAATCGATTTCAATTACATCGGATAAAACATTCCGAAATATCTTATCTGAAGAAGATTAAATCTCGCTTCACAAATCACAATAGAACTCTTACAACACGGGTGCATTATTCTGGTGAGCCCTGCAGTGGTCGCTAAATGCGATACGAGTGCTTGATATCGTTCCGAAGGTCAGTATAAAACGCTCCCCTCAACGGCACGAAACGAGAGGAGGAAAGAGAGAAGAATTCTATTAACAGACGATGAGAATGGAAGAAGTTGTAACTCAAGGTTTGTTTTCGTTGTGAATGGATTCATAAAACTTATTCTAAGGAGTTGTGTTATTTAATTTTTACTCTGCAAATCAGCCTCTGCAACTCATTGGTTTGTTTACTATTAACTAAGCCTACTCTACTATTTTTCACAGGAATATTGTTTATGAGATACAATGAGATGCATTCTTCTCTTTTGTATAAGTAGTTCTTTTATAATTCCTCTTTCGTTTCCGTTGAAACCACCATTGCTCTCAGAAGCAGGAGAGCACGCTACGAAATGTCCGGTGTTGCCAACGATTTCCATTTGAAACTAAATTAGTTTTCGAGTTTCTTAAACTTTTATGAAGCCACTCAAGAGGAAAACAAAACTTCAGATTCATTTTTACCACTTCTGCCATTCTTTCCGTTTATTTATAGAATTCTTCTAGTATGTCTTCGTTTCCTTCTTCCATTTGTTCCAAATCATTCAAAAACTCTAATTATACTCATCTTTATCCGAGAAGGAGGCATCTTCGTCATTTTCAAAACGTTATCTAGCACTTGCATTACATTTAGTGACCTCGAAAGTCCACACCAGAATAATACACATTTGTGCTGTTAGCGTTCTATTGTAAAGCAAACCCAATGTTTCCACATTGTTTGCTCAATTATATTTTGCACTTGATACAATTTTAACTCGTTTGAGATTGTGCGATGCCATTGCATCTTGAAATCTGTCAATTTCGTGTCTATAGTCTCATCATTCGAAGCACACGAATTGCGTTGGCGCGAAACAGCGAGGAGGATGATACGAAGGATGGTCGGAGTTCAGTGCGAGGGATTTCGTCACAGTGAGAATATTTCCTCGTTGAAACCAAGTAACATCCATTAACTGAAACTAAACGAATAATTTTCACACACTTAAGAGGCAAAGAATAATTATGATGACCCTGAATCAGCATACTAAAAAGAGAGCAAAAACTATTTTTTTAAGGAAAAAGAAACTTCCCTTAATTACATTATTTCAGAAAAGTTTCCCACTAGTGAAAGTATGAATGTTAGTAGTAGGAGAATTTCTCTTTCTATTTTCAGAAGATTCAGAAGATGATAACAAATGTAAGTAATTGAACACGACGCAAACACTTCTAAGATCTTCGCAATCACAAGATGAAAAAAAATAATAATACTTTTTCACGCATGACGATAATAACTGACTACAGAGCTTTTGATGAAAAGAGCAGAGAGGTTTTAAGGTCATTGCAAGTTGACCGCTTCATGAAACTACGTAAAAAACATAAGAAAAAAAGGTCAAAATTCAACGCAAAAAGGAATGTTCTATATAAACAGTGACAAATTTTCCATTTCTTTGTGAATAATCTACAACGATCGTCCCGTACCCAGCATAATAACTCGGGGGTGTTTTTTATTTTCCAATACTCATCACGTGACACGTGACTACATGTACGTGTGTGTGTGTGTGTTGCCCCAAATACTCTCTCGCAGGTGCTTTTGTTACCAGCTCAAAGTGCACACGAGGATTCTCAAGAGGACTACAAATCCAGTCACGAAAACAGGTAAAAAACTGCTAATAAATCAAGTAAGTTTCATTGGTGGTGTTGCTTTTCTTTTTTAAAATTTTTGGAATATCATTGAATATCACAATTTTATTACGTTGGTAAGTAATATAACACGTCCCCATAGAAGTTTCAAGTTCCGAAAAATTAAGATAAAGAGAATCTCCTCTCGTATGAGAAACTAAATGCAGTGATTCCGCCCATTCCATTCATTCAGTCGCTCAAAATGAATTCGAGATAATAATTGCGAACTGACGGAACCGGCGCCGCCATGACAAATACTCCCTTTCGCTTCTGTGTTCTTCGGAATGATTCGTAAGGAAGGTGGGTTTTTAAACAATTCGGTATTATAAATACAATTTACAATCAATTCTCGCGATACATATATTTCTTCTTCAGTGTACCCTTTCCACACGTGGAGAAGATGTGTGATAACTTTCGGTTTCAGATGGAAATGGCGACGAGCCGGGGATCGAACCCGGGACTCCTGCTTCGACCTCTACGTCACGTCACTCGTTCCTCTTCCACCATTTCCATCCAGAGCTAAACCCGGAAGATCTGAGACATATTCCCAAACAGGAGGGAGATAAGTGAATCAGGCGGCACACTATGGCCTGTGCCCGTTCTACGATTTTTTTGGAGAGGGGGCGGGGTTTTATATGAACTCGATATCGGCGAGCCGTAGAGTCCTAGTATATCTAGACATTTTGTAAACGCAGGCAGTGAAAATGCGTTTACGCCCCGTAAGGAGAGCCAACGTCACGCGTTGCGGTGGGTTGCGCGTATAATCCCTCCTTGAATCTTCACGAGTAGTAGTTCCTACAATCCTCGGGATATTTCAAAGAGGAAGATTTCCTGCATCGCGACGTCTCTCCTGCAGACACTGAACAAGACTGGCATCGATTGGAAGTCAGGAGTCTTCGCACGACGCACAGGGCTACAAAGATCCACAACATTCTACGAACGAAGAATCACGATCTACATACTAAAGAGACTTGCCTCGTCTCTGAACGTCTGGAACATTTTCGAAGGCTGTTGTTCAACCGAAGAAACTTATTTTTAAATGTATTCCTTGGCTTTCGTCTCTAGACCGCCTTGTCCCTAACAAAGTCATTACAAGGCTTATGAAATTACTTGTTTTTAGTCCCATTCTTTATCTGGACACAAGTAGCATTCTTCTTCTAATTTTTCTGGTTATTCCTGATATTCACGTCTTCCACATATTGGTCTCGATTTCTTTGTCTTGTGTCATACGTTCACATCTTTGTTGTCTCGCTTTGTGTTGAGCCTCGCTTTTCTTATAAATCCACATTGTGTCGCGTATTCTTGATATTTTCAGAAATTTTCTTATGTCTTCATTAATCTTATCTTTATTCCCCGGATCCTTCTTGTTTGATGAACTCTTTACGTTATTTTCCGTATATATCGCAGTCGATCATCTTTTCCACAATGAGTTTTCTTTCCCACCAATCCGCTTTCGCCACATACGGATCCCCTTTAGAAAATCCATTGCGTGTGGATCGAGTAAACCGTTTCTTTGACCATCATTTCATCCATTTCATATTGTCGCACGCACGCACTCTTTCCTTAAAAAGGTGACAGTCTGCAATTGAGATGGAAAGAAAGGTCTACCAACCCTCACCAAACGCATTACATTCTAATTCATATACATTTCTCAATTACTTATTACCAGGTCAATTTACAATTGGACGAGTTTAACTGGAGTCATCGCTACCTCTATATTTCCATTTACCTAAAAAAATAAGCAACGATTTCCGGATTCGTAGAGATGGAATTCTGTTTTTGGCGTAATGGAAACTTTTTTCTTACAGAAATAAATATGTTGCTGGGTTTTATATATTAAGAAGTTATCCTTTGAATTATAACACTTGCTTTCACGTTTGCTGTTGTGTCCCCTTGAAGTGATCAAATTCCTTATTCAAGCGAACCGACATTCGTGGAATGAAGACGAGACATGCGACACAATGAAGCCTATAAACAGACTTCTTAAAACATATACACACAGGTTCATCTATTTATGAAATTCATGGTTCCTTTTAGAAAAAACCTACGCTTAAATTTTAATTGAAAATTCTAATTTCATTCTTTTCACGTCAACTGAAGATGTATGAGATAGATTTACCATTATAGCAGACCTGGACCTGGGCAATGACCTCCGAAAAGCACGTTAAGCATTTTAATCATGCTTCTAATCTTATCACTCGTAAAGAGAGCTGTCGGCAAGAGACAGAGATAAAATATAATTGTACGTTGCAGAAATAATTGTCTTATCGAACTTCACAAATAAAATAAAATAAAAAAATTATCTATGTTTCTGAAAAGAAGAATGAAAAGGCATATCTGTGAACGTCTGTGAACATAATGTTTTCGAAGAAACTTAGCTCAAGGTTTGTTTGTGTTACACTAATGACCATACTTTCGTGGAGACTGATGTTCAAATAATTAAGGGAACCAATTCTTCGATGATAAACACTTTCGCTTCGGTTCGGCAAAAAGAGAGTTCGAATGAAGAATATTCCTCGGAGTTCACAAATGATATTTCGATTAAAGCACATATGAGGTTTCCCGAAAATATTAGATCGATGATAATTACAATTATAAATTTAACAATTTTCAATTACAATAATTGTAGAAATGTTGAAATATAATTTATAACAATTTAATTGCTTAACAGGTTATTACTATTATTTTTAACTCCCTTTCATGACTGGAGAAATCTTCCGCAGCAAAAGAATGATCTCGAAGCAAACGGAATCTCGATATCTCAACGCAACGTGCTACGATTCTCGATCGCATCATTATGTATTAAATTTATACCAATAAAAGGGAATTATTTGGAAATCGGACAAAGCAATCGATGAAATTTTTTGAAAATTCAAAGGACTCTCCTTAAAAATCGTTGCAACCAAAATGCAAATTACGGTTGATATTGATGACCGATAGTGAACAACAGCAGAGAAAAAAATTAAAATTGGATTTTAATCAGTAGATGCGAATCTTCACTCGTATTGAAGTCGACTATGAAGCTTCCTAATGTGTCCTTCTTCAGAGTTCGATAGCGTTGTGTGAGGCGGAAGGAGGACAAATATTAGCATACAATATTGAAAACGGTCTGTATTTTAGAAGCGTTTAAATTAAAACCTAGAAACTAGAGAAATACGGAAACTAACAAATTTAGAATATCATAAGTCCTCGAACAAACAGTTGACGGGTGTTTTCAAATCCACTGGAGGCTAAAATTACATCATTTCTTCGTAGAAAATTTTCTTCGTTGACGTAATTTTTATGTTAGTTGTTTTATTTGTGAAATGTTTAAAAAAACTTTAATGTTCAGTAATGATTGTTTAAGTTTCTCTTGAAATCCCGGTCAGCGCCAGTAGTTCTGCTAGTAAAAAATTAACTTTATTTTCAAAAAAGCAAAAGTTACAAATTGACTGCATGCATATGACCACGTAGTGGAGGACAATAAGCTAATTTACTCTCCGGAAGCAAGCAAGGGACCTTCCCAGCATTTGCGATTAAGGGAAAAGGACTACAGCTTTGGTACAAACAATTCTACAGATAATAGTACACTTTTCGTGGAAAGAATCCTAAAATCCTCGGAAGCACTTTCGAGGAAGGAGGCTCCTTAATTCTAAACCTCCTTAATCGCCGCAGGTCGTAAAGTGTAGGAGGCGACTTAAGTGCCACCGTCGCCTTATCGCTTGTCTCCCCTTCGACGAACGAGCGCAGGCAGCGGAGGGACTCTCACGGAAAATACGTCGAGGGAAGCGATCGATGTGGCTCAGGTGGTAGCGCTCGTACTCGTCACCAAGTCATCCCGGATTCAATTCCCTCCCGGTGGGTATAGAAAAAATATGTAGCTAATAAATTTAATAAATAAATAAATTTAATGAATTTATTGTCAAAAAACAGTACAAACTGCGTATGACCACGTGGAGGACAATAAACTAATTTACTCTCCGGAAGCGAGCAAGGGACGTATTCACATCAATTCCGATCAAGGGTCCTAAGGCAGAGGCGGATTCAAAAATTTCTAGATAAGATAAAAAGTTAGCTGCGAGTTATAATACATATATAATGTCAATATGTTTCTAATTTAACGCAAATATGTTTGTAAATTTACATGTACAAGTTATTATCGAACTATAGATTATTCTGAGTATAGTGTTTAAAAAATCATAAGAGTTGAAAAAAAACCCACTAAATTCACGATTTATTGTTACAATAAACACGCCCCTAGACAAAGCCTAGAGAACCTGTATAAGAAATCCGCCTCTACCCTAAGGAAAAACGGAGAAAAACCCGGGTCAGGTCACATTAATGTCCCAGTGACTTCTGGAAAGCAAACCTTCCTTCCTCTATCCAGCTCCTGACAGTGTCAATAACTCTTACTATTACTAAGTACTTCTACTAACACCTCCACGTGGGCCAAGTTGTTGGTAAACCCAACTAACCGGCCCACCTACTAACATTAACCCCTACCACCTGACTCCTAACTCCCATCGCGCATGTAGATAAGCTTCAAATGCACGCTACATTTGGCATTTTTACAAATACTACAATAAAAATTTAAAAACACTGGAAGAGGCCCTCTGAAAGGAATTGATGTGAGAATGTACAGAGATAGAGATCCATTCCAAATGCGATCAAGATCAATTTTAAATCGCTACCGTCGATATTCGAAGAGTCTCGACCAACAACACAATTGTTTAATCACTACTTGAATTAAAAGAGTGAGGAAAAAATTTGCAACATAAATACTAAGTCGCCCGAGAAATCCATTCACTTCGTCATGCTCATAGCGAAACGGAAACAAATGTAGGAAGCGTATTTGATCACAACAACCCAAAACATGGACGTATCCTTTCGCATATGCACTCCATCGTAAGGGAGGTCCCTGATGCCTTCACCGTTGGCTTTGCTGACCCTCAGTGCGAGATGCTTCTCCACAAAACACATTGCCTTCGCTCTTACTTGCTCTTACTTCTGTGACACATCCTCATTATATAACAGAGAGAAAAAGAGTCCCACATCGCATTCATTAATATTCTCCATCAAGCGCGACAAGAATGACTCCAAAATAAGACAATGATTAATTATTATTTCAGTAAACAATGTGTAAGGGTGACTGATAAATACTGCCTAATATATCTTTCTTCAGTCAGGAAATTTTAAGTGTTCTTTTGCACGTATGGTGAAACAGCGCATTATGCAATTCTGGCGACATACTTATCTGCATTTTTTCACGTTTTTCAAAGTCAGTCTCACGATAAGTGCGATATGAAGACATAACTTCTAGTTAATATAAATTATTTTAAGTATATACAAGAACATAGTCGAAACAAGTAGACGAGTTTTCGCGAAGTGTACAAGTAATTTATTTCCAGTGAAAAAGTAAACATAACCAGGTGGAGGAGAATGAGGTACAGTATGCGAGGGACGTTCATCCCCTACATTCAAGAAAAAAGAATCCTGAGAAAGCATTAAAATATTTTTGTAATTTTCATCAATATTTATTAATTGCAATATATTGCCATGATGATGAAAGCTGAACTCAGTCGGCGTCCCCCGTCGCAAGGGTGTTTGGACAGTTCTATTCCAAATCCCAGTTTCACGCAGTATGTATTACGTACTGTGGTTAATAGAAATCTCAACCAAAACAGTTATTGGCGTGCGACTTAAACATACATTTCGCGAAGGTAACTATCCACTAACATTGCCTCATCAAGTGTTCATAATTGATTCCCAGGTGGCATTATTCGAGTCTATTCTGACACTAGAAAACCTTAATGCAAGACAACTCTCGTGTCAACAAACATTGACTTCTTTGGGTTGTTATGACTAGTGAGGTCTCACTTTTGCAAAATCATATTTAATTAAATCGCCGAAGTTCATCATAACAGAGAAGCCAGTTTTACAGAACATTACAATTTGACGTAGAGTATGATAAATCATTTTCGTGATTTAACTGTGTACTACCAATGAATTACCTTTTGTTTTACGATGGAATTATTAAAACACGTCAGGTGTGCGTATCTCTACTTAAAGTTTATTCAGAAGAAAATATAACTATTTTAACACTCGCTGCAAACAACAAAACAAAAAACGAATGTTCCACAATGTGCGCGAGGGTCAAAAAACGTCGTACAAAAAACATCTGTCACTGAAGAATTCTACTATTTACGTAATCTCATCTCTTAAATGAAAACGTGGGACGATCACTATAAATAATATTTAATACGATAATGGAGTCTTTATAAAAATATTTATAAGAATCACTAATGGGAATTTGTCACTACTTGTTAACACTAGACGAAGACTCCAGTATCTAGTCGAAACGACGTATCATTAAACACAATACATATATGAATGATAAATTAAACGTCGTTCGTTTATTGCCCATAGTTTAAATGTTAGGAAGCTTTTTCGGATGCATACCAGCCAATTGTACGAAAAAATGAATAATACGAAAATACGAATAATACGAAAAAATGAAGAGCGTATGGAAGAAAACAGTTAATTGATCATTGTTTGATAATGTTAACAATACCCCACAATTACCAAGCAATACATATACAACGTGAGCGTTATACAATCCAAAAAAAGGTGTAAGTAAAGTTGCTGAAGAGACGAACAGAGGTGACTGCAGTCGCCGCATTGATCACAAGGATGAGTCGTTTAAACGTCGTCGTGTGTATCATCGCTACCGGCGAGAAGGCAAAGAAGTCACAAGGACGACACGTTTCCACGGCCGTTTTTTTTTGTTTTTTTATGGCGCACCACCATCGGCACTCCTCCCCTCCCCTCCCGCATCACCATCACCTCCCCTCACCAACACGTCACGTCACACGCGCTCTTCTCTTGTTTCTCCTCTTGCACCTACGTCATACGTCCACTTTGCATCCTGTCTTCTGTCTTGTAAGTTTGTTTTGGTAGTACGAACACCCAACGAGACGTTCCAGAGATTTCAGAGCATCAGTATCGAGTTGTTGAAAAACTCTCGCGTGCTTAATTTTGTATAGTTTCGTTCCACCAAAAAATATTTTCGACTCGAATAGAAANTGGTTTCACGAAACAGAAAACAGCACCTCATAGGGGAAACATTGTGCCGATCATTCTTTTAAGTTATCAAAAAGCAATTTATTAATAAAATTGTCTCTTATCGTTCAGACAAATTAAACACAGAACTAACAGGAATCCTGACGAGGAGTCTTTCTCCACTTCGATGTCGCCCAGCGATGTCCGCTCAGTTTGTGTACACGGGGTCATATTGTGCGTCGACAGACGATGTGCATTAGCATCACCCAAGTCCCCTCCCCGTCCAAGTCGTTTACACTCTTTCACACAGAAGAGTTCCGAACCGACTGCACCGACTGCATTCCCAAGGACCCTCCCTCTCTTCCGCAACGAAGGTCGAAGTCCGCCCGCGAGCTACAGTTACATTTTTCATCGAACGTTTGTGTGAGAAATCTATGCTCAATGAATACTTGAGCTGGCAAATCGGCGGAGAGACATTAGTAAAATTGTGTTCGCAATTACCGCGTCTTACATTACAATATGAAAATAATTTTTATAAAGTATTGTAATTAAATAAGTCATGAAATATTTTTTTCCAGATGAAATAATATACATTTGTTGATGAGAATCAAAATATCGTCTTACAAATAAATAAATACGACTCATTACTTTTATTCGTTGGTCAACATTTTGCCAACCCCCCGTGTCCGCCTGCCCGACCGACCGATCGATTATGTCCCGCGGACTAACACAAGCTGATATACACGAAGGAGTTGTGGGTCTCCATCGACCAGGAGGAGGAGGAGGAGGGCGGCAGAGACGCTCATACGAAAAGAAAGGAGAGAGATATTTCGGATGGAAACAGGCAAATTCTCACAACTAACAGAAATACAAGCAATTATTCACCATTTCCAGAACAATGATCCGTAAAATATTTACAGAAATATATTGATTTATTTTGGTCTCGTGTTTATCGAATCAAGTCCATCATTAAAGTTTAACTCTCCCAAATAAAGTGTAGTAGACCTCCCTACTTTGCCTCCCAAAAAACAAGTGTAGAAAAAGTAAACCAGAATAAAAAACAACGAAAGCTACTTTCCTTTAAAACTGTTTTATGGGTTTCTTTATCACATTTTTCTATCGAACATGTTTTCTATGTTTTCTATGTATTCGCAGTTTAATTATTGCTTTGTAGTTTACTTGTTGTGTATTTGTGCAGAGCGACGAGTTGCTGACTGGCTGCGTGGAGGGAGGGCCGAGGTTCGTTCCCCGATGAACGGGATATTGTTCATCACACTTGGCGTTGCAGTATTTGTGTAGCGTATTCGCTGTATTTGGCAAAATATTTGACGTATTCACAAATATCGTAAATCTTAAAAGTGCCACCGTCACATGAACCGAACAAGCAAATAACTCAATATGCCAAATACGTTTTCTTTTGTACCAATGATGGACGCGATGTATTTTATCCAATACAAGAAATCTTTATACTGTTTCGTTATTGCAGTCAATATTAAAGGAATTAGAATAAGAAAAGTCAAAATAGGGATTAAAGAACCGGAATATCGACAAATCTCCATCACGCACTTTGCTCTTCTGAGCGAAACACGGCAAACCAAGTGTGGACGAAGGTTTACGCCAATATTTGCCTTATTCGAGTTCAGAAACAGACGAGACGACGAATACGGGTGTTGGCGTATACAGCAAATACAGACAAATACTTCCTTTACACTTGGCAAATGTGTTGGCAAATGCAGATATACGTAACGCCGAGCGAAATGCCGGCATAAAACCTCAATTTCGTGGAACAGCCGTTGAAACATATTTCAAGCGTAAAAAAATCGTCAAAATTGATGAAAAATGGAGCGAAGTATTTTGAATATTCACGCGCGATACGTTTATCGCACTTCAAGGTCACGAGGCGGCAACGACGAACAAAGAAAACGCTCTACACAACTCATATTCAAATACCTGACCTTCGAACATAGTTCATATTCAACTAAAAAAGTTTTTGTCTTTTCTTCAATGGGCATATATATAAACATACGAGATCCCTTTTCCTCGCGATGTCACATCTCCGTACAAAATTTATCCTACAAAGAAATATAAACTTTATGTACCACGGCGAGAACCAACAGTTTTTGAAAAGAGCAAGAGAATTACTTTATTCCCTTGAGAAAACTTTCATTTCCCGATAAAAGAAAGAAAATTAACAACAGAATGACTTTATTTGATGTTATGAAACGAAAACTCTTTGGATTCGAATCAGTTTTGACCTTTTCGATTGATTTTAAATTAGTCGAAGTTGCTATTGTCACTACGTCACTAGCACCTTTTCACGACAACACTTACGACCGCAAATTTTTATGTTTTGGAAATTGGAAAGGAATCCTCGTCCAAGAAGTTAGAATACGCTAAATACGATTCACGTTTAACATATTCCTAAACTTTCTCATTTTAATACCATTCCAGTTTCAAATAAAAATAATACTTCAGAGTGAATGCATAGTTAGGGAGATTAATTTTTCTTTTTAGCGTTTTCAGGGCGGAGTTTAAATTTTAAAAAAATAATTTTTTTTGTTCTCTTAAGCTTGTTTTCCACAATCCAGAACAGAAGTAGCTCGAACAATACATACTTCTAAGGCTATCAACGCAGTTCTGAAGGACCGCGGAGCACTTCGGTAGGGTACGAGCCAATGTGTTATCACATGTGAGATAAGTAATGCGCTCGTGGAGTCCTCGACAGCTCTCAGCCAACCGTCTCCAAAGCGAAACAATGCTAAGGACGTGTTACACACACGAATGTTACGATGACTCCTAAGGGCAGATGGCACGTATTTCCTTGTTACTAACAAACTTTTACTCCAACTCAAGAATGTCTTTTGTTATTTTCACCTCTAACGCAGAAAGTTTTTTTGTGTTGCAATAATTTTTTTTTGTACTTGTGCTTAAATTTTAAAACCTTTACATAAATCGTTTAGTCATTAATAGATAATGTTTAAACCATAGAAATAAGAATGAAAAAAATTTATATATGACGGTGCCATTTTTTTGCAAAAATTCAGTGAATGACGACGTTTAATGAATTTATTGTCAAAAACGCAGTACAAACTGCGTATGACCACGTGGAGGACAATAAACTAATTTTACTCTCCGGAAGCAAGCAAGGGACCATCCCATCAATTCCGATCAAGGGCCCTAAGGCAGAGGCGGATTCAAAAATTTCAGTAAAAAGTTCCTAGATAAGAAGAAAGAGGCGTTACGTCACGGGAATGTAGAGCGAGTCGCAAAACCACAACACGACTGAGATTCAATTGTACGGTTCCTATCTCAATTTTTCTGGCTAAAGTTCTCGGCAATCGATACAAAAATCCAACAGTACAAACTACAAGAGTTTAATTTCAACTCATAATACTTCCGCAATAACAAATAACTTGCTTCCCCAAGAGATCATAGTAATGTAGCGTGTTATGCATTGACTGGGTAATCGCAAGATGCACGGCGCAACGTAGATGATTTTTCCAGGTGTCCTGTAAATATTTACTATTCTACTTCCATTCTACTAATCATGTATCGTCAAGATTTCTTGGTAAATGCTCTCGATGTAGTCCGCACATGAAGCTCACAAAAGCAAACCATGTAAAGCAAGAAGTATCTCGTGGAAGAGAACTACATCCAACGCTCGTAACGCCGTCACTTAGAGCAACGGTCTGCATGGTTCGCTGCTGCAGGTCATTCAATCAACGCGGCCGAGGGGTCATCAGATGGGCGGGCCCTTTGAATGCCCTTAGGAAAAGCGGAAATTAAATTCTCTCTCACCCAGAGATATGCTACGCAACTCTATGAGAATTCGCACACGACTGTTTGCCTCCGCAATTCGCATCGATGTGTTCTAATAATAATAATAATAATAATAAATTTATTGTCAAAAACAGTACAAACTGCGTATGACCACGTGGAGGACAATAAACTAATTTTACTCTCCGGAAGCAAGCAAGGGACGTATTCCATCAATTCCGATCAAGGGCCCTAAGGCAGAGGCGGATTCAACAATTTCAGCAAAAGTTCCTAGATAAGATAAAAAGTTAGCTGCGAGTTATAAAACTAACAGAATGTCAATATGTTTGTAATTTAACGCAAAAAATTTACATGTACAAGTTATTATCGAACTATAGATTATTCAGAGTATAGTGTTCAAAAAATCATAAAAATCAAATATCATTCGACCAAACCTCACGACATTAGATGCCACATCACAATTCTTTATTGCGTAGACACGTTAGGGGAATATCACGGAGGACTATGTAAGTGTGGAGCTAAACATTCTACACATTGCACTTCCATTGGTCCGGGTGAGACAAATTTCGATGGTAATCTTTCCTAAAACAGAAAATATTTCAATGTCCTCACGTCGTTCAAACTGCTTTTGCTGAACGATTTTGGTAAAAGAAATAGTAAAGAGATACTTGTCGTTCAATTTGCTTCAAAATAAAAGTATTGTCAAGTCGGTGGTAGTAATTAGATTTGATCTGTTTTGTTTTTCTATTTAAAAACATTACTTGACAGCGTGAAATGTTCTTGTACAAACTCGTGCAGGAACCACTATCATTCTATTGTAACTAAAACTCGAATTGTAATCAACCCCCCATTGTTCTTGAGCCCCGCGTCCCGTGAACTCTTAACAGATAAAATTGAAGTTGATAAATGGCTTAATTTGTAAAAGTGTTACCAGATTAATAATTGTTATTAATAATACCATATTAATAAAATTAATAATACCATATTAATAAAATTAATAATACCATATTAATAAAATTAATAATACCATATTAATAAAATTAATAATACCATATTAATAAAATTAATAATACCATATTAATAAAATTAATAATACCATATTAATAAAATTAATAATACCATATTAATAAAATTAATAATACCATATTAATAAAATTAATAATACCATATTAATAAAATTAATAATACCATATTAATAACTTTAATACATAATTGTTATTAATAATACCAGATTGTTAATTATTTATTTGATGCATTTTATTTAAGGGTAATATTTAAACAATTTGTGTAGTTAAACCGTACATTGTAAACAAAACCGCTCCCCTTCCCCTTTGATGAGGGTCTAACCAACCAACCGCCACTGATTTTCTCGCAGCACCAAATCGCTCTCTCTAGGTCACCGGATGAGGCGTTACGAAATAGATGTTGAAACTTTATTAATCTAAAAGAGAAAGTTACCACGAAAGTAAATATTTAACATTTTAATAACAAAATTTACCTACACATCAATAAATAAAGATAAACGCGCTCAGGAAGACGATCATCGTAATTAAACCCGTCGCATCTTTTTCGCTAGTTTCATTAGTTTCAGCATCCGGCCACTACCTGGGTTTCCCTATCTCTCTCCATGACGAGGTTTCTGCGTCTCATATTTCTCATTCATTTCATCTCTCGTTTTCCGTCACATCAGCACGTGGAAGGAACAGGAGATAACCCTCCCCCCTCTTCGCACCAACGAAAACAATTTCCAAGACACGAGCAGAGTCGTATCTCTAACCACGCGAAGCAATTCGACGATGTGGAACACGGACATTGAAATGTAAAAAAGTATTTATGTATGTATATATATCAGCCAGGTTCTCGTGCACTCGCTGTGTGTGTGGAGGTCAAATGCCATCGATCGAAACGTTGGCACGAGGCGTCGCCGTCCGTCTGCGCTTTCGATTTCTTGGACAAAGAAGGGCATCGACCTCGTCCTCCTCGCTTGGCAACGCCTCAGCTGCAGCAAGCGGGCGGGCGGGCGGCCTTGACACAATTCCAGGGAGCGCACGGTTAAGGCAGGCCAAGGAAGGATTCATTGCCATCTACTGCACTGCAGGAGGCTGTTGGGGATTCCTGAAAACTACCAACACTCGAAACTCGTGTACCCAACCCCCCCCCCTCTCTCTCTCTCTGTCAGAGGAAACGCACGATTTGTTTCTTAGAATGTCCTCAACGTGGTCACAGGTACTTTAAATAACTGCTCTCTCGACAATAAGTTATTAATTAATTTAATTTAATTTATTTATATCCAGTCTAATTGTCTCGATGTTGGAACAGTGCTCGTACACAGAGTAACCAACGCTTTTGCTTCGCCGTCGTCCCTAAGGTTTAAGGGTGTACCTCGCGTTATGTTGGTAGCACTTTCCTTAAACTTAAATTTATTGCCGACATCGGTCATCAATTCAATTCACTTGCTCTTGTGGCGCTACATCGAGCGAATTGGAACGAATAGCACGTCTTAGTTTGTGTTACATTATTTATAGCAAAGAGTCGCTTTTCTGACTACCATTAATTTTTAGTCGTATATAATTTAAATTCGTAGAAATTGGCATGCCATATTAGGTTGTCACATCGCATTATTTTCGGTAAAGTTACAAGACGTTGAGTACAGTAGTCTTCCATGACATTTCCGAAATAAAGAGCAATTTCTACCAGAAATGAAAATTAGTTTTCTAGTATTTTAATGGTTTAAACGTCCACAATCGACGTATTAGAATATTATCGTAAGAAGAAAATGTTTTACTACAAAATTTGATTTAAAAAAAACAAACTGTTCTGATTTCTAAGCGAGATTCCATCTTACGAAAGGAGGCTTTCAGGTTTCGAAGAAATCTACACACCGGAAGGAGGATGTACATTTTATTTAAAAGTAGACCTAATTATATATCGAGAGTTCTCTCTAATTACTTATTTTCCCCAAAAAGTTTCCGCTGTTCAAAACAAAACGATTGATAAATATTTGTGAATGGCTTCGTTTCGAAATGCATCACGTCCTTCTTGGAGTTTCAGTGAGTCTCCTGGTAGAAAGAACTCTTACTCCTCTCAAGAGAATAGAACTATTTCAAAATATCTCTCAATTCTTTGCAATCTAATTATTTCGATCAGAAGCAACACGCATAACAAGTAAGTTCGTAGAAGATACACCTTTTATCGGAACTAGAATGATACTGTACTTATTCAAATCAAAGTGAGTTTTTGATAAAAAAATTATGAGAAACTAATTCTATGAACTGACCTTTTGAAAACTAAATTGCTATTAGAGTTTCTCTTTTTTCAAAGAATGTTTCATAAACGTTGTTAGTTAAAATAAAATTTGTTACTATGTTGCATTGAAATTGTTACCCATTTTTAGTATTTTTCAGTGTTACTTATATTTTCACTTCATTTATTTATCTACGACTATTTTATGTTCAATGTTTTTATTAAAAGTAAAACGCTCTGCTTCCTGTTGCATATCCTATTGTTGCATGTCACAGAGACAAAAGACTAGTGAACTTCAAAACACAAAAATTTATTTAAATCTTTTCTTAATTGTATTTTGAGGTACTTTGTTATCGCAAACCCAAGCATTTGTTATTCATCTGCCTTCATCATTCTCAAATAACATACTTCAAACGAGCTACTAATATGATTACTATAGCTGATCCCTTAGGATCCGTATTATTAACTGCCAAAAGGTTAATTATACTTTTTCCTACATATAACAAGGGACAAGTTCTCTGAACCCGATTGAAACATTTCGATCAGTGGCAACATGAGAGAAAATTTCTGCATTTTCTCCTTTGAAGTTTACTTGAACAAGTTCTCCACGACGACCACTAAACGTTAGAACCTTAGATATAATCGAAATGCCAAGGACCAACACGCTAGTATTTCACACGAAGAAACGAGGACGCTCTGCAACAGATTCCACCGAACGTACATCAGAAAACAAGATACCAGTGAGCAGAGGATATTACCAACAGCATATCATCATCCCGATTCGTTGCGCAACGACTGCCGCTTGTGCATATCGGTCTATTGGTCAGCGTGGAGTAATTCCTGTGCTCGCAGCGGTATCTAATCTTAATGCGTCGTAAACCATGCAGAGTGCAGAAGCTCTTTCCAGAACGGCGTTTCGATGACTTTTCGTAAGGGATTTCGAGTGAATAGAGTATTATTTTATTTTTAATTTGCAGTTACTCGCAATTCAACACCCGTCGCTAACACGAGTAAAGCAATTTTTTTTTTCGCATTTATCTAATTACATTTTCTCGCTCTGATCTATTCTAGAAAGAATAATAAACTATATAATAATAATAATGATTGCACAATCTTTCAGTAATTAGTCATTTTGAAACGTACATTAATTACGAAATAATTAGGTTATAGAATTTCAGATCATTGAGTCATAATAAACAAAAACTGCGAAAAAAAAGTATGTTAATGTTTCTTACATCGCTAGTACAAAATATGATCTAATTGGCGAATAGAAAATCCAATTGTTAAGTGTTTCTAAGACATCGCACCTGGGATGAAAAAGGTTGAAGCTTTTTTCACGAATTTTAAAGGGACAGAAGCAGATGACAAAGTGCATTGCCTTTAATTAAAAAAAACACAAACAGAAACAAGATTATTTCAATAGTAATCATCTATCCTCGACGACCTAATTGTCAATTTTAAGGTATTTTGTCAAAATATATTTTCTAGAAATTTTCGATACTCACTCAAACCAGAGTCCCATTCAATAACTATATTTTTGCTTCTTAGTTCGTTAATTTTACTAAATTTTATGTTTATATTGAAAAATTATTCTCAAGGGGATAAGTTAGGCAACATATTTATCATAACATATTCACATTACACTTGGGGGACGTTGAAGAAACCGAGGAGCACTTGGGATGTTCTCATAGGTTTCAGTTCTAGTCTTCTGCAATTTGAAGATTTAGAAGAAAATATTCACAAAATTTTGTATTAAGAAAACATTTAATTATGTATGTAATAGTAAATGTAAGAATTCCTTTTCATCTGATGTCAGAGTAGAATGACGAATTGAAAACGCTATACGTCCGGGATGCAACATTTCAGAGGAAATTCGCAAGCGATATAATTTACTTTTAATGTACAAATATCCTACAGAAGCCATATTCAATATTCGTCATGGGAGGTGTTTTTTTTTCATACAAAAGGAAAAGAATGCACCACGATTGCATTAGAATTCCTCCATGAATTCAGAACGTTTGTGACTCATTGGGTTGCGGTATCTGCGGTTTGAAATCGTTCCGGATAGCCTTATTCTGTCCTCTAAAGGAAAAGCGGCCGGCGACAAAGAGCTAATCCTCCATCCACCAGAGAGAATCAGAAGAAAGGCGAAGTGACGTCAGAGGCCGATGAACGAGCAGCACAAGCAAGGGACGTGAGCAGAACTCAATAAAATCGTCTCGAAAGGATTCTCTATTCCAGAAGAAAAAATATTATGCCTTAGAGATAACATTTACATAATCTTTTACCGCTTTTTTTGCAATTTTTTATTTTATTCTTTATTTAGTTTTGTGGTTGGATGACTCCAAGTGGCAAAGTGCAGTTAACGCACGAGACGAGCTGCCTAAACGCACCACCTCTGCAAAACTGATCTGACGCATCCGATCGATAGCTTCGACTGATCTTTCATACTCCATTACCACACAATTGGACACCATTATTCACCGTATAATCTCACACTTAGAATGCGTTTTTCATCAAGTGAAGACACACGAGAGATGAAGAATGTTCGAGAAATCGCAAATGCATACAATTTTTAAAAAAGAAAGATTTTTTTTCACTCTTTTCGTAGAGTTTTCCACGCAGAAACATTGAACACACGCTTCATCATCTATTTCTCCACGAAGGTCTCTCTAATTCTGTGACGCGTTGGACGTTCGAGTTCTCGTTTCCTATAAACCTCTGGATGGTTTTTTCTCTTCTTTAGTATTGACGTTCAACGTTAAAGGTACGTTCTCTAAAAACAAATTACGCGTGAGTAGTGCATAGAATAGAAATCTGTACCAAATTTCATTTACAATAAACTTAAGGTAGAAAAAGTGAAATAAAAACTTATATAAAAACAAAATAGGAAGTTTTAGTTACTTAGCAGTTCCCATACACGTCTTGGAAAAACTCCATCACTTTCCCTGGGTATGTTTTCCCAAAATTATAACAAGAAGAGTCGTCCACTTTTATCACTAAAATAAATCACGAAGTAATGATAAACATGTTTTGATGGAAACTCAGCCCTCTAACCAAACCCCAAATCCTGAAAAGTCTTACCAATAAATCTTCCCTCAGAGTATAAACACGACAAATGACGAAAGTTTGAGAATCGACTTTCGTAGGAGAATCGACCCGAGAGAAGTCGAAACTTATTCGATGCGTGAATAGAGACGATGCGGAACTCATTCCACAAACGTCAATCGTCGGTCAGATTCCTCACAGGAAATGGAGTCGGTCGCTGCCCGTGTGCAAGTGGAAGAAAGACCTCTTGGGCATCTTCGGATGGGTGTGAAGCCATTCGGTCCTCCGACGATGTCAAGCGTGCAGCACTGTTCGTGGACTTTGCAATTTCGAACTGTTATTATAAACATTGCAGTTGTCAATAAACATTTAGACCTTCCTTCCATCTCTATTTCTTGTGTTTTGCGCCGCACCGCCTCACTTCCCCTCTCGCATTCTCACACAATAAATTATTGTTACAACGGTCAATTGTACTTTGTACCAACCCCTGGAACCCTGGATTCGAGATGAGAGTCTCTGTATTTGGGAACTAAGAGAAGGGATTGATGAAATATGAAGTGACACGGCGAACCTCTAAGCACGTGAGGCGTGATCACACTTCTATTGTATCATTTCTGAAGCCCCACTTCACACGGTCCTTTCTACAGACAATTTGCGTGAAGTCGCTGTACAAGAAAAAATGGAAGTGAAGTGGATGACTTGGAGCTTGACGTCATCTGCGAGTTTAGAAAATGGACGTTCCGAAATAAGCGCTTTACACGATGTCTTAGGACAAAGGAAGGGATGCGCTGTTAGCACCAGTTGTCTCTCAACGCCACGGGGAACCTAACTGTGCTTCCATTTCAATGGATATGTAAACATGTTACACTGATAAATGAGTGGTTGACATTTTTTCTCTACGATTAATTTACGAACTTCTTCTAATAAGAAAACACGGCAATATACAGAGGTACAGTTCAGTAGAAATGCCGCTAGGATGCGCTAGTCAATTACTACGAGTCGTTCTGAAAGAAAAAAAAAAAAAAGAGCATGCTCGAAAGTTTGCCATACAATCTGCATCCAGTCTGGGGTATCTCGTGAAACGGTACACGACACGTGATGCGGGCTTCAATTGTACACCGCGTAAAGGGGATACAAAGTCCCAAAGGAAAGGACGCAGAAGAGGAATGAAGGCGTAGAAGAAAGCGAGAGAGGCAAGAGATTCCTCAGTATCTTACTATCCGTTTCCTCGTTCGTACACTCCTAGACGGCAGAAAAATAAAATATAAGAGATCTGAGATGCTTATTTTGCAGAACGAGCAAAATACGCTCCTATCGACTTCACTTCACTTCTCTTCCCCCCACGAGCAAAAGGTTTTTCTCGCAAAATTGCAGGAAAAGAAAAAAACTACTACTTTCAGATTATTCTATATCGATCACTCTACACTACGAACATTATCGAGGATAGATAATTACTCAAATACTATTTTCATATACCCAGATGCGTAGGGTTCATTTCGGAACAGTGAACGTGAACTTTGATTGGCTATGAAGAATAAAAATAGAACGACGCATTGCTCTCTCTCCCTCCCTCTCCTCCGGTATGCCAATTTTCCCAAACGACTTCCTCGTGTGGGTCATCGCCATCCGCCATCATCCATTATTCATCGGTCTCCTCCGCAGCGTCGGAGCCTCCTTCTTCACCCCTTTTACGCTCTCTCCGCGGCCACAACACGAGGAGATCGATAGGATTTCATCGGACAACATCCAAATAATATTAACAGTCAGTCACAAACAGCGTACGGTCAAATAGGGCACAATAAAGTCTGGAAACAAGGTACCATCCCAACAATTCCCAAAAATGTAATAAACCATATACATATTTATAATATGTACAACATGAAATATATATAAAAATTGAAATTTATATAACTTATGTAATTTATTCTTATTAATAACTTCGTAAAAAATATATTTTATTTGTTGGTACCTTCGTAACAGCTAAATGGATAATAGATTTCTAGATTCTTCTTTCACATAACAAAGATACAAATTGATAATAACAGAACACGCCCAAGTCTGTCGCATTTTTTCGTTAATTTTATGTAAAATGTTTAAGAAAATTACTAAAAGATGTCGCACAGTCGTTGCGTCCGGGTGAAGTGCGTCGCAACAGAGGAAGTGAAAAAGTGAAATCGCCTACATTGGTACAAAACATCCATTCACTGACAAGCGATTCTTCTCGACACAAGAAGGAATTACATTTTGTACGAACAAGTACGATACTGAATCTAAAGAATTATGTGGACTATCACAGCGGGCGCCTCCCCGAGTGAACACCGTGCAACATCGACTGGTCGCCGTGGCGCAATCAATTTAAACAGGATTCATATTTTTACACGAACTATGTTTTCGCTTTGCGGATACTTGTCTCTCAAACATATTTATGACTGTACTATTATTCCAAAAGTAACCTAATAATAAATACAATTACAGTACAATGAATTGTTTATCATAGGAGAGGGGACGGTCGAAAGCTTATCTTCACGGTCTGCTTTCCTATCTGCATGGGCGTTTCCCTCCACTACGAGATTCACGTTGATACGGTGTTACGCGAGTGCCGTGCCGCAACGTTAATCCCACAACACATTCACTGTGGATGGTTGGACTGAAGATCGTACATAGTAACGAGTGTCCGGTTTACAACAAGTAACTCTTACAATGGCGACACGAAAGTAGTCTCGGAACGACAAAGAAAAATTCGCCTTCAACCGAAGTTCGATGGAAAAAGATGCATTACATTAATCTTTAAAATATAAGAGAAGGAACACGTTCAATCCCAACGCTAGTTTATTCTAAAATGTTACTTTTGCTTCGCTTCTTCATCGATGGAGGGGACATTTTCACGTGGAAGAAATAGTGAAATCTCCTTCGTCCTCTTCCTGTTATCGTTGCGTCGTTTCTTCGGGATGTGATCGATATTGAGCGTCGGGTTCGCTTCCTCGACGTCGTGACGCAGTTTATCCTTCTACTCATTACGATGGACATGTCTCCGTATTTTACTTTTCTTTCTGCGTCTTTTGACACAACTTTTTGATATCTAAATCAACAGACATGATTTATTTATTACTATTACATTATTTCTATTGTCGTATTACAGTTTCATTTGAAGTTATGCAAATTAGATGAGTAACTTTCGCAACTAAGAATGTGCTCAGTTTTCAATTCGAACTCACATTTAATTTCAACTTTTCCCTCATCCGAATCGATCTTAGTTTGTTAGGAAACGAGTTCAAACATTATGAGGAAGTACACCGCATCGGATGCACATTAAAAAATTGCTTCACATATTCGCGAGAACATACAAACAAATCGCGTATAAAATAGCAAACATGTACTCAGTAGTACGAGAAAATTATGATATCGGGATTATTAAACGTTGTAGAGAGAGTGTTCAATGAAATTATTACACCTTGAACAATACAAATTATTACACCTTGAGACAGCACGCTTTGCTTTGAAAGAATTTTTTGCCGCTTCCTTTTTATAATGAAACATTTTCTTCGAAAACTGCATTTTATCACGTTACGAGTAAATATCGAAAAGCAACAAATTCAACACCTACAGTTGAATTACGGTTTCTTTTTTTGTTTATTTTCGGTTTTTCTTTTTTGTCAATTAACGACTGCGACGAAGACCTTTTATCCATTCGATGGACTTTTACTAAACCATTCTTTGACCCTCGTGACTTATTTATACGATATAGACAATACGCGCAACACAGACTCGGAAACGAGTGCTACTTCCTCTACCGTATCACCATAATATTCCTACTTCTACGTAAATTTTCTATTTATTTCTCTCTCTTTAATAATTACGTTCCTGGGTGAACTTAAAAAATTAAATTGTCTCAAACAATCTATGTTAATTAAAAGATGTTAACAGTGTATATTTTGTCTAAGTATCATATTTTTTTCCTCATTTCATTGTTTTATTTCATATTATCGCGTTGTGACAATTGGTGTTCGTTATTTAATCGAACTGTTAATTAATTGAATTCACTTAACAACCTTTTAAAAATTTTGATTGTGAATTCATTGTTAAAATGACATTTTAATATGTTGAGTTGCAAAACAATGAATAGGAGACAAACGGTTGAAGTCTGTTTGGCTGCCTTCTCGGTGAAATTTCAAATCTTACTTCAGATTACCTTCTTCTAATTTTTATTCGGAAAATGATTATTTAACTTCCGTGAAAGTCAAATTGAGTTTTTAGAGTAGTGCGTATACAGCTTTTAATTCAAATGTATGTTTGGAGACATAGTTTTCTCTTTTCTTATTCTCTTCGAGATTCTTCGGGAAATAAGTGAACGGTGGATTCCGAAGAGGATCTGACTACGTCACGACGAGCGCGTCGCGAGAAGAGAAGAAAAGGAAAGTGGTGACGTCAGCAGCAGCATCACTACTGGTCCACGCAAGAGACTGCGTCATTGGCTGAAAAGGGAGCCACGGATCTCATTAGCACTTGTGGCTCCCGAGGAGGAAGAAGTAACTTTCTCAGCCCGATTCCAACCGCAAGATGTCAGCGCTCCGCTCCTCACCTCTCCTCTCTCCTCTACACTAAGGCACTAGAAGCACAGATATTCTCATGCCGCCATTTCGCTTCCAAACCCTGCTCGTGCCTTGTGTTGCATGTTCCGTGAAGACGCATCGGCTACGTCGTTACCTTGGATTTTGTTTACTGAAGAAAGAAGCAGTTTCTCATACGATATAGAGTTAACAACAAATATTGTCCGTAATTGACTTGGTTTAAAAGACATTCTTATAATACCTATGTGGTTATAATCGCAGAATTATTGTTACTTATTTGAATAAACATCGATGAATATGTGTACTGTATTTATTTCGTTCATTTTGTCAAACGGACAGTGTTCCTACTATTGTAATATTTTGAACTATGAGCATGTATTCACAAACACGTTATTTACGCAACATGCATAAACAGAGTTCGGACCGAATTGCAGGATGCCTCTATTCTTATAGTGTCTTACAAGGGAACGGTCGGAAGTGACAGGTCGAAACGGGGCCTTTTTTCAGTGAAACTGTGTATTGCATTTTGGGTGCACCGTTAAAATTTAAGCTGCTGAGACACACAAGTAGCTTTCAATTTATTTTTTTTGAAAATGCCAAACAAAATGGCTTCAAAACAAACCGATTGTAAATAAAAACGCTCAGCGGTGGGCGGAAACGAAGGAGGGTTTTTTTCTTTTGCATATCATCAAACTAGTTGCAT
This sequence comes from Laupala kohalensis, assembly GCA_002313205.1. Lineage (NCBI taxonomy): Eukaryota > Metazoa > Arthropoda > Insecta > Orthoptera > Trigonidiidae > Laupala > Laupala kohalensis. Next base: position 67,578 of record NNCF01127347.1, read on the forward strand.
AATTACAACTATAATTGTCATTTTTAACAAGAATATAACAAATTTTCATTCTATAGTAAATATAGAACTTATGATCAAACAGTTGAAACTCGCATTTCTCCCTAATCACAATTCTCTGTTAAAATATTCCGATATATAATTTCCTTCTTTTGTTAAATTAAAGACAGTCATTCGAAATTGAAGCTTAATCACATTATTTGAAATAATGTTTCATAAAAAATATATCAAGATTTTCAATTTAACGGAGTCATACAGTTGGACCCCAAAAAAATTCAGTTTTACTATTAATACAGTCGCACGCTGATGTTAGTTGGGGAAAATTATATCTCTAATTCTGCATGAACTATTGTTTATTCTTGGTAAACATTAAAAAATTAAGATAATACAATGCTGAAAACACACTTTTGCCTTAAACCATGAACTTCTAATGAATGAGGTGTATTCTTTAATTGCTCAACTGCTGTGACCCGACAAAACAAAGATTGAAAAGGAAATGAAATACAGAAGCCTCAGTCCTCATCAGTAGTGCGAAAGATGGCCGAATGAAACGAGACCCTCTGTCGCGAAATGCTGTCGCGTCACAATAGAGAAGCACAGGGCTGTACAGCTTTACTACAGAAAATTCGAATTCTTTTTGGCGTTTTCAACAATTTTTAAAAAGCTACTTCCAGTGAGTCTTAGCAGCTTAAATTTTAACAGTGTACCCTATGCAATACGCACACTCAGTGAAAAAAATTCTAGGTCTGTTTCGACCTCTCACTTCTGACCTTTCTCTTGTTAGTGACGAGATACACTGTATTGAGAAGACATCTTTAAGATGAAACACTGTGCGGCGAGTGTCTTGCCACTGAAATGATCTACGGAGCTACTGTCCTCATCGGTCCACAAAAAGGGGATTTTACCTGGAAAATTTAGAAGCAGCTTTTACTTTCTCCGATTGACAAAGTGAACGAAATAAATTCAGTAAAAATATTAATTGACATGTATTATATATTCGAATTCTATGATTATCACCGTATAGGCTAAACTAAGGAACTATAAGAATGTCTTTTAAGTCAGTGTCAATAATAGGAATATTTGTCATTAAATGAATATATCGTATCAAAAACTGTTCGTTTCTTCTGAAAACAAATCCGAACTAATGTTGTTTTTCGAGCTTTCTCATGGAACTTGCAACATGCACGAGTCGAGTTTGGACCAAAATGGCGGCATGAGATTACCTATTATTAGTCTCTTACTCATCAAATACTTTATTCATAGTTCATCACATCATATAACATTTCACTTAAGCGAGTCGATTAAGTAAAAGAAAAAAGGAAAAATTATTAATAATAATAATGAGAAATATAATCGAGAGGTAATACAAGTTGGACATAGACATATTTTTCCCAAAATACTAATACTTTTTTATGTTTAAATTTTGTCTCATTAATCTTCAAAAATTATGTTCATTGGAGATTTTTAGAGGCGTCCTCGTTCTTCCTCCTTAAGAGTTGACGTAAGAGCAAAATGGATTTTCATGAAACGAAGGTGGATTCCCGTTTGGGAGTGATGGGGAAATTTTTACGTAGCATACGATCCCTTCAAGACAGTTTCACACAATTACCACGAGTTTGATGAATATCCATCGATTGGCAAACATTTCCTTAGAGGACACACATACAACAACAACAACAACAAAAACGTTTGAATAGGTAAATCCTTCATAGTCGGTACCTCTGAAATGTGAAAAATAATCAATACGTTTAAATTCTTCATAAACAACAAGCATCTAAATGTGCTTAAAAATTGATTTTCTGCCCGAAAAATTGTAAAGATTTAAATTTTACTGAAGGAACCTACAAACAGGCATTTACTAGAATACCGTATATTTATCTCAACTGTATTAATAAATACAATTAAAACAAAAATTGAGTTTATAAATAGGTTTAACCATAATGTTTTCTTCTATTTTTAATTTTGTTTGAATTATCGTAAAGGTCAAATCTGACAATAGAAAAAGTCTGTTCGTTTTTTGTAATGAATCATAGTGTAAATAAAATATAGTAAATACTACGGAAAATACAGTAAGAACTAAAAATATTTAATATAAATTGGCAAATTGAGAAAATAAATTTATCCTATCGTAATTTAAAATAATAAATTTATTGTCAAAAAACAGTACAAACTGCGTATGACCACGTGGAGGACAATAAACTAATTTACTCTCCGGAAGCAAGCAAGGGACGTATTCCATCAATTCCGATCAAGGGCCCTAAGGCAGAGGCGGATTCAAAACAATTTCAGTAAAAGTTCCTAGATAAGATAAAAAGTTAGCTGCGAGTTATAATACATATATAATGTCAATATGTTTGTAATAAATTTAATACTTGAAATGGTAGTGTAAGTAAAAGAAATAAGTGCAAAGTACACATTTTGCGCCAGAGACAGGACCCGGAGGCCAATGTGTACTCAGCTTATTAGCGTAAAAAAAACGTCACGCCACTTGTGTAAATGAGGAGGAAGAGTGAGAAAAACCTTTTTCATGAAGAGAAGACGTGTGCGAGTGTCACAGAGAGATTTCCGAGAGCATTCGCGACGTCACAAGGTCATCGCAACGCAACGCAACGCTGCGATTCGATGTTTGCCAAACACTCCACCAACGTTTCCTGAGCTTTGTTCAACATCTGCCATCCGCCTACCTACCTCCCTCCCTCGCACCGCTTCCTTCCTACTCATCATCGCTTTGAGAGACGTAGGAAGTGATTGGCAATCGATAGATCGATCGAAAGCACCCGACATCCTTCATTGTTCTTCCTCGTTTCCTCTCTCCCGTAATACAACGCAACGGGAGATAAAAGAAAAATCATACAATCCCCTCCCCACCTCCGAAAAAGAGGGAAACTACTTTTTTTTTAACCAAGTATTTCGTCTTAGATATTTTTATGCTCTTTTCCATACATTCTAAAAATTTCTAATCATAGTTATTTTAACAGTACGAACAATAAAAGATTTTGTCACACTGCCATTCTTTATTGAGGCATAAAACCCTCTCGGTTTCAATACAATTTCCTTCATTTACATCGCCCTCCACATGTTCATGCGATTCTAAAAAGAGCTTTTTCGACAATAAATTATTTATGCGTTTTATATTACAATAAAACCAAGTCCCTCCCTGCGTGTGAATCTGTGCGCGATTTTCTCGGCATATAAAGAGATTTTCTTTTATTTCTGTTCCCACGCGGGAAAGGGCTGTACTGTGTATAGTACATGGATATTTTGTGAACATTAGCCTATTGACATATCGTGACAGAGTTATCTTCGCGTTAAGAATTAGAGATACGTGAACACTGTGTGGAAAAATTCCCCCACTCTGTACGCCCACCGGCAAATGTCGGCACAATTAGTCCAAGTAAATATATTTAAAATTGCCATGTTATACTTCAACTAAATAGCTAGGAATAATTTGATAGGAAAATATTAATCCTCGTGAAATTTTGTTTCGTGCATTTAACAAAACTGAAAATTTTCTTTAAATTATAATCCGATGAATAGTTGAGATTTTACAAAAAAGGATGTTTCTCAATTCTGGTTGCATAAAGAGATATTTTACATTATTCAAAAGTATACATTACACGCGCTAATTTTGACTGCATTATAAATTCCAACGAAAAGTTTCACAGTAATAACGCCATCTGCGAAGCCTTAATACCCGCAGAGGGTCACCGGGAAATAGAGATTTTCACGAGCTGTGACGTATCTCAGACTGCAAGACTTCGATACAATAAAGGCCGAATCGAAAGAGGAAACAAACAACGCTCGCTCAAGGACAAAAGAAGCGCCCACCGCCTTCGCTTCTACTCTCTCAACTGGAAGTAAAAAGAACTTGAGCAACATTTTCATAACAACTGTGTGACGTATAGCGCTTATTGCCACGACACGAGGTCTCATCCTCGTGGGGAATTTCCGGGCAAGGATTCACTGGCTCGTCTTATAAGCGTATGAAGAAGGGCAATATTTCATAAACTTCTTCCTTCTATTACACAAGCGACGTATCGACGGGAGGTTGTTTAATTTAAGTCGTATTTATTTACACGTGATCATCATCAAAGATTAAAACACAAAATGTCCTCAAGTTTCTTCCCAAGTGGAACTCAGAAGTGAATACTTATGGTACAGAGTATTCTACCTTCCACGTCTTCCTTCCCGAGATGACAGCATTTAAAAATGACGTCAGCAAAAGACATTTATTTTAAATCAATGAAAGTTTATTTCCGGATTCCAGACAAATGAAATCACTGACGATGCGTCTGGTGAAAGGAATAATAAACAATAAACAAATTCGTGAGTGACGTAATGATCGATTGTAATATTCGTAAAAGTGTAATTTCGATGTCCGGCACAACTAGGAATGTGCGAGAAAGCAGAGCAAAGTATCTGTCACAATACTCACGCGAATAAAATAATTATGTAAAAGTGAACATTCATATTTTCATATAGAATTCGTCAACATCTCTTTTTTCCAGCAAGCGCATTCGTTTCACGGGAAAAAGAATTCTGAAGACAGTGTTTTGAAAACGATGATTATAGCTCATAGCTCATAGCTCATAGCGACGTCCTCCGTCGAACACCAATTTCAAGAGCGAGTCGTAAGGAAGGATTTTTGAGGTAACGTTGCACAATACGCGCTGCGTCAAAACCTCTTTCACGAAGTAGAACGAGTTCTTAACTAAATTACTTATGTGAAATAAAATTCCGTTAATTCTCCAAAGAATGTATAGTACATTCGTGTCAAAATTTGCAAGTAGTACTTCGCTTCTCTCCGCTTCAACACTCGACGGGGGCCACGTCAGTGATTAGATCGAAAGTTTTTCATTTCGAGATTAAGGCAGTTACCAACAGCTAACACTTCAGAATACTTTAAAAAAAGATGACAAATATTTGACAGTTGACGGTGTCTAAAAATTGAAATTGGATGCGAGTTGCTACAGAAATAATACACGTACAATTTAAATGTAGTTTTTTCTCAAATCTACATTTATCAGCAACATTGTACAACCTTGACAACCAGTGAACGAAAACCTTGAAATTTTCAACAAGAGTAATTTTGGGAACTAGGAAATTTGAAAAAAAATTATTTAGAAAATTATTAATGTGTTTTTGTTATCAAAAGTGATTTACTTAATTAAAAAATTGAATAATTCATTTATTCCTTATCTGAATTCTAAGTTTTATAATTCTAGTTCCAAAAATAATATGAGTCAGTATTGCGCCAAAAAATTGTAAAAAAAAGGACCATAAATTACTTAGAAAAAGATGCATAAACAAATTATGTAATGTAATTCTGTGATGTAATAAAATTTAGCGGAGACATGTAATTAATGAACATAAAGTATGTCAAGTTGAGATAAATTATCGTTAAAATTAAAAGAACAATACTTATTTAAAATGAAAGGCGCATTTTCACTGACGACATTTCCCCCATGACGCCATTTTGAAGACGTCGCTTTAAAGTGAATTTAAAAGTGAATTTAAAGGGAAGTGATCACAGAGACAGGACTCTTGACTGTCAAATAAACCACGCGCATCACTCCAAGGAACAAACTGATTTTGCTCGCTCCGTAACAGCAGCGACCTTGACATCGAAGGAACAAAAGGGTAATAAACGATAACTGATTCGCTTCATTATTTCCAATCCAAGGTAGAAGATGGAAACAGGAAAACGACAGAAAAAGTTATTTAGTCGCGAGCGAAAGAGACGTTCTTTTGATTCATGTGAACCCAACCTAACCTCTTCTCTTCTCTTCCCTTCACTTCTTTTTACGTTCAATTGTTACAATTCCACTGCCATATATACTATCCATTATGTTTCATCTAATTAAATAATTAAAAACTGACGACCTTTTATGGACTTCGAATAATATCTTTATTTTTTTGTGAATATTTATTTTATTTATATTTTCACGTTGCATTAATAATGATCACTCTATGGATTGGGAAAATATGTTAATTTTGGTCAAAGAAGTTATTTATTCACATGTTGTATATCAGAAATGATATTTATAAAAAATACATACGGGAGTTTGAATTTACGCACAGACACTGTAAAACTATCTGGTTTATACAACACAATATTATAACATGTTTGTGTAGTTTTTGCATTTTTGTAAACATATTTTGTGTTTATATTTCTGTTTATATCATGTTCATTTGTCCTGATGTTTTGTTTATTGTTATAATTTGTTATCACTTGATCACCGGACGACGGCGTAAATCTACGTCGAAACGTCGCGAGTTCTTAACGAAAAATAAAAAATATTATTCGTTCATAAAATGTAATTTTTTAATTATTTATTTAATTAAATTGTTACAAATTTGTACTTTTGTGGTTCTTTTTGTCATCTTTATTGACATTATATAGTTGATATTGTCGGGGTTCTCCATTGCTGGTTGAAATTGAAATTCTTAAACTGACTAAAAGTGTTGGTAGCAATATTTGAATCTTCATTAATTTAGTTGCCAGCAGTGTGTTCCGTTGATTGCATGTATTAACAATAATCGTAGAAAATATTAAAATATTTCCCCAGTGCGGCATATAGTACTCGTGTTATTATAATACTTCGATGTCGTTTATTTAATCAACATAATTTAGATGTAATTGGTTTAATTCTCTTTCGTGTATTATAAATGGGGAACTATCTCAGCTATAGACGAAAGTAAATTAAATACAAGAAATCAAGTCAGGCGGCACCACACAGCAGGAGTCTGGGTCACAACCTCGTCATCAGTCATGAAATATAAGAAATTAAATATTTTCTATTTTCGTCAATTAATATTCGAAATCTCAAAACATTCTGCGTCACAGAGGTCACAACATTCGCACCAGAGCAGAGTCCTCATGCTGAGCCAAAATTACTTGGTACTACGTCACAACACTATAATAATAAATGTTTTCCAATATTGCAAACTGTAAAATAAGATAAGTAAATACAAATTGTGGATTTATTTTTCAGATCACATCCCAAAAATTGATGACTATTTTGTGGGGGGAAAATTTCTGACATTGAAGGGTTAACGTTTTTCTCTCTTCCTCCTAGAAGGCAAAATTGGCTCTGTTTCCCAAATGACCACGGATGAGCCGCACGAAAGAAGAGAGGGCGCCTGCATCATAACAGGGTCATGGCCGCCAACATTGCATACAGGGGAAGTCCCCAGTCCCACGGCACGGCACGTGCATACCGCACTTGGCGTATTCCGCCTGCACTCCTCGCCTATACAGGAGAGACACGTGACCGGGTAGCTGAGAGAGAAAATGCTACTCTACACCCTCCGACTAGTATTTAGCCTTTCGGGAGCCAAAAAAAAAATTATCTTCGTTAGGATTTGGTAATATTCATACAATAAGCTCTGATAGTTAGATATCGGTGAGACAGTATTAGTATTGCAGGCTTTCACGGCCGGAGTCAATGTATGTACATATAATATTAGTATTCATTTTAAAAGAATACATTAATGAAGTTTTTATTCTTGGCATTGTCAGACTGATGAAAGTACTGTCGCAAGAATAAAAAGTTGTACGTACTAGTCAACACCACATCATTAATGTATTCTTGTTATTGTTTGGATATTTAAAAAAATTAATGAATAAAAATGAAATAGGAGTTTATCTAACTATTTGTAATGAAGAAATACTTCCGATCCATGTGTCAAAGAAAAACCTGAGTGGAGTGTGGGTTGAATGGGGTTTCAGCGAGGTGGTTGGTTCACAGTCGTGCCAAAGAGGATGAGAAGAGACGAAACATAATAAAGTTAGAGAAGAGAGAAAGAATAGTGGTAGAGGATGGTCGACTCTTCGCTTCGTCGCTTCAGCAAACACTCACAGGCATAATGACACCTTTCAAACGACCCACCCAAAAATTAAGATTGCCGTGAAAATATTTGGCCGCTTACACAATGTGGAAATTTATTTCTATTCCAATGTTTCACTCAAAGATTCATACGAAGATAGCACATAATGCCAACAACCGCTGATTCACAAGACGAACCAGATTTGTATCGACGGTTCGTAATAATTCAGTTCCATTAGGTTCCCCTCCTCACACTCGATGAAAGAAAGAAGGATCCGAGATTCGTTTTTGCTCTTTCTGTCCTCAGAAGCCTCCCTCCCTCCCTCTCTCTCTTGTGGAAAGCTAACGCGTCCAAAGAGTTTTTTTTCCCCAGAGAAACCTCGTTCGACCCTCGATAATCGCACTTCGTTCGATATATAGAGCACTCGACGCCTCCACGCCCGCACTCTTCAGGAATACCACCAACACTCGCTCGCTCGCTCATTCATTCGCGTCATCTCAAATACACTTCTCCTCGTTGCAGTGACATAATCACATGAGTAGCGTACCTAGGTGGCGGGCCTCCAAATTGCTCACTAAATGTTATTAAATAATAATAATAATAATAAATGAGTCGAATGTGGGGAGTTCTCCCACGTAAGATTAACATTGGAAACTACCCTGCGAGGTACAGCGCATGTCCTGCGCAAAATGTTGTAGGGATCTTGTTCCTGAGGACACGAATCTTGAAGAAATGAGAAAAATCAATTATAATACCTTTATTAAGCGACGAAACTTAAAATATTATCCGAAACATTTCTAAAACCGTAAACTAAATAATAGTTGACCTTTTGATGAATAATTTTTTTTTCATACATAGGAGAGTTGGATATGTACTAGTAGACATGCAAACACGCCTGTGTATGAGGGCCTTAATGGCCACTGGTCACATCGTCCCTTCAAAACTCTCCTTGCATTTCGTATCACACACATATATTCCTAGTCTTTTCATTAGATAAGCCATTTATTGCAACCACTGATTCTCCTTCTTCCATTCGTCACTTCTCTCCCTCTTGTTGCGTTCGGAACCTCTGTTTCCGATCTCGCACTCGGCAGAGTTCTTTTCTATTTAAAAGGTTTATTTTTGTTATCACAGCGACCGCAATAAATATCAGAAACATATTTACAAATACATATAACAAAATACATATTAAAAGCAACTAATAATACACTACTCTACTACAATATTATCTAATTAAATAAATAATGAAAGACTTACGACCTTTAGTGGACGAAAAGAGCTCACAAAATATATACTATTCGTCCGTAAACGCCGTAAGTCTTTCATTATTTATTTAATTAGATAATACACTAAGACGAATATAGAACAAATTTAAATCAGTTTGCGTCGTAGTGATTGTTTTAAAAGATGTAGCACCTTCTGACATCGACTGGCCGTTTCGAATCTATTTGAAATATCACTTGGTAAAATATTTAAGAAATATCTTTGATTTCTAAGATCAGTGCTCTGCAAGATGAGGTGGGGGGTCGACATTGCATCTTCACAAACGAGACAAGACTCTGGATGCGTCTGTTTCATCGAGTGGTTGTGACGCAGGTTGAAGAAAAATTTGCAGAGTTGTATATCTACATGTAACACACTTTTTGATGTACACGAAGTTTTGTCAAGATCGTCATAATGAACAATGCGAGACTTTATGATTCACATTAATATGTCGAATAGATAAATTTACCTTTCGGAGCCCGTCGCACGTGAACCGTGACGTAAGCTTCGTTTACAGAAACGAATCTGCATGAATCAGCAGCACACGGAAGGCCAAGGCCAAGGACGACAAGACGGCAGCCGTCGTCATCACAAGCTTACGTTCGTCTTGTGCGTTTTTCTTCCTACTGGGAACTCACCCATCAAACACTTCAAAGAGATTCACACGCGCATCATACGAACTGCTGAGCGGGAGAGCACAGGTTCGGTATCTTAAATTGCTCTTCACTCGAAGTGTGACATAGGTCTACTTCGGACTACACGACTCTCTGGAAGAGCAGGAGCCGAGACCCGAATCTCGCAACTTCATACGAACACCGGAAAAGATATCGGAGATTGTGCCGCGAACGAAAATCTCGTCGTGAATCTGTAACAGAGTACTATACTAATTCAGTTCTAAATATTTATGATGTCGATGATATTCATCCAATAAATAGATCTCACCCGACAGACGTTGTCCTGTCCACATTTCAATAAATTTCTCTGCGATCGTTTTGTGAATTTGTGAAAACAAAGTAAGAATCAGAAGAAGAAAAACGAATTTCTGAGTGATCATTGTATCTATTGACGATATTCAATTGAGGAGGAGTACATTCAGAAGTACGTAAATGGGAAATTTCACAGGCGAGATGAATAATCCATCGGTAGTACACCGCTGACATGCGTCTACAATGTGATCGACTTGGAGCCATGATGCGGTTTTGTTCCAAAATTTAAGTCACAATTGAATTGAGTCAGAATTTCACGTCGACCAAATGATGTATTATCTTCCATTCAATTTGAAATCACAATGAATCTCTGGGTGTTTTATTTGCATTTCGTTATCGATTGCAAGATCCACGTTCAAGTAAACAATCGAGACAAAAGAAATGCGAATATCCTTCTCGAGTTCATACGAAAATCCCACAGATAAAAGTACTTTCACTTCTTTCCCGAATTTTCCAATTTTCTGGGAAACACTTCAAATTTTTCTTTCCGTAAAACCTTTATTCTGCGCATTACCAACTTTTTTTATTAATTAACAGAATCGGTCCAGTCGTTCTCAAGTGGTACGCTTTGCAACGAACAGCATTTAATTTGTATTTATATAGATGTGTAATGTCTGTATCATTAATAACAATAAATATTCCAAGTAAAACATTATAAAATGTACTGCAATGGTTTTCCAACACACACTGAGGTATAAGTTATTTTAAATCAGAATTTTCCACCCACTGGCGAAACACTATCACAAGTCCGGATTTCCGTAGAATAGGAGCAGTTCAAACCGATATGAATCCCGATGATTTTTTGTTCCAGCGAAAGGAACGAGTCTTCGCCACACGCCGATTCGTTCCACGCAGTGAGCACCAGCGTGAACCGCGACCAGTACTTTGAACCACATCCGGCTACCAATCACCGAAGTCATGGCAGGTGGAGTTCCAAAACTCTCACGCACAATACATGCAAAATCAATACACATGATCCAAGTGAAGAGAAGAAAAAAAAACTTTGAAATGTGGACTCAAATTTGCGTTCACGTCGCTTTTCCGTAAACGTCTCATTTTAAGCATTTTAAAACACCGAGTCCGAATGCAGTGGCGGATGAAGAGACCGCAATGGAAGGGCGGGGGGCGTTCTTGTTTAAAAATAATGGTTTTACAACACATTTTTTATAAATATTACCTTTAAAAAAAATTCATCGCATAAATAATTAACATATGGCATTGTTAATATCAATAATTATTATTTATTAAAGTTATTAACAGGGTATTACTAATTTATTAATATGGTATTATTAATTTTATTAATATATTATTATTTTTATTAGTCTGGTAATACGTTTACAAAGTTTATCAAAGCCATTTATCAACCTCAATTTTATCTGTCGAGAGTTCAGGTGCTCTAAGCCCCCACCCCTCAACGACAATTTTGGTTGACGCACTTTTCCGTGCGGTTACTTCGAATTGTGAGAATGGCGCCCATCTGTCACTTTGCGTTTTAAAAAAGATAATCACGATCATAAAGAAGCAGATACGTAAATATTGGCACAAAAAGTGGAATAAACAATGCAGCGATGACGGGTCCATTCGACTGTTTCGCAACAAGAAACGAATCATTAAGCCTTTGCTTCCAAATTCTCGTCGTTCTCTAGAAAAGATGCAAGTATTAATGAGAGGAAGCGATAAGTAGAGAATAGACCCTTATTTTGAAACGTACATATCAACAAATGAAAAATTATGCGCATTTGAAATTATATTTTGTTATAAAATATTTACGACTAGAATACTTATAAATGTGGAGACTCGGAAATCAATGGCCCGGAAAACCGTTCAATGTACTCGTAAATAGTTATAAACATAAAAATAATTATATATCTTAAGAGTTAATTATGATTTTCTTTAGCATCCAACCGTATGTTTCGTGACCTGTTTTAGTTTAGGGATAATGTGACGGAACATATTGAATGATCGTCGTCCTCGCGCTTCGTTTCATACAAAGCCAACCGAATTCCACGTCCCCGTAGGAGACATTCAACTTCGGGTAAAAAAGATTCAAACCTGGGTTTTAAAAACTTTTTTAAATTCTGAAAGAAACAACGTCATGTTTTCGCGAGTTTTTTTAAAAAATATTTCATGTCAGGAAATTTTCATGCATTTTTAGGTTACGGATTTGAAATACTCGAGTTAATATACCTGATGAGGACTATTGAGGCTGCGCTTATCGTCGATTTTTTTTCCCTGAACGTGTACGAGATGAGAAAAAGTTTCCAACAACGATTAGTCCCATTATTGACAACTGGGTTCTCAGATTCAAAATCCCACAGCGGTGGTGTATTGGCAGCACTGTTGCGGAGAGCGAGGGTTCGATTCCTCGGTGAGGTTTTCACTTGAGATTCGTCTTGAGTGAATGAATAAATAAATAAATATCTTCACTACGCATATAGCAGGGTCTCTCTCCTTGGTTTGTTCAACGTTTGTTGAAGCGAGAGGAAATGCCCATCTCTCGCTCTCTCGTGTGAACCGCGGGCGACTTCGCTTCGCTCCCACTAGGCGTTTCCAAATGCATCATCTCGCTTGCAAACGAAACTTTGTCCCAGCAAACCTAAGCTTTGGCCGCGAATCAGATCCTTCCCTTACCAACATTATCAATGATAATTAATAAACTTACTGTTACAAACTGCGTATGACTACGTGGATGACGATAAAATTATTTACTCTCCGGAAGCAAACAAGGGACCATCCCATCAATTTCGATCAAGGGCCCTAAAACAGAGGCGAATTGAAAAGATATCGGTCACTAACCCTGTATTCTTATCAACGAATCTGTATTTAATGAAACGCAAAAAAAAAAAAAAAAAGATAGTTCACTAATACGTATCATTATCATCGACTTACAGATTATTCGGAATATATTGTTTATAAAAAAGTAACTTTTAAAATAACTCTAAATTCAAGATGAATTGTTACAATAGACCGCCGTCCCTAGGCTGTATTAGTTTAACTATTTTAGGAAAATTGCAGACTTCATTAAACTGGATACTATTTATGTAATAATATTTGTATTGGAGAAGATATTCAATTTGAATAGTCATCAGTTATCAAGGTACGCTATGCACACGGTTGCCGACTACGAAAACCCAAATCTAGGACACGGAGAATAAAAACAGCCCATTTTCCAGCTTAAACTCCGGACATTACTCTGTGAAAATAATTTTTATCCGACATCGAAATTAAATAAGTTAAATAACGTTATAACCTGGCATTTAAATTCATTTGTGAATGTTGTGTAATATATAAAAGGTGTTCCACAGAAAACCTTTTATTTTAAACCAAATTTAAAGAGATACATCTCTCTATTGCTACCAAAGACAACTACAGTTAGGGAAGGAAACATTGAAAGGATCACGACCAGCAATCGGCAAATAATCGGAGGCGCGATTTAAATTCCCAACGATTAGGCGACCACCATTCTGAGCCGCTTGGCTTCTTTTGAATCAGAGAAACGTCGCCCGGTCGTCTTTCAAACGAGGAGAAATCCGGGTAAACCCGTACGGATGACCGCCCTACACGAACACCTTTCGATGGTTCAATGAAGACTTCACATAATCTCAAATTTTTACTGCACATTAGATCTTCAATTCAATTTGCAATAATAAATGGATTACTGTAGGTTTTCATTAAATAATTTCTTTTATATGTATTGGGTCCTTGATCGGAATTGACGGAATGGTCCCTTGCTTGTTTCATTCGTTGATGAATTACAAGATCAAGGTCTGCTAATCAGTAGATGTACACCTTTCACTCGCCGTAGTTCGATTGTGAGGTTATGTGAGGCGGAAGGACAATCAACTGAACGCATCGTCTACATGATCGAATCGAATCGTAGAAGCGGAATTAGATAAAAGTTATGAAGAACGTCGTTTCCAAGTTTGTAACCTAACAGTGAAATGAAAATAACAGAATTCATATGAGATTTGTTTATTAAGCATTCTGTGTAAAGTGTATTTTTCTTCCACCAGGATTTTGACATAATTCGTTAATACGTACATGTTAGCTTTCAATACCGACAATTGAAAGTATTTGTGTAGGTTTTCTTCATTGTATTTAGATTAGAAATTAATAAAAGTAAATTTAATATCACGAAGGTAGAGAAATATGAAAACTAACAACAATTTCGAATGTTATAAACGAACGCCGCGCAAAATGAACTAAAAAGAATCCAGACGTGTTGACAGGTGTTATAATACATGCTATAAAGGGAAAAATATATCAATTCTCAGTAACAAATTTTCTTTGAGTAATGATGTCATTTTTTGTATATTTGTTTAATACTGAAATATTTTGTTTTAATTTTTAAGTTTCATTTGTAAATTGTTTTACAATTTTGGAAGTCCAATAGTGATTGTTTTCAATTTCCTTTGAAATTCTGGGACATGTCGGGCGGTTCTGCTAGTAAATAAATAAAGAAAACCAAATAAAAAAATAAAATTTCAAAATTCATGAACGAAAAATAAATGTTTACATCGCATAAGATTCTCCGGACGATTGAACAAAAAAATATTCATAAAAAACCTGTATACACTCCGAATGCATCCGTGGGAAGATCGGATTCGCAGCTAATGTAAGATATTGAATCAATGTACCATAGAGCAAAAGCAAACACCAGAAGCAGTCTCTCAAAGGAGACCACGCTCTCTGATTCTAAAAGTCAATGGAGCCTCACTCTTTTGCAAGTATCAAGATCGAAGTCTCACAAGCACATCATCCACATGTAAAAAATATGCCATAAAAGTACTTTTACTCTTTTTAACATAACGGAGAGTCGCCAGTCGAAACTTGAATAATCTAACTGAGGATTCCGCAATTTGGGGAGAAGGAAAAGATTCGAAACAGGAGGCCATAACCGTTGAAGGAGCTAATTGTTACATATTGCTGTGGATTTTTGATATATCGCTGCACGGGAATATTTTAATTGGAGATAAAGTGAAATGTTTTATTGGTTTAAATCCACATTGTGAGGTTACCGTTTATTTCATTATTATCAAGAACCCCTTAAGCTGAGACTAGCGAATGCTGCGAAAGGTAGAATAGTTCTTCCCTCTGGCGAAGAGTTACGGGAAATAGATTCGTAAGATTCTCTTAAAAGAGTAAATTTCGTGTTTCTTTCCTCCTCCTTTGAAAAAACTCTATCCCACCGACCGACGTCGCAAAATACAGTCAAATAAAAGATCATACAATTAAGAAATAAAGCAGAACCCTCAATCCCAAAGACCGAGCCAAGGTCAACTCCAAAAACCATGACCGCGAAAGCACACACGGCATTGAAATCGAAGTATTTTCTGAATGTGGAACTTTGTACCGGTACAATTTTTTTTTCTACTAAGATTCTAATTCCGTTTAAGTCGAAATAGCGCTATAATATTTGTGTGTGGTTTTCTTCATCTATTCAAAAATTTAATGTCGCAGTTTGTGCATTTTCAATTCTCTTTCACTTCCCCGAATTGTACATTTTTTCCGAACCTAAGGAAGAATTAAAAAAAAAAACTAGAACTTTATCGATACAATAGGTGTTTCGAACCTTCATAATAAATTAAGAATCTCCTCCAAACGTTTCTACGATTTAAACAACACAGAATTAGGAACGTCCCAACGACGAAACCCTTGTGGTAATCCCTTGTAACAACCTCAAGTCACGTCATACAACCAATTAGTTTCTATAAAATAAAAAAAAAGACAAGTAAAATGGACGTTGGACTTTAAAAACCTCCTTGAAGAAACCTACAGATGCAGCCTCTTCATGATTAGACGATTTCAAATTCTCTACGCAAAATATAATTTTATAATACTTATAATGCTAATACTTTTTTATGTCCTAGTTTTCGAGGATATAAAACAACACGCTAAGTATAAATCAGGGTTTTCCAGTCTCGCATCACATCACATCGCACGCGACGGGACGGGATGGGTTGTGGTTGTGAAGCAGAGCGAATTTCCAACAGTAATCCTCTCTCAAAAAGCTTGATGTTTAATTGCGATAAAATATCATCAAAGCGAACAGGTGTTAAAGTGTGTTTAATTCAGATACATACACCTATGTAATACAATACTTCATTGATAATGAGTTGCTCATCCCCTAGGAAAAAATCCCGAATACCAAAAATGACGCGAGAAGCTCACAAATCAATAAGCGCCGCCCGCACATGATTCTTTCTATGTTTTAACGACAGGCAGTGACCTTTAATAGCATCCGTCGAATGTCAATGCACAGACCCGGGAATATAAGCACGAGGATAAACAATAAAACAAAAACAAAAAAAAACTACAGAAAGAAAATGGATCTGGAATCCCGTGATGTTTTGCCCGTCGCAAGCGATTTCGAATCACTCAGCGTTGAGTAAAGTAATGCGAGGGATCGCTGTGCACACGGGGCTGTTTTCTACCTTCAATGAGCTGACGTCTCCATTGATGAAGGTTGGACGAGTACCAGTAGCTGCTCCTCCACTGTTCAATACTGAATGACAAGTAAAGCTGCTGCACTTCCGGATATTATAAGAGTCTATTAGTCTTTAAGCGAACGAGAAAGTAATTAAAACCGAATGTATCAAACCAATGTGAAATGAATTGAGATAAGAACATAAGAAGGCGGGTTCAGTGAAACATTCGCCAAAACAGAAACATTTGATAGAAGTGATTTCCCTTCTGTGATTTAGTTTTTCGCGCTAATGACGGGAAAACCAAGTACATTGTATATACTACCCGTTTCGATAAATATGTCTTTAAAGAAGTCGTTTCAGAGTTAAGCGAGGAAACGATTCTCTCCTCAACAATTTCTCAAATGATCTTGGAATTGGCGTAACACGTGGTAGTAATGAGCCAGTAATGAAGTTTACTGTCGAGAAAATACTACCAGCAAACCACACGTACAACTCTTTTATGACATAAAAGATGACCATCATCCTCTGTCAATACTGTAAAAATACCTTAAATTTGCCAACACACATTGCAAGGCGACAAGAAAACACAGAATGAAAGAGGTTAGTGTTGAATACAACTCATGCACTTTAAGCCACACCGCCCCTAGGATGTCACAACAAGAAATTAAGAGAACCCTTTCTCCCACTCACCAGCTTCCAGACCGGGCATGACATCTGTTTCTCCTGCCAAGAGGATGCATCTGGGAACAGGTTTGTTTCTAATGAGGCATTTCACTGCTATCCTCCACTTCTGGGCTTCACGCATATTGTCATCGTACTTATCAAACGAACGGAACCTCAAAGTGATGGTCATTCGCTCCCGACGCTGACCTTTCACCTTGTTCTTCTTTAACACGTACGCGTAAATGTATAAGTAAGCACTAATGTCACTTTCGTCTTGTTCACCGGAATTCTCTTCCACGACTCGCAAGCCGTTTCTTCTGATCGCGCTCGGATGACACACGCACGACGCTCCAGTCTTGCGTTTACTTCGCATGCACCGGCATCCTACGATGTCATTAATTCGTATAGTTTCCGTTTTAGTATTTCCATTGCTTTCTTTCTGCAAGCTCAATCCCTTTTCTGTCAATTTCACTCGGTAAACTGTGTTCTTTTTCGAAAGAATGTAGAATGTCTCTTCAAGCACTGGACCCACACGGATCGCATCACCTTCCATCTTTCATGCTTCGACTCGTACTACTCCACTGGAGCCAGCGGACTGCTTCGAAACTCACGCCCTCGCCCGCATCAACGAGCAACCACTCGTGACGCCCGGCCTCGGAGCGCGGACGCTGCTCGGCGCTCGCGACTGTAAACACATTCCCTCGGAGATAGAGGGTGGCAGAGCCATCTCTCGGCCACGAGGGGAACTAACTAAGAAGAAGAAGAAGAAGAAGAAGAAGAATGGGAACGAAGCAGGAAGCCGCCTGGCGCTCTGTTTAATTGTAAGTAAACCACTGGAAATTAAAAATACGGGACGGTCTTGTCAAACCACGACCAAGGCTACTTCATAACTATCTTTCCTTCTTTTCTGAAAATTCATGTCGGCAGAGACATATAAAATGTTTGGGAAAATAATTTGGCTCTAATAAATTTGGAATCGTTTCGACAAATTTCAAACATTTTCGATGTGTCCTTTGAAGCGAATAATTGAAGCACAAATGTAACGAAGGCTTGAATAAATTCGGATATATCTTATTCATACTGCAGCGAACAATTCAGTTCAACAAGACACATAGGCTCTTGAAACATGAATGTTACCGAATAAAATAATAAGTTTTAAATATTTATGTATTATTGAGAATTCTAAACTCTAATCACAACAGAGGAAAATACATACAACAAGGACATGTCATCAGTGATTTGTCCAACATGCAAGATGACAGATTTTATACTGTTTCACTTCTGCTTTCCGTTTGCTTTCTTTGAATGGATTTCAGTCGTTCGGTATCCATTGGTTTTAAAAACTATTTTTTCAAAGCTTCTTTCCCCAGCATTAAGTGTAAACAACAAAATTACAGACCTTTTGTTTTTCGCAAACAAACGAGATAACAATGGAAACTTTATTTTTTCGATTATTATGGAAATAAAACTTAAAGAAAGGTTTCTTACTTCCCCAGGCCCGACTTTCTAAAAGAGAAACGTAAAAGAAAATAATCCGTGTTGAATTTAATTTTTTTGTTACCTAATTTATTTTCATCATTGTTTTTTGTCAGTACGAAAGCATACAGAGACCTCTTGTTGTGAGAACAGAAAATAAGAATTTCTGTAAAATTTCCTATAGGTGTCTCTGCCGTCTCAATCGTGTCTGAAAAAACCTTGAAGTTGTTGCATTGTTACGCTGCCTGTCAAAAAGTTAATGCAGCCTTCGCATTAAGTGAAAATAAGCAATGTGAATTGGATTCGTGTATTAAATTGTTGTACAATGAGGTGCTGTATTATTGTGTTTATTCATTTAATGTAATAAACTATTGTGAATAATACTTTTCGAAACTTTGTACAATGGGGACGATGGGCTAGTGTTTCGTTTCTTCCATTTTTGCACCTTGGGTTCATGATTACTCGAGTTCATTGAATGAAAATATTGATGGAACTTTATTTTGTGAAAATTCATTACAAGAATTGGATTAATTTTCTTTGATAATCAGTGGATTTCGTTGAATATTGACTTGTGACAGTTTTGAATTTTAGGCATGCCTTGTTACTCTGAATTTATTTGTATTTTGATGAATTATAGTATTAATGTAATAAATGCTATATGTTTCTTTATAGATTGACAATAGTTGAGGCAGCATGCTGTGTGAGTTGTGATGGCTGATTTGGTTCGGAATTTGACAGCAATTGATTGGCTTCCATCTTTCAACATTTCTATTTCAAATGACATTGAAGATAATGTCTTGGAAAGGGACAGCATGATTCGAGAGGGAACTATAGGGTCATCTAACAGACCCAAAGATGGGAAACCTCCATACAGGTGAAGATTTTGTGGATGGTGTTATGATTCAATATTAAAGTTTAGCAATATATTATTTAGTTATTTAAGATGTCCAGAACTGTGATTAAATATATAATGTCAGTGATTAAATATATAAGTGGATAAATTTATTGCCAAAAAGTTAAGTTATATTATAATGTATAAAAGTATACATTATCACACCATTGTCACAGTACTCTTATAAATAATTGATTAAAATTTGTTTAAATACAGAAAATCTCTTGCATCTGTGCTATTTCTCATTTATAGGAATAAATTTCTTGTCTGTGCTCAATGTTATCTTAATACCCCACCCTTACCTGGGCTTTTCTCAGGTTTTGGTTTGAGTACTTAATTCTGAATTGATGGGATTGTTCATTTCTTACTTCCTGAAAGTAGAGGTGTTTATTGTTCTCTGTGTTCATATTGTGCATCATTTTTTTATTTCTATTTGACAATAAATTATTTATATTGTATGTATAAGTGGCATATCGATTATTTTTATTTCCGTCTGCAATTTTAATATTTTAAAATAGTATTTTTTTCTTTTTTTCAGCTATGCAAGCCTAATACGCTTAGCCATAAGTAATGCACCAAAGGGCAAAATGACATTGTCAGAAATATATCAGTATATAATACAGCAATTTCCTTATTACAGAGATGCTGGGACGGGATGGAAGGTAAGTCAAGAACTATTTAAAGCATCTTGAACCTTTCAGGAACTAGTTCTCATAATATTATATTGTTTTTATAGAATTCAATTAGACACAATCTGTCATTAAATAAGTGCTTCACTAAAGTTGCTCGATCTAAGGATGACCCTGGGAAAGGAAGTTACTGGAGCATTGACTATACCTCAAGCCAAGATGAAGGCTTTAATAAAAAGAAGAAGCCCGTTCAGCTTTTTAGAGTAAGTTTGTGCTGGAATGTTTTTAATTTTGTTGTAATCAGGTTTTAGTTCTAATCTTTGTATGCCTGTTGTTTCTTCTTCTTTTTGTTCATTCAGGCATCTCCTTACAGTCCGGAATGCAGTAGCAACAGCAGCGATTACAGCTGTGCTTTTGCCTCTGTTAGGTCAAAAGTCAACGCAGATTGGCCGTGTTCAGCTAGTGTTAGTGGTGCTAAATCATCCTCACAAGGTATGATATGTTATTTATCATCCACCTATGTATCGGTTCGGCATGTTAGTGGGGAGACAGCATTAGGTAGTTGTACCGTATAAGTAAACAACTTTTTTTACTCGGGGCCTTATAATAAGTCTAAGCTAGTTGTATTATTGTGAAACAGTGTCAAATAAATATTGCTTTCTTTATTTTTTTTACTTATGATGTATAATTTTACTGTGTAATACTTTTTTTTATATTGTATTATAGAAATTGAAGCATAAATTATTTTGTTTTGTTAGGATTCAACAATTACAAAGAAATAGCTGAGGGAGACATTTCAAGTTTGGATTTGACTGATTCTGCTGAATTTTCTGCTGTCCTCAGTGGACTATTATCTCAGTATGGTATGAATATCAATGCAGAACAGAATCTTCAACACGAAATTGGATCTCGTTCCTTGTTGCAAGCCAATTCTCCCTACAACCTTGTGAGGGGAGTTGAATCTTTTAATAACCTGAATCAGAATGAAAATTGTTATGTTTCGGATGCGCCATGTCCTTCCTATCAATCGGAAGCAAATCCTGGAAGGGAGTCCTATTCTTCGGAAGGAAATTTCCTCTCTGACAACGTCTTTCACTCTCACGCTCAAAGAGCCACTTCTGCCGACACGCTGTACGATCCAGAGGCTGCTCATTACTCCAGGTCTAACCTGTCAAACGGTACTTTTTGCAACATGTACGACAGAAATGGGCCTTCTCTCCACGATTTTGAAAATCGTTCTGTTCAGGATATGTTAGGGATTCCATCGCATTCACAAAGTTTTGGAAGAGAAATAGTTCGGAGCCAGTCCCAGCAAGGTTGTCATAGTGAGAATTTCGTTGATAGTTCGTTACCTCATAGGTTCCACCCAAGTAGTTGTCGATCCAGTCCGGCAGAATTTGTAAACTATGATTGTTTGAGCAGCCCTGGAAACTCCAGATATAGTTCTAGTAATTGTGTTAACAATCTGCCGGAAAACTTCCAAGGCAATAGTTGCTTGCAAAACCATTCTGAGTGTGGATATACTCCCGCAGCGAATAGTAGAATATCTCAGTCCAATCATAGTTTTCCTGTTAATTCTTGTGGAGTAAATCAGGGTGAACAGACTTATGCCAATAGTGAATGTTCGAGATCACCTTATGCTAGCGCTGTGTGCAGCACCGAGGAACTGCTTCATCAGGCAGCTTCC
This sequence comes from Laupala kohalensis, assembly GCA_002313205.1. Taxonomy (NCBI): domain Eukaryota; kingdom Metazoa; phylum Arthropoda; class Insecta; order Orthoptera; family Trigonidiidae; genus Laupala; species Laupala kohalensis. The sequence continues at coordinate 89,429 of NNCF01127347.1, forward strand.
AGTGCACCAGCTGTTACCAACTCAACCAATCATACCTCTGAAGATAATATTGAAGGCGATTTTAACTGGGATAAACTTTTATAACAAAACATTTTTTGCTGATAGTTATGAGTATTGTTTGTTGTTATGGGGCATTTTATAAAAATGTTTGATATTTTACTGTTTCTTCGAACTTTGTTCTATTAGGTCTGCATTGCTATATTTAAGGCTTTTAAATGTGTATGTTTTAATTATGTTTAAATTTGATCTACTAAATATTGCTCTAAATGTTTCTGTATATTTTAGAAAAACACATAAATTTTGTATTTGAATGGTATCTTAGGAAACAAGTTCCAGTGATAATTTAGTGGAGTAATAGTTTTATTAGACAGGAGTTAAATTGATAAAATTGTATTTGTTTGGCGGTATATGCTCCAAGATTTCATAAGCATGACTATTGAATAGAAATGCCATATTGCATTAGATATCCTGTTGGTATCGTAAGATCATAAACTGTGATTACTTATTGAGAAGTTTATATTTGACTACGAGAGAGAGAGAAACATGATCTGCGTTTCAATACTTTGCAGGTTTCTAATATAGTACTGTTTTTTTCTTATGAACGACTTATGCTTGCAAGATGGAAAGGAAGGAAGAATATGCTGAGCAGAATTCCTCCTATTGGAAGAAGCTACTCTGTAGATTTGCTAGACGTGTGCTCTTTGTTGTTACAGGCTGTTTTTAGTCCTTAATGATAATAACAAAACTGTTCTATTTCTTCTAGATTAATGACAAGGTGCCTATATTATTGACGTAGGTGATGCTATACGGCAGTCTCATTATAGTTCATTGTAGAGTAATAGATCAGAAAATGTTTACCTCATCACTTTTATAGTATATTACAGAAATTTATGTTAATGAAGCCAGGAGTGAAAGTGTATTTCTGAGTAAAATGAATCGAGGATGTTGTAAAATGTTTATGAAATATAAATGACTACGTTTGTGATCTCTTTATTATTTTTATGGTAACTTTTTATATGTTTATTTTTTACCTCATTTTATATATTGTTTGAGTTTTGTAGTATATTTTTATTAACATGCATACATTATTGTCAATAGCTCTACATGTCCCAAAACATGTAAAACTTAAGGGTATTCAGGAAACTGTGTTTTTGTAATTAATATTCTCAACAAATCCAAGTCTTCATATCATAATAGTTACAAAAGTGCTCATTACATCTTCTCTAAAGCTTTTCCTATCTTTTGGTTTGGAACATGCTTTCAGAGGAATTTCTCCTCCTGCATCTGAGCTCGGTTAAATCTCCATTCTGTAGACAGTATGCCGGTGGATGGATGTGCTGCCAATCAGATTTCTGTCCTTGGGCACTTCCAAGTTCAACCATAAGAATTAATGTTTTTATGAGGTTATCCTCTCCCGAATGTTAAGTTTGATTTATTGATGGTCCTAATTGTGCCTCATCTTGAAGTCCATGTTCCACTTGCACTTACAGTGTGCTGCTTCTGCTTATATTTTGATTTGGTCAAATTTAATGTTCCTAAACTGTGGTGCATTGCAATTAAATATTTCTATTTGTTTTTGCTTATCCAATGTGTAACTTATTGAACATTTATAAATCCCTGATTTTTTTTTTTTTTGGTAGAGAGTTCTATGTCCCTATAGTCGGCCTTCAAGGAAAGAGTGTACTTTCAAATAATTTAAAGGGGCTTGTTTAATTTGAATTTGGAAGCTGGCCCATCCACAACTGGGTCTATTACATAACAGAGGTTTAGGTCTTACCAAAAGGTATAGCTATTTAGTGAAGAAGTACATTAAAAACTTTTTAATCTATTGTGGAATAAAGACTCCCTTTTGTGGAAAAACTTAAAATATTCGTTAAATTTTTTTATGTTAAACATTTGTGTAGATCTCTTGCACAAAGCAAAATGTTTCTTATTCATTTCTTATCATTAAAAATGTTTCTTTTGTAAATACTACAGAAACTTCTTTATTTTATTACTTCTCTTAATGGATGCATGATTGTGAATATAATTTCTTTTCTTGTCATTTTGTTGTTGTGTGGTACGAGTATGAATATCAAATATCGTTTGACATGATCTGTCATTAAATATATTTTTGAAATGTTTTTGAAACTATCCGTGTCTGTCTCTCTATCTCTGTGTTCTTGGATCAACATTTAACAGTTTGGCCTAGTTGTTGCCATTTGATGGAAATCTCACCAAATGATTGTGGTTGCTGCACTACTGCAAGTGCAGTGGGTTGCTCTCGGTGCTTTGAGCTCGTTGTTGATTTCTCACAGAAGACAAATTCCTACTCAAAGTACTCTCTGGAGATTGTTGTGGAGTGTTAATGTGACTCAGAATATTGTAGAACTAATTTTTATGTATATGTACTGTGTACATTTTCATCCATCTTCATGAAAGAGTGTTTGACACCTTCTCCGTGTGGGAATGCTTTGTTGTGAATGTTCTTTTGTATCGAATGATTGTTAATGTTCGAAGACTTTAGTGCTCCTTTGATCACTAACCAAACAGGTTGAACTTGTACGAGAGGCTGTACTGTAAGATTTTGTTGGATGGAATCTGTATTACGCTTTGATGGATATATTTATAATAATTCTGTTAGGTTGAACTATTTTTACGTTTCAAATGTCTTAATTCAATGTTTAATGTGTACTGACTAACATGTAACAAGATATTATTGTTGTTTTTGTGGTTATCTATTGATAAAAGAAAACATAATTTTTACTTATTAGATACATGTTTTATACTGTTAATGATCTTAAAAATTCCTCTTGCATATTTTAGTGCACTTTGCCATGTTTTCAATACTCTAATAATTTATCTGTTGAATTGTATGTTTTATTTCTCTCTGTTGAATAGTTTATTGGTCACTTTTGAAGGTTTGCAGCACCCTTATGTACAGTCATTTTTATTAAGTGGTGATGGAAAACCATCATCGGTATCGCTCTCGTCAATTTATGCATCAAGTCAAAACAAAACAGTAGGCTGAGGGTGGGTTTTTTAATTTTTTTATTTCAGTATGACTTTTCTTCAAAGTTAGATTTGTATGTTGATCTTTTTACAATCTTCTTCAGTGCCGTTGACATACTTTCATTTTGTAATCTCCCTACATCTCTTTGTTTATTTCTTGTCTACAATACATCATTGGTTCCTATGTTGTAAGGTTTAATTTTAGACCTACTATGTCTTGTTCCTCCTCAAATCATTTACTAATGAATTTTGCTTCTTTTAATATCTTGCATTGATATCTGTGTGAATTGAAGTTTTTTCTTAGCATATCTCTGGTCATTGTTCATAAAATTATTCATTATTTCATTTCTTTCTGTTGGTGAACAAACTTAAATGTTTCCTTACTTCAATTAATTACTTATCTCTGTCTTTCATATTCTATGATCGTATTTTTCTTAAATTTATCTTTTGTATCCATGCTAGATTTTAATTAGTTCCTGCTACAATTAACTATGTTTTTCAAGTCTTTCTCATTTGTGTACCTGACAAATCTTGTTTACTTTTCAAGACTCACATTCATTATGTGTCCTGGACTTTAGCTCTAGTAGAAACATGGTTAATAAGTGTACCATCAAATGCTGATAAGGAAAATAATGTTGTGTTTTTAAATAGACTTCTAACAACAGTATAATGGGCATTTACTGTCACCAAAGGTATAACTTTAACTTGTTTACCACTGTATTAATAATTTTAAAGTTGTTAGTTAATGTGCAACAGATTGCTCAAGCTCCTTCTCTGCATTGTATATAGAAGCTACTTGAGAAGTTTATTTTACAACTCATTTCTGCACAGAATTATGTTTATGTTGATTCCACCTTGTGATAATACATTTAAGATGTTTAATTGACTTGTTCTTATTTCTAACGTTGTGTTTGGTAATTGAATTTTTATTTGAACTTTGCCATAATTGCTATATATTCTATGAGGAATTTTTACGTAATTGAGAGAGAGTACTCAATTATTATAATTATTGTGTTTGTACACCTGTATTCCAAAATTATTTCTGGCAGAAGAGGGACCAAGCAAATGCTTACGCTGTGTCCTACTCATCTCTCATTGCTAAGTTGTTATTGACATTATTATTAATTAATTTATGTGCGTCATATGGAAGATGAATTAAATTTTGAAGTGACAAAACTTGTGGTAGAAAATCCTGCATTGGTTTGTGTTCTTTGCAGAGCAGTGTGCCAAGTGTTCTATTAGGTTGCATCCTATCAAGTGTTTTCTTGATAATTGCATATTTCTTCTCTCTGAAGAAATTTATATAATTCAGTACATGTGCCAATGTGCCAATAATTTCTTCCTTCTTACCTCACTCCGTACTTTTCATATGCATATTTTTAGCTGAGTGTGTGTTTTTGAAAACCTAGTATCTCGTGATCTCATTAAAGAATAAAGTGCCATTTGAATGACAAACATCATTTCATTATCTTTCTTCATGAAGCCAAATGTAATTAAATTCTTGAGTAGTTTAATCCTATTACATACTTGTTTGATTAATTGTGATTGAATAACAAACAAATTGTTAGTGTTTTGAGAAAAGGACTCTTTGTTCACTTAATGATTATTGACATTTCACGTTTAGGAACTTTATTTGCAAGATGGTAAAATTGTACAGTATTTTGTTTAGGCCAGTAATTATAAGCGTATCTTAGCAGATTTCCAAACTCAGCTTCATAAAGCTGCCTGGAAGGTTGACTTGTTAGGTTGCGCTTAATATTACTGAACTAAATGTAAAAATTGAAGGATTCACAGAGAGGTAAGAAATTCTAACACGAGAAAGCTTTCTTCAAAGCTTAATTATTATTCTTGTGTCGCAATTTAGCAAGTCGAGAAAAAAAAGTGATGACAAGTTTAAAACACAAATTTTATACTTTGTTCCATTGAAGAATTTGAATGAATATCAAATAATCGTGCTATGGAACTGGGAATAGAATTGAAATAGTTAAACAAATTATTCTCTTAGAAACAGCTTTATTTGAAAATGGCAGTTGATGAACGAATTAACATTTGATGCTAGAAGGTAATCTTTATCAAGTGAGGAGTTTCTTTTGAAAGCGTAAGTTTTTCTATCACTCCATTTCTTGTCATTCAATGCAGGTTGTGACTTGGTTGTGTACATTGTAAAGTGCCTAAAAAATTTATTGTTCTTTTATTTTCCCACCGATTGCATTGTTTTCACTTCTAGTGATAGCATCTTGAAACTTAACACCGTTTGTCAGTAACCACTAACTTTATACATACAATGTACTGTTTTCTTTTACCTACATGTAAGTTCATGCAAACCTAGGCCAGTTTAATAATGTGCAATTTTAATTTTTGAAGGCCCAATTACAAACATTGGATTAATAGCATTTGGAGTTTGTTTCTCTTTGCAATCCTACATCCAAATTCCTTTATCCCTTCAAGCAATGGTATTAATAATAATAATTACCAATATTAATAATAAAAATAATTAAATACTAAATTGGATATCATATATTTCTTCCGTGTACCCTACATGTGGAGGACCCGGAAATCGAACATGGGACACCTGCATTGATCACTTCCACAACTGTACACCATTTTCACTCGGACCAAGGAAAGTGAATGGGTAGTGTAGTGGTTAACACCCCTGCAATCGATGCAGGAGTGCCGAATTCAATTCCTGGCTTGTTGCCATTTTAACCGGACCAAAAGTTTCCAATATCACTTTGTTTTTGTTTTTTGTTTATTTGACTGAAAATGTCATTTCAATGTCCAATTGATGAGAAATTTTCCAGATACAAAAACACAATTTGAATATTAATCGACTTATTAATATATTAAACTAATTGGTCTTCATAAATGTAATATTATACTCGAATTAAAAAATAAGTTAATGAATGTGACTAATTTGTTGTCAAATGTTTATATTAACTTCAGTAATACAGTATAAAGATAAAAAACAGCTGGAAATATTCTAGGGATTGCAATAAATTGCATAAAGGTCACCACTAAAAACATTGGTTATAAATTACTCAAGATAAAACACTACTAGAATGCATAATTCACAACTTCCGGGTACCTTTGCATCGTCTACAGCTAAGTAAAAATTGTGACAGACTGGGACTCAAACCCAGGATCTTCTGCTTTAACTCCAGGTGCGGTTCTGCTGCACCACCCACTTCCACTCCCAAAGCACGTACCCAACTACAGGTGAGGTGATAGCTGTGGATGACTTGGGGAATCAAGGCAGGTGGTGCAGCAGGAGAACACCTGCTGCAAAGCCAAAGGACGTAGTCACGAATTTGTGTCTGGTCTGTCGCAATTTTCACTTTGTCCAGGATGAACAGTGTCTCAGTAGACAGAACAACCGGTTTCATCCACCTTTCTGCGGCTGCCTCACAGAGTATGACAGCGACTTAGCACCTGTTTCACTCTTAACATGACCCTGAGGAAGGTCACAGCAAGATGACTGAAACGTAAGTAGTTCTGTCAACAGAGACACTGTTTGTCCTGGACAAACAAGTTTATATTGACTCTGATCTTGCAAGCCTACATTTACATTATTTTGAGAGAATACTATTTTACTGTTGTAAAAAGGCTTCATTTTTGAGTTTTTAAAATAAAAAAACAAGTACAGTAAGAAATATTTATTATTCTGTGAACCAAAAACGAAACAATCAACAAAATGTCAAGACTTCATAAAAATAATTAAAATTTTCTAGAAACAAAAACATTACAGTGATATTCATTTGAAGACAATTTAACCCTCCAACAAAAAAAATAGGCAGTGACATGTATGACATCTAGTGTTATACTTTCTTTTTCATAATTTTTCCTACAGCTCAGACTTATAAATAATCTCATCAAACATAATCTCTTTCACTATCAATGAAAATGAAAAAGAAAGAAGATGGCAAGTGTCATATATGATGCAGCCTCATTGTTTGAGGGTTCAGTTAAACATGATTAGGTTCTAAAACCCATTTTTTTTTTTAATTTGATTTTATATAGAGAGAAAAGGACTTATACAATTCATTTGTTGATTTAACAAATGAATTAGTTAAAAATATCATTAACAAGGAAGAGATTGACAAAATAACACAAAAAAAAAATTTCAAGAAAAAATTTACATCCTACGTACCACACAATGTGGAATGCAATCAACAATAAATCTGTGGTATCACGACTTCAAATGAGAACAATTACAACAACAACACAATACAACACAACACAACACAACAATGATCAACATTCATTCAACATTCAGCGTAAGTAAAGCACTAGCTACCAGTTCACTAAATCTCAACTCACAATCAATAAAACAAGTATATTTTCAGCAAATCACTAAAAAAAATTTAAGTTGAAAAAAACCCTTAAATCTATTATTCTTTGAATGATTCAAGCAATGTATTATCTATGAGAGACTTTAGAAAAAAATTAAAATATAGGAACTATAACTCAATTACATGCACTTCAAGGTCAAACTTTATTTTGCCCAAGACATATTGAAGGAACTTAAGTACAATTTTCACATTATTCAATTACATACAGTATATATGACTCATTCTTTTTTTCTTTTTTTTTTGTGGATACTTGTGCATTTTAAATCTTAAAATAAATTAAGCATATTCAGAGCATGAGAACTTTAAAATTTGATATCAATTACAATGAACGTGACATCATTTTTTTAACAACAGGAAGAAGAAGACAAAAAAACACTTCATACATAACACTTGTAAGATTAACACCAGTATTATTTATACTCATTAAACATTCTTTTCTCAATATATTAGAAATAATACAATACTATAATATTTTATTTTCATTAATGAAGTCGATATTGCCAGAGAACACACAAATACACTTAGTGCTGTACCTCAGAGATCTTTTTCAATTTCTGATGCAGAAAATTAATTTCATGACAAAGTGAGTAGATTACATTACAATGTAAGAATTGAATAAGACTTTCTGAGTACCCGTCCCATTAGTTTTGTCATAACTCCATAAATTTTGTGTCCAACATAGAAGTTACTTTTCAAACCTTCAGCTTTTGGGAGCTGTAACCCTCAACCCAGGCCCTTCAGGCCCATTGCCGTACACAGCCGAGTTCCTAAAGGGCTGAATATTAGCTCAAAAGTGTCTCACTGTTTCTTCCTCTATATTGCACTCACAAACTACCGTATTTACTCGAATATCGTCCCACCCCCACCCTTTACTTTGGGGGGTAAAATTTAGAAGAAAATTAAGTTGAGTAAAACCAAATACTTTCTGAAGGGATATATTTGTTCAAAATTCCACGAGAAATGTTTGGCTCTGGTAAGTACTACAAAAGCTAACTGGTGCAGTTCAGCTTCTCCATTTCACATCGCCAGATCCACACGGAGACTTCGTCTCTACTTCGAATTCTCGTGTCGCGGTTTTATTTCCAGGTGTCTAATTTAGAACTCGCAGTTTGATGTTAGCGTCGAAGCATCTTCGATCGCTCAACTTTCGTTTGTGTCGAAGAAGATACCCGTCTTTCGACAAAATCGTGTGCCACGGTCGGCACTGTGACGGCAATCGGTCATTCCCAGAAGACATGGATGGCCTGTTCCAGACCAGTTCTGTTTCTAATTCAAATGAGCGTCAAATCGATCCGCCATGATCGATCGATCGATGTTCTTTTGTGTTACGGTTCGTGTTCGCGTAACTCGTTTTCACCCTCGAAACTTTGAATGAGCAGTTTCCCCGTCTTAAACTTCTAATATAGTCACCGCACGATTTTTTCGGATAGAAAGGAGGGGACTATTTTCGGGTAAATACGGTAAATAACTCTACTTCCCAATTCACAAATCGTTTGTTTATAAACCCTTGAATCATTTCATAAGTGACCAATTATTCTTATTAATGAAGTAAAACGAATATGTAGCAGCCACAGTACCTCCCTCCCTCTGCAGTTCAAGTCATGGATCTGAAACGCCAGTGGCCTTGGATTCATACCTCACTGGGTGATGCTGAATATTTACAAAACCTTCTTAATGCATAACTAACATAACACCTGCACACATGACTTATGGATAAACTTTAAGTGTTTTTTAATTTCTTTACTAACATTTTCTCAACTTCACACAACCAGCCAGATGTGATATTATTATTAAATTTATTACAAGGATAAATCTATAGGTTTTATAATAAGAGCATTTAAAAATAATTTTTCATTCAAAAATCTCACAGTCAAATTAGTCTAAGTCACAAGCATGTGTCAACTCAAATGGCTTATATACGTGAACTTAAAGGTAGTTAATGAAAAATAATAATGGAAATTAAAATTAAATTGACTTCATAGAAAAAAATGCTAATAGTCTCACAAATAAACATTTAAATTCACTAACAATTAATATATACAAGCATCAGTAATTATTAATGGCCTCTCAGAATATTTATTACACAAGCAAATTTGAAAGAAGCAAAAACAGATTCCAAGACACAAAATGAAAATAAAAAAAAATTTGGAAGAGATGAATTACATTATTGGAAACTATTTTCACTAGCTAATCTTTTCTACTGCAAAAGTACATGAGAAAACAATCAAATTTTTTACAAAATTCAACAATTACAAGAGCTACACAACAACTGTTTGCACTATACATTATTTACAGATATATATGAACTATGGATCAAAGCAAAATACCTATTATTTAATAAATACTAGTTTCAAATAGTCAATTTTAGAGAACTCTGATACAAAAAGGTTGTTTTGTAAAAACTCTTGTCAGTAACATGATAAGAAGAAAAAAACCTTTCATGTGTACTTGATATTGTAAATATATAATAATGTGAAAACAACACAAGAAACTTTGGAAGCATTTCAAACTTTAGTTCAACTGACTAATAGTCCCAGCAAAAGTTTTTTTTTTCAGACTGTTTTACTTAACTTTAAAATTTAAATGATCCTTCCAAAGGATATAAACTTCTCTAATAAATAACTATGAATTAAAATGACATTAGATATCAACAATGACAGTGCATTCAATTTAAAAGTGAACCTAGATGAACAAAGAGATAGATGATATTCAAATTTGCAAAATCAAATTAATATTATAACCTTTTGTGAGTAGAACTTACAATGTTTAGACAGTATGTTGGAATAAAAACTTAATTGACTTAATAAGGTTGAATAAAGAGTCTTCGAGAACTACTTCTGAATAAAAAAAAAAATTTCTGCAAAATAGAGGGGCAAAAGAAACTGAAATAAACTTTAAAACATGTTACTTTAAAAGCAAACCAACAAGTTTCAGTATCAGTTTCAGACAAAGAGAAACTTTTGAAACATTGAAACTGAATCATTTTTTCATCTTTTCTTCTTAGTTTTTTCAATAAGTTTTTTTTGTTTATCAGGTAAGTGACAGAAATATTTTAAGGAGATCACTTGGTGCCACAAAAGTAAATCTATTAAAAATAGCAAAATATAGTGGACAATAAATAACAAGCAATTCCATTTGCCAAATAAAATATGGGGGAAAAAAAGGACTTCAATTTGCTTAAACTATACTCATTCATGGGAACACATTTTATATTCATCTATTGGAGTAGAAAAATAATTTTTCTCTATGGGTTAATCATGAAGTGGGGGATCATTTCCATCACCCTCCCAACAGAACATTTTTACAACAATCTAATTCATTCCCGCATCCTATTTTAGGTAGATATTTGTCATCTATTTCCATCCTCATTGTATATACTGTTTAGATGTATATATCAGATGTATGCTCTATCTATGGATGCACATTGCAATTATTATAGATTATTTAAAATATTTTTTTAAATAATATATTTATGACCAAGCGACCAAAGATAAGAATAATCACATTATTTCAAAATATGACAACTAATTATTCACCTCTATTAAAGTTTCAAGAAATTAGTGGGTTATTGTTCATTCTGACCTCGAGACAATGCTTTGGTATCATATGGATAAAGTAATGTAGTATTCCTAATTAATGGCCAGGTAAAAATTCTTACAAAATCGATTTTCAGAAAATGATTTGTAAGGATAAAATATACATTCATAATTTGTGTATCCCCACTGTGATCTTTTCCCTCACGACATGTTCATTTCTTTTGTATTCTATATCCCCTGTTTCAGACATCAAATGTGACTACAGCATAACTAAACCAATTTATGATGTACAACTAAAGATACATTTACTAGAAAGCACTTATTTTTCATCAGATGATTAGTTTTTATGAATAGTATTGTTGGCGAGTGCATCTTTTACTGGCACCAACATCAACCTTCACGCATGACACAAAATATCACAAAAAAAAAACTTTGAAAAATTTGCCAGTTTTTGGGAGAACAGTAACATATTACTCCAATCAAAACTGTAGTACTTTTGTGGCATTTTCAAAATTCACCAAAGAAAAATGTACAATCTGAATTTTGTCAAGTCGCATGCATTAAAAAAAAGATGTTTCTTAATGCTTTTTACATAAATCACTCAGTAAAGAGTAAAATCCAATTTTTCTCATAAAAAGTCCTAAGTAGAGATTCTCATATGCGTGTTGAATATTGGAAAGAAAAATCTCTTCGTAAGTAAGGTACCGAGACTGAGAAGTGGCAGCAGATAAAATGCAACGCTACTTCTTCATAATATCAATGAAAGTGATTTCTGAATGGTAATGATGAGAGGAAGACCAAAGATAAGTTACAACATACAAATAAACCCCCAATAGAATGCAGAGGTGGGGACAAGATTAATTTCATGAGTGAAATGAAGAGTTCTATAAAACAATTAATCCTGTCACTTTAATGATTCATTTCCTCTTCCAAAGAGTAGGATGTTTTCACACATTATTTACATTTAAAGAACAACTTAAAATATATATCTACAAAATAAAGCTTAATTAATACGAAAGCAATACAGCAGCACCATTTGCAGCAAGAGGCAAGAGTTAAAACTTTAAGAAAGACACGCCAACAGACAGCAACACAACACAACTACCATAAATATTCCAACAATACATAAAAAATTACACAAATACTTAACTCTTAAAAAGAGACTGAAAAGTTTCCCGATATTTTCGTGACAGTGTTTTCGTATGAGTTTCCCTCGTGTTTGCAATCACAATCACAGTATTTGTATTGAAACTTTTACAGGAACAACTATTTTAATGAATTTATGGATCTTTGTGCTAACTTCTCAGCAACCGTGCTAAGATGGAAAATTCATAGATAATGCAAAAGGTGATCTAATTCTCTCATTTTCCCACCAGAGAACTACTAGTGAAGCACCGAAGTGATTGCGTACAATTAAGAAATCTAATAAACCAGTAACAACAACTTACCTCACTGCTCCAATTTGGAAACTGTAATGGGAATTAATTGTATGGGTTCAGAATGTACAGGCATAGTGTTAGTGTTACTTCTATCTTGGGAGGCTTGCTTCACGCACACCGCCGTCTCCATTACCCTGTTGAGTTTGTCTGTATCTTCAGACACCAAGATATGCTTCTCTGTTGTGATCACGTCTGACGGCAGCGGTGTACTTTCCACGTCCTTGCAGACTACTTCTTTCTCGTCAATGTCAACTTCCTTCTGGTCCCTCGTCTGTTCCACTGTTGGAGACCGATGCATGTCAGTCGCAGAAATGGGTGTTTCGTTGCTGTTTTCTCGAAGCAATGACGATTGGTCCGACTGACTTTGGCCGGTCGGGCTCAGTTTCTTAATATTGTCTGCTTCCGGTTCCTGAGAGGAGACTTCATCGGAGTCCTCGATTGGACAAACAACGCCCTCTGTATTCTGGGTGGTCGTGAGAGTGCTCCACCAACTCGATAAAGCGCCTTTCGCCTGAGATAATGCACCCCCTGAAATAAAACACAAAAATTACATTCTTTGATCTGTCAGTGGACTGGTCTTAATTATTTCTCTTTTTCTGGAAATTAACAAAAATAAATTAAAAAAATAATAATTTTGGCAAGAAAAAGAAAAGAACTTTCAGGTAAGACAAAATTATTAAGGTCAACACTTAGAACTGATTGTTTGGGGAATTTACTTTGTAAAATTCAAAGAACTTCAAAGGTGAAAAATTTGTTCTGGAGATTCATAATGTTGCTGGTTCATTCAAATAAAAGATCTTCAATTATTCTCCCAACAGTAAGGTCAATTGTAGTGAAGTTGAATGGGAAGTAATATGATAAATGTAATTTACCACAACATATTTTGCAGTTTACAAAATACTGATACAAATTTAAAGAATTATGAAAGTTTTCTTAGTAATTTTATTTGAAAGTCTCTTTCCAGTTTTTGAAATAACATTTTCTATAGTTTAAATCACATATTTATATAAATTAGTTATCTCTACATATTATAAAATGGAATGTCTCTAATGTTAGTCTGTAACAGTGCTTATAATTTGAGAATCAAACATTAAAGTGATTTTTTTGTTCATAGATATGTTCTGTGGGAAGGTTTCACAATATATTTTGCAATGTTACACAACATAAGGAACACACAGGAATAATAATACTGAATAGAGTCAGAAAATAATTCAAATTTTTCATAAAGCCATATTGCTCAAGCAACACACAGTCTGGACCTGTATTTATGAGAAATGGCTGCATTGTTCTTTCGTCACTGAGGACATTAAGTATAAAATACAGTCTTTCAATATAATTAATAATTCTTATAATTCAAACATACAAAGAAAAGATAAACTCATCATTTCTACAGTGAATTAATACCAATAGTCACAATTTGTCAAGGGTAATTCAAAACATGCATTGCCATATCTACGATGTCTATTAAGAAATTTTTTATAGTAATTGTAAAAAATAATCTTAAGACACAGTGTTTTTGCCTACAATTAATTGTAATGAAGAGCTGAGAAGTAAAAGTCAAATCTCCCATTCGCAGCTAGGGGGAGTTGCCAGTATTACCTAATAAAAATTCTGTAATGAGCTCTAAAACCAAACCTTTGAAATCGGTTTTATAAGATATTTCCTCTTACACGTCATTCAGATTTTCAAGACTTATTTCCAGATACTTATGACCGCTGTCAATGTTTTATGCATGAATTGCGCAATGACCAAAATTTATGATCTAGCAGTAATACGTTTTGAAAAGGAGTTATACCAATCACTTAAAAGAACTTTGATCTGGTGCTTGACGAAATATTTCCAACTTCTCTCGCAAAAAAAATATATTAGTTCATACATAATATACTTAATAGGAGAAATATTTATATTGATTTTTGTAGAAGATTTTAAAAGGGTCGGGAAATTCTTTTACTAACACTGATATAAAAAGTCACAGCAGAACATTAAATCAACACACACTAACTTACTTCCCATCTTGAGTTCAAGGCCACGAGTTTCTTCTTCTTTAATTTCTGATAAATAATTTTATGGCCTCGGGCAAAACAAAACAAAAGTATAAAAAGTAACACTTTTTCCTCTTCTCTTTTTTGACCACTTTAGTCAGTCCATTATCCAACCTTCTTTGAAGGCTCTGTTAGGGTCTTGCGGTCCTCCCAATCTTCGAGCTCTTTCTTGTGTTGAAAATATTCGGTTTGTGACTTTGTTTCTCATGAGTGTGAAGCGGATATTCTTGATTTTGTTTTTTAATTTGTTCTTATCTACGTTCTCCTCAAGGTTTGGGTGGTTTCTTTTCTTTATTTAACTAGTTTTTGGAAGGATATTTCTGATTTTTGGGAGTGATGTAATAGCCATGCTTGGTGTCTTTTCTCCACTGTTTCATCACATTCATTGTTCTACCACTGATGCTTTTTACGGGGTTTCATTGGGGCCAATTCTTCTGCAATTTGTTTAAGGTTGTTGACTAGGTCTTCAAGTTTATCCATAAATTTTATTTTCTGTAACTTTTTGGTAACTTTCATTTTAGGTTTAGAGGTTTGGTTTTGTTGTTTCTTTTGAGGAGTTAATTTAATTTTAATTATGTAGTGTCTACTCCTCGTAAGACTTTGACATTGTAGATCTCTTTGTGGTGGTGCTTGTCCATGAAGTCATGATCCAGTTGCCATTCTCCTTTAGTATAGTCAGGGTGTTTCCATGTTTTCAGTTTTTGAGGTTTTCTTTTGAAATATGTGGATTTTGAGATCAGGCTACGGTTTCTGCAGAGGTCAATGAGTCTCTGTCCATTTTTTGTTTGTTGCTTTTTGGGCAGGTCATTTTCTGATGATGTCATGGTATCTTCTTTCTCTGCCTAGTTGGACGTTAAAGTCTCCAATTAATAGTTTTACATGGTGTTTGGGAATGCTGTTAATGGTCTGGTCTAGTAGATCCCAAAATCTTTCTGTTTCTTTACGGTCTTTTGAAGAGTTGTTTTCATTATTAGTGGGAACAAGAGCATTTGTTATGGTGTAGATTTTATCATATGCCTTTAGAGTGAGTGTTGAGATTCTGGAGGATTGCGACTAGAGTTATTATTTTAAGACTGACCAGAAAGCCTGTTTCAAACTGAGGGACATTTTTTATCACTCTTCCCTGGTATGCCTTTGTAGAGTCTGTATCCTTGAGATTCCATGGAGTCCTGGTCAGTGTTTCTTATTTCCTGCAGTCCCGTAATGAGAATTATATAGAATAGAAAAGTAACACTATATAAAAATGACACATAATAATACTCGCCTACAGCTCTCCCAGTCGTGGCTACAGCTCTACCGGTTGATGTCATGGCTTGGTTCAATTTTCTGCCACCTTCCGTGTTTTGCATAGTGCTTCATATGAAACAAATAAAACAGTCTCAATGATTAGTACATACATGGCTCATTAGTTAAGAAAACCTCTAAAGTTTACTCACTGAGATAACCTCAATTTCATGTCTGCCACAGACAATTGTCCTGCAAACGGATGTCCAGGGTTCAAATCCCAAATTCCTTGGTGGTCTCCACTCACCCACACCTTGTAATTGTGAGTACTTTTCCATGCCGTCATGAAATTAGCATTGAAATGGTCCATTTCTCTACTTCCCTCTGGGAAATAAAATTTGGAGAATATTCACAATCAGATTGAAAGGAATACAGAGAGAAACAGTATATGAACTAAATATTTTATAACTAAATATTATATGAAGTAAATCTTCATTAAATATCTCAAGTTTAACATATATTGAAGGGACTTATTTGCAATTTAAGTAAAGGTACATTAATGATACTTGCGAATCATTTATAACATTTAACATATTACTTGTCTATGGAAGAAAAAAAAAAAAGAAAGAGAACTACTTTATACATCAATCTTAGTATAGAGATACTTCCCAAAGACTGACAAAAAATAAAATTTAACACTTCATTTAAGGCCAATTTATGTTAGAGAAACTCTCAGAGCTTACGTAAAGAAACTCAACACAAAACTCTCTCAATCCTCGATTAGATATTAGAACTGAAGTGCAAAGAAATTTCCCAACACATAATTATCAGAGATTTGCCATTATGATATTTTCTTAATATGTGAAACACAACAATGTTCACCTTGCAATAAAGATGTTCGGAGCAAACACAAAAGATACACTCGAAACTGCGCTCTGATCCACTCGTCCCCTCCTTCCCAACCCACTCCGTCGAGGAAGACGTCGTGTCTCTCCTCCGCAACGTGTCGCACCACAAAGTCGGCAAACCTCAAATCCTCCGTGGTGAGATGCAGCTGCCTCCGCAACTCGGGCTCCTGCGTCTCAACACGAGCACCTTCGACCTGCATGCAAAAGGGACATCAAGTAGAGAGACAGGCAGACAGACAGAGTGAAAGACAATTCGTGATGATTATAAGAGATGATAAGATACCTCGACTAAGACATCAGCAAGCTGCTTCTTCTGCTTAAATAACACATTTGTCGCACCCACCACATAACCTCGTACATTGACATCGCTAAGCAAGTCCAAGTATGGCAAGGAAAGATACGGATGACACAAGTAGCCCTGAAATAAGACACAGTGCACTTATAATATTTTCTCATTTACAGTGATACATGACACAGATCATAATTGTCAGAAAATTAACAGGAACATTCACTCTAACAAAAATACATGATGTCACACCAGTGGTACTGCTACGGTTGGTGCTTACTAATAATTTTGATGTTTATAATATTTATGAATAATAAGAATTTAAAAAATCCATCTTGGAACACCAGTAATTAAGAACTTCAATAATTACCGAAGTTAATACCATTTTCATTATATTTTCAAATAAATTTTGAATCTAAAAAATCTTTATACATTATTACAAAATTTATTTCAAAGTATTTTTTCTTTATTTCGTACAACTTTTTCTCAACACTTTTCCTTTACTACTCGTGCATCACAAAAAGTTTTCAATTAAGAAACATTAACACAGCTTCAAATTTCTGTCAAAAATATTACGTACAAATGTTGCATCTTCCTTGGTAACTTGTGATCTCTTTCCTGGTTTATAGTAAAAATGAACAGTCTACCACACAGGCAAATGCATTTATCACAAGGGTGTAGTTTTGTTTCCTTAAAAATCAAAGCATTATAATTAAAACTTCACAAATTTCAGTATTAACAAAATATTTAATGACTGATCATTCATTTTCTTGGAACACAAATTAAATTTTTTCGCATCCTGGGAAAGCTCATTTGTCAGGTTTTAGAAAGATTTAATATTTTCAAAATTAGGCATTCATTTTTCTTCTTCTTTTTTTTGAAAAAATTATCATATCAAAGTTGATACAAAGGCAACACATCAACTTGTAGTTCTTGTGGGGTTTTAGGGCTCGTCAACGGCAAGGTCATTAGAGCCCTTAACTTGTAGTTGCACTGACCTGCGTGAAAAGGGGTAAAGGCACACCGCAATGTTCGATGCTGAGCTGAGCGACAGCTGCCATGTTGGAGCTGGCACTTGCATCGCCCACTGCGTCACTTATACTTGGATCTCGCTGCAGAAGACTGTTCAAGGAGTCTGACGGAGGAAGTTTTCGATCTGCTTGTGTGGAAACTTCTTCCCATCTCTCCTCCGCTTCTTTCACCACAGGGAAAGCAGCGGTTCCGACGGGATGAGTTGGAACAGCGGAATCAGAGTCTGGATCACAACCGGGCCCCGGCCCTTTCTCTGGAACACACTGACTCGTGTCTAAAGTTGACTCCAGTTGTGAATCCTTTCTCCCTTCTTCTTTAGAGTCGTCAGTTGCTGATTGCGAATCAGGTGCAGGACTGTCCCCACAGTCGCCAAAATCGGGAATAGGAGACATAGGTCTTGAGGGTCTAAACAAAACAAAAATCCCATGTGAAATAAAAAGCACAAACACAAGAATAAAGGAATTCTCAAAAACTTATACATAAAATCAGACAACAACTAAGAAATCTAATCTTTAATAAGAATGTACAAGTAATAAAGGCAAATATGAAAAGAAAGAAAGAAAGTTTACAATAGAAGCATTTCATAACAAAATAGTCATAATAGTTACACAAATACAATTTGTGTAAAACTCTACAGGGTCCTTAAGCAGTCAGTAAATCATAACATACAAATTATCATGAGAGCTAAGTAAATGTTAGAAGGTAACACAATATGTTTGATTAAACTGTAACTTGCTTGATGCAGATATGATTGAAAATAATACATGAGAGACAGTAAACTTTTTTTAAATCATTAAAATACATTTGCATCACAAAAATTGTATTTACAGCAATCAAACTGACACATACGAAGAAGAAACAAAGCTCGTTTATATAAGGTTGCTCAAAATGTGCTCTTTTTTGGACATGCATAAAAATTAGAAGCGGGTATGTCAATTTTCAATTTTTAAAAACATTATTACTTTTGCCTTTCTAAAGCTAATTTGAACACAAGGGCAAATGAAAAAACTACATCAAGTGCTCTGGTATCATGAAAACAAACAATACAACCAATTTCTGAAGAGTCTCCGGATCAGTTTTATTATCAAAGTATAATTTCCGTATGATAGCTTAAGAAAGGTTTAAAGCAATACTCGACTAATAAAGCAAAAAGTCAATAATTAGTAGTGATAGTCAAGTAAATAATAATTAGTAGTGATGGTCAAGAGAGTGTGTGCCAGTTGACTGTGCATTGTGTAATGACTAACTACCATGAGTTTCTCCTTCAATTCTCTCTTTCTAGTAAATATTCTGGTTTCTTTAATTCCATATAGATTATATGTCTAGTTTCTCTCTTTAGAACATTTGTTTTGTCGTTTATTTCCCATATTTTGCCATTGTATCCCGTAATATTCCATATTTTCCCCATTTGTGTCATGGTTTATTTTCCATCCATTTTTTGTTCGGTTAGACGCAGATTTTATACCTAGGCTCTCTACATTCTGACAGTATACAACAGTTAAAATACAATATACATTTGTTGGTATCATAACATGTAGCTAACTAGTTTTATTCTTATCTTACAGGGCACAGAAATGATAATTATGCCACTGCTTCAGGGGCCTTCATCAGAATTGACGGGATGGTCCCTTCCTTGGCGCTGGAGAGAGAACTAGTTTATTTTCCTCCATGTGGTCATATGTAGTTTGTAACAGCCTTTTTTTGACAATAAAATTATTATCACCCAGATCATTTGAATTTATGATATTCCAAATAACACTTGGTCTCAACAAGCCTCAATAAACCAGCTTCTTCTGTGAAATGCAGGCTCATGGTTCTTCCAAGATTTTAGTAGGAATACATACATAAAAGTTTTTCCAAAATTGTCTTGAAAAAAATGTCTCTTGCAGGAAAATTGTTCAATACATCAAGTCTGAAGAAATACAGAAACTTCCCTATTTATCAGATGTTAGAATAGTCAAAATGGAGAATATGAAACAATTTACATTCATATTTCTTTCATTAGAACAAACCAATCACGAACTCCAAGAGCAAAAATCAAAAAAAAATGTAAAATTTAATTTAAATCATGCCAATGCACGTTTCAATTTCTAGCACTTGAAGTGAGAGGAAAACAACACCACAGTCAGGAAAAAAAAAGAGATGAGACACAATTTCAAAATATTCAAATAATATTCATAACAAAATAAGCGGACTGTTACCCATGTGGTCATAAACAGTCGTTAATTTTTTTTCTGCTTTCTTTGGCAATTAATATTAATTTATTTGTTTATTCAGTCGCAATTTTCAATTAAAAGGAAACATGTTTATTAGGAAAAAAATGAACCTTAACTCCTTTTCCCTTGACTAGTAGGGGTCAGAGATGAAGGATGGTATGATGTCTCTTTTTGTCATGGCAGGGGAAATTATAGGGGTGCTGGATGCCCTTCCTGACGCACCTGATGAATGCGTCAAGGCATATGATGAATGAATGACATGAGGGTGAATGATAATGAGTGAATGTTGTGGTGGAATGATATTTATTAGGAAAGATTAGTGAAAATAACAAAAATGTTTATCTTTAAATACCAATAAAAACTTTAAAGAAAAAAGTCTCATGCACGATTAAGAAGTTATTGAAATTTTCATTTATATAAAACCTAATATTTAGATACTTACTCCATTACATAACAACTGAACATCAATTTACCTTACACATGCAGACTCTTGTAACCCATGTTCTATCATGCCAGGATGAAGAGATAACAATGACAGAATAGTGGCACATAGTGGCTGCACAGGTGATCTGTAGAAAACTAGTCGCCTTTCAAGAAGTAATAATTTAAACAGTAACAAAGCTTTATGGCGAAATTGTAAAACCAAATCTCGAACAGACAGTCCTGAAATTAAATTTCCAGACATTAACTTTAAGAATAAATCTTACTGCAGATAATAGAGCATGAAATCTATGTACTTACCTACATAAAGTTGAGGTGCAGTATGAACTGATTCAATTTGAGACAGACAGCTATTTAAATGAAGGTAAGTGTCATGCAACAATGAAACTTTACTGAAATCACCTTCTTCAAAATATGCATGAGTTATGAGAGCCATTTTGACTTGAATATGTCCAAATAATGGAAGAGAACTAAGGACACACACAGATTTTTGCACAGTGCCCCGTGTCATATCAGCTGTACGATTCTTTAAGCGCTGTGAAATTAAAACATGGAGAATTAATATCATATGCTATTTCAAAAAATTAAACTGATTTTACAAACATAAATACTAACTTCAACAGGAATTTGTCGAAAACAAGATATTCCATAAACTGTTTGTTTTGGATCAGTAAGACTAGGTAAATGAAAATATACAGTATCCTCATCAAAATTGTGTGATCCATCTGGCAATGCTAAAGTTGGCAAATACTTCCAACCAGGTGGACATACATTGGAATCATGAGGGGATCCTTCAATCAGAGGAGGGAATGAGTATTCAACCTAAAAATAAAAACAATTACCAACATAAACAATGAGAATCATTTTATTCAAGTGAACAGTTTGTCAATGTTTTCAGAAGAATCTTTACATGGGAAAATATCTATATCCATGATAGAAGACAAGTTTTTGACATTTTATGTTTAATCTGCTAAGTTTTTAAGAAATTTTAAATTTGTTTTCATATTCGAGAAGCAGAGATAAGCAAGAAAACTGTATAAAACTCCAAAATCATATTGACAGCGTTAATTAATACAAAGACTCCAGTTCACTTCAATAATTCAGGTAAAGGTACAAAACGTCATTTACCTGACAACCTTTCTTATGATGAAAACCAACTACAACGACGTGCAATATTGGGTTTTGAGTTTCCTTCATAGTTTCAGAGTCATTTGCCATTAGATCAGGTTAAACTGACATTTCCTATTTACCTACGATAGCTGAAGCCTATCACAAGTCCATCGATTGCGAGCACTGCCAATACGATTCTGTTTACTTGATTCGGCATCTCAAAACTCTATGGACCTAAAGTTCGTCGTATTATTCTTAGAATGTTCATGTGTTGCATAGAATATCCACATACTCTGTCGATATAACTCTCGAAATCACAGGTCGAAAGGGATTGAAGAAAGAACACGAAAGAAAAGTCGTTTTCAGTTTGACACCGTTCAGCGCTACCGCTTACCGCTTAACCTCACTAGCGTACAACCGAATCGCTCTTGATCTTGCAGTGAAGTGTTGTAGTGGACTGTTTTGTGTTTTTTAAAATTAATTGATCTCTACAAATGATTTTAGTGTCGGTGTACTTGTAGTTCAATAAGGAGTTAAAATGGCCGCAGGACCTATAGCGGAACGAAATCAAGGTAAAGTATGGGTGTTCGTGATCAACATGTAATACTATTGCTTTTACTTTGCTCTTTCACCATTTATTTCAGATGCCACAATTTATGTGGGAGGGTTGGATGAGAAAGTAAGTGAAGCATTAATGTGGGAGCTTTTCGTTCAGTCAGGACCAGTTGGTATGTATTGTATAGTAATGAAATTTAATTTTCTTTGTAATTATTTGCTGTGGCTCAGTCTCTGTTACTCGGTTATAATTGTGGCTTAAGAGACTTAAAAGAATTTTCTTGGAGTTTTTGTGAAAAGAATGTTATGTTGTATTTCAGTGAATGTACATATGCCCAAAGATAGAGTTACACAAATGCATCAAGGTTATGGTTTTGTTGAGTTTATGGGAGAAGAAGATGCAGATTATGCAATTAAAATTATGAATATGATAAAGTTGTACGGAAAACCCATTCGTGTCAACAAGGTAACAATCAAGTTCGTGTAATTTAACTGTATTCTTAAGAATTGCTTTGTCTGAAAGAGTTTTTAAAAAAACAATATTGGCAAACATTTGAAATTTTGTATTTGCTTTGATGTTATTTAATGAAAGCTTTTTGAAATTGATGAGATTCAAAGTGATTTCTTATATATTTAGGCATCGGCACACCAAAAAAATCTGGATGTCGGAGCAAATATTTTCATTGGCAATCTAGACCCAGAAGTTGATGAGAAATTACTATATGATACATTCTCAGCTTTTGGCGTTATTCTTCAAACACCAAAGGTAAAATAATAATTTTATTGGCAGATAAATATAATTTTCCTTTGTCTCATGAGTGATTGTATTGTCATTTCAAAATTAAAATCTGATTTTGCAGATTATGCACGACCCAGAAACTGGTAATTCCAAAGGGTTTGCATTTATCAATTTTGCTAGTTTTGATGCATCAGACGCTGCCATTGAAGCAATGAACGGACAGTATCTCTGTAACAGACCAATCTCAGTTTCGTATGCATTCAAGAAAGATGCCAAAGGAGAAAGACACGGATCCGCAGCGGAGCGTTTGTTGGCAGCACAGAATCCTCTTTCTCAAGCCGATAGACCCCATCAGCTGTTTGCCGACGCCCCTCCGCCCGCACCCATGCCTGCTCCCTCTGCTCTTGTTCCTCCACCTCCTCCAGTGGCCATGTTAGGAATGGTTCCCCCTCCGCCTCCGACCCCAGGCATGCATCCACCGCCTCCACCCCCAGTCCCTCCCCCTGCAGGAATCCCTCCACCTCCGATGGCAATGCCTCCGGGTATCCCGCCCCCTCCTCTTCCCCCTCAGGGAATGGGACCCGGCCATCCACCACCTTTACCTCCAGGCGTCCCTCCGCCTCCACCTATGAACCGAGCCGCCCCTCCCCCTCTTCCGCCCATGCCCCCTACGTCTGCTCAACCGCAACCTCCTCAGCAAGTTCCTCCACAGCAACCGCCGCAGCAGCCGGGGCAGCAAATGGGACAGATGAATCACATGCCTCCGATGCCACCCCCACCACAAGGTGGTCCTCCACCCCCCAGGATGATGCCACCTCCGTGGCAAGGTGGACAGTTCCCTCCTCCGCCACCCCATCACCAGGGCCAGTTCCAAGGAGGACAATTTCCTCCTCCGCCTCCTCACGGTGAGAAGAAGTTTTGGATCGTGTTGAGATTTCAGTTGAGGGTTCTTTGAAATAATGTTTGTTGCCGGTCCATGACAAAGAAGTTTATTGTTGTGTTAAGAGATTAGTACCCAGATCTTATTTTGACCAGAAAATAATTTCTCTAGTCTGATCATGGATCAGTAGTTTGCAGAAGCTGGTCTCCCATTGGCCCTTCATTATCATTCATCAAATAATTGAACGTTGTTTCGTTTTCTTTTGCAGGTGGCCCACCTCCGGGCTGGCGGCCCCCTCCGCCAGGTCGTCCCCCTTTTGGGCGACCACCTTTTCCTCCTCGTGGCCCTCCACCGCCACCCCGTGGCATGCGGCCACCACCACCCCCTCGGGCAATAAGACCCCAAGGGGAAGGGGGTTCATTTGAAAATAATTATGACAGTAATAACTATGAAAATAACTACAATGAGAGTGGATCATATGATAGCTATTAAATGTGAAATATTTATTGTAATGAATTTTCTGTTTCGAATTGTAAAGAACGTAATGATGTGTATTGATTAAATATTTTGCATGAATAAAATGCTGCTGAAAATTATGTATTTATTTAGTACATACGAAACAATACGGAAGGTATGGCTTCATAACATCTGTATTCTGATAAGTACAAAAAGCCGTGCAAGTAAAAATTATCTCCTTTTTTTATTCCCACATATTTTAGGTTTGTTTGAGGAGGAGAATGATTTTGTAATGAACTCTAGTAGAATTGAAATGCTTTATGTTCACCATCTGCCTTCTTCTACTGTGTAGAAACCATATCTGGTTTTAATGGCATATAAAAGTATTCTTCATTTAATACAAAATACTTGAATGGAAAATAGGATATTTTAATTATTAAATTAAAAATAGTGTGCTTGAGTGTAATTGTTTTAAATTATTATTCAATTTGCAATTCTGGGATATGAAGCACTCTTGACTTGTAAAAGATAACAAGAAAATCATCATTATTTATTATTATTATTATTTTCAGAAAGGGCCTTTGATAGTGAAGTTTGAATTTATGTATATTTTGTAATGAATTTATAAATCCCAAGTTTTTCCAAGGAATTTTGCCCATTAAAGTCTTAACAATATAATAAATTACATGAAGCTATTTTTTTACTTACATCTTCTCTAAAAAATGAAAGATTCTAATCAGTCGAAAGAAAGGTTTTCTTGCAGTACCTAATCTCAAGCTCCAGTGACCACTGTTAAGAAATGTATATTGTCAAAAAAGCAGTTACAAACTGTGTTATAATGGGTAACTTATTATGCGACGGCGGTGGCTTAGTAAAAGTGACTTCTTCTCTCTCAACGTATTGCTGAGCGGTGGAGTGTGGGTTTCATGACCCGCACAACCAAACTAGGTCAGGTTTTCAGCTGGCATTTTCGTCTCCTACTCCAAAATAAAGGTGAATCATTTCATTAAGTTGCCCATCAATACAACTTCTCTCCTTTATTCCTTATTAAGCAGAAGAGCAAGCTTCATAGCTGTAAGTCGTGTAAAGAAATAACAATAGTGTGAAAGATGTCACTTAGACAACTGTACTAAACTAAATGCAGTTTATGTTAATTTTATGCAGTAATGGGAGAGAATTTAAGTTGAGAGATACACAGAGGAACCTCTGTGTTTTGTTGGTTATGTGTATTGTCAGTTTTTGTTGTTAATTTTTCACTGAAAAATGTGTATCACTTAATTGTCAATTGCCTCTGAATTTGTCAGCATACTAACGTCTTCTCAATAATATTTTGAAGATAATGTTTGCAAAGTCTTCTTTTCTTTCTTTATCCAACGCCCGCCCTTGGCAGAGAGGCCATTAGGCGCCGTGCATCCCAGTGGAGCTTGGCTTTTCCATACAAGTCGTCATCGGCAGACTCCAGAGCGCTGCATCTTGGCAGGTGGTCGGCCGAGCCCTCCTCCAAAGAACATAGAGGGCAGATCGGAGTGTCAGCTAATCCGATCCGGTGCAGGTGGCTCTGAAGGTAGTCGTGGCCAGTAACCATTC
>NNCF01127347.1:115465-136948 GCA_002313205.1 Laupala kohalensis
ATCTCAGTGGTCGTTTGGAGCTTCCACAAACGCTCATGACATTTTTGTACAAGGTCCCCTTCTTGTAGAGATGTAGACGTAATTGCTTGCAGCGCTGGCGATGAGTCCGAGAGGAAGACAAATTTATTATAGACAGGAAGAAGTGACAGCTTCTCTGCAGCCTCGCTAATGGCATAGACCTCAGCATCGAAGTTTGTTCTCATGTTCCCGACTGCGAAGGAGCCGGCCATAGAGGTAGAGTAGTAGCCTGCACCAGTTTTAGTGCCAGCAGCGGACCCATCGGTGTATACATGTAACCATTGTGGAGTTGGGTATTTTGTTGCAAGCAGTTTTAGTGTTGCAGCCTTTAGCAGATGGGATGGAATGTCTGATTTCTTGGCGTCGATATCGGGGAGAAGCAGGAAAACCGGGANAGCCTCTGGACGTCTGAAGGGGAGTCGTTCTCCGAAATTAATTTGATATTTTGATTCTATTTCAAGAGAGCAAGCGAGAGGGCTGTTTTTAGTCTTAAGGCGAGCGTTTGCGGTGCGATAAGATTCCCAAAATCTGTCTCGTATTCGGCGAGATCTTTCAAAAAATTTCAGGGTTACCTTGTCGCGACGAGCTTCTAGTGGTTCTACTTGCGTCTGAATTTCCAAGGCAGGTACAGGGGTGGATATAGCTGCTCCACATACAATTCGTAACGCATTATTTTGCACAGTACTGAGTTTCTTTTTGGTTGAATCGCTTGCTGTTGTTAGAGCCTCGGCCCCATATTCTAGTACAGGGCGGATATATGACTTGTACGTGGTGGCCAGGACGTCCTGNGTCCTGCGTAGCTCCCCATTGGGTGCCAGCGAGTTTTCTAAGGATACATAATCGGTTGGTGGATTTGTCGACTACATTTGAGACGTGTTGAGACCAATTTAGCTTACTGTCCAAAGTCATGCCGAGGTACTTTGTCGTTGGGAGAATTTCGAGAGGAGTTGAGTCGTACAGTTGGTTTATATCATGTTTTTTGGTTGACATAGAAAATAGTTGCGCAGTCGTCTTTTCCCTGCTGACAATCATATCGTTCTCGAGGCACCAAGAGTTCAGGCGCTGTAGTGCATTGTTGAGATTTTGTTCCATTGCTGGACTGCTGCTACTAGTTGACCATATTGTGAGGTCATCGGCGTAACAAAGAACTTCAGTTCCAGGCTGTCTCTTTAGTTCTGTTATGAGGTCGTTAATCATTATATTAAAAAGAACACAGCTGAGGACCGCTCCTTGCGGAAGGCCTCTCTTCTGTTGTCGGTATGCGCTGGATGTATCGTTGTACTTCACTCTGACCAGTCTTTGGCATAAGAAACTTGTCAGCCATTTAAGCATATTTCCATTTACCTTTAGATTAGCTAGCTTGCTCAAAAGTATATTCCGGCTTATGGTATCATATGCGCCCTTGAAATCGACAAAACAGGCGAGGGTTGACATTTTTCTCTGGAAACCGTCTTTGACATACTGCGAAAGTTTGATAATTTGGTCAATGACGGACATGTGTTTCCGGAAACCAGCCTGTTCGGGTTCAATGAGTCTGTGTCTGTCGATAAACAGTAAAAGACGGTTGTTCACCATACGTTCAACGACTTTGCATAAGATTGAGGTGAGGCTAATGGGCCTGTAGCTCTTGGACAGACAGGGGTCTTTGCCCTTTTTTAGGACAGGAATAGTTTCGGATTTTTTCCAAGAGTTCGGGATGCCCTGATGCCAGGTTTGGTTGACAGCTGCTAGTAGAACTCTGAGGGCTGACTTTCCGAGATGAGTGATGAATTCTGGGAAGATCTCATCAGGACCACAGCTCTTTCCTGCCTTTATTAAGGCAATCGCCGCTTTGAGTTCCCGTAGGTTGAAATTGTCATTTAGATCTTGGTGGTCTGCTTCAGGCTGGGGAAGCGCTGGGGGACGGATTCTTCTCCGGTGGGGGAAACTAGAGGAACAAGACGAGAATTCTTTGCAGAAAAGCTTGGCGATTTCTTTTTTACATGTTACAGTGGTTGAGCCTTTTTGCATAGGTGACACTTTCGGTTGCTTAGATGTATTATTTAATTTTGATATGAAGCGGTGGGCTTTTGTTCCATCCTTTCTGTAGTCGAGTTTTGCAACGAAATTGTGGAAGGTGTCGCGTTTGCTCTGAACAATCTCTTTCTGTAAAGTTGCCTGGGCTTTTCTCAGCTGTACACAGTCAGTTAGATTTCCCGTGCGCTCGGCAGTTTTCCTCGCTTTGTTTCTATTTGATTTGAGGTAAGTCAGCTTGGTGGTCCAAAAAGGAGAGTACTTTTTCACTTGTCCTCTAGGTACATGTTTGGTGGCTGCGCTTAGGATAGCATCTGTTATTTTTGAGAAAGTGAGTTGGGGGTTAGGAGATAGTATCTCTTCAGTGAGTAGCGCATCGGTTTCGTCGGCATATGCTTGCCATTTGGCTTTGCGGAAATTCCATCTCGTAAGTGGCCTTTGTTTTTATCATAGGTTCTACTGAGGCAATAACAATTCGGTGTCCACAGCCAGATGGGTCATCAAGCAGCTTGTGTTGACACCTGTCGAAGAGGTTGGCGTGGGGCATTACGAGGTCCGGTCTGCTGAGTTGTCCTGAGAAGGACAGGAAGGTAGGGCCTGTATCTATCTTTGTTTGCAAAGTGTTTAATGTAACATCTTGTCTTAATGAGGCCAAATCTTTTTAACGTGTCAGATACAAACCTTTTTTGCGACAAAGATCCTCTGATTCTGAAGTTGGTCCCAGATCCAAAAGCCATTAGGGAAGAGAACCCCTGATAAAGTCGTGGTACCTGAAGTCTGTACACAAGGGGATCGTTAATTGTTTATTTATTCTTTACTTCAGTCCGTATATTCCTATTTCATTAATTCTCTTTTTTTTAATCCTTTTAATTGAAGTGAAAAAAGCATTTTTGCAACATTTAAAAAGAAACTCATTTGTAACAGCTTAACCTCCATGCATTTTTTCAAGAGTGCCTTTTCTTAAATTCAATGTATATGTATTTGGCTTCACTTTAATAGTACTTCAGTTCTTTTTGTGGATTTTTACAAATGTAATTTTATGTTCCCTTTCACTTTAAATTGTATTATTTTTTATTTGAAAAGTGGATTTTTAGAAACTGTGGTCTTTTATGGTTTCCTATGTGAGGTCTCCATGGAGACAGTGCCATGCTCGCAATATATTGATTGTCTGTATGTCAGTCCTGTGTCACCATTGGACATCAGGTGTAAACCACTAGTGTTTCTTAAACTTCAAAGGAAGAACTGTTACTGTTACCTGTGCTCATTATGAGTGGCACAATAATGCTGTAATGTTTGTTGAAAGGAAAATTATTAAACGGTAAATTACATGTCATTCAGGTGATGCGAGAAGTACAGTATATATGTCTGTATATTAAGGGATATTCTTTTTTTTTGTGTTACAGGCAGGGTTTTACTGCTGTCCTCTATGGAGACCAATACAAGAATTTTTTTTATAAAAGTTGGTGAGTGATCTTTATTTTTGTAGTAAGCTCTTCAAAAAAATCTTAATTTAAATAAGTGACGATTTGTGACATAAATGTAGGTCAAGTACATATCAATAAATGACAATTGTTTTCAGCCCTTTTTGTTAATGGACCGCATTCTTCGCGAGTGTGGTCCTGTAGATGTGAAGGAACCCTATTATCCCAAACCGTAAGTTTGGATCAGTTTGAAATACTAGTCTTCTATTTTTAATATGTGATACCTTTCGTATTTATTTCACTTCGACGTCTAAAATCTGGCCTAGAATGAAAATACAGTAAACGCATTCTGTGAAAATACATGTGCTAAGTAAAATGTAACAACTGGGAAATTTACGTAAAAGAAGGCAGAGATTTGCGACCACAAGGACGAAACATTCGACTCTGTTGTCGTGGCAACCGGTAAACAAAACCTACATTTGTTCGTGGATCGATGTCTTGAAGTACATGAACGAATATTTAAAAAAATTAGTTAAAAAAGGAGAAACAAACTGCGTATATTGTAACTTGTCGTGATTTAACGTTAATTAGTACTCGATTTACGATGTAGAAGCGATCTACTTCATCATTTTTTACTATGATTTGTCCTCGGATGGAGATGATGGTCGTGATTCTTACACTTCATTCTAAGGGAACGATTCTGAAGTTTGCAGGGCGAACCGCTTTCATCAACTTAGTCAATATTATCGAACAGAAAGCTATTCAGTATCCCCAGCTTGTATTTAATTACGTAGGAAGTAAGCTGAGGAACAATCAACATCCGGGTGATCGTAGATACTTTTACATGTGAATAAAAATAAATTAGTGGTGGAAAACCATTATCAGTATCAAAAAGTAACTGAATCTCATCTTCGAAGTCATTCTACGTACGTCATTGTATTAAAATAATAGATTGACCTGTAAACAATATCGCATACATCGCCAAATTTTAAAACTGATTATGCACAGAGTAAATAAAACACTAGGAAGAGGGTAAATTTTGGAAATTTGATAACATGGACGTTTCTATTTGGAAGTAAGGAGTCGATCGCGAAAAAAAAACAAGTCGAGACAATGTATAGACAGACGTGCTTACCACATTCAAAAAATTGCATTTGTTACCGTCAATATCCCATGCCTTTTGATTTCTGCCACAAATAGATATATCGCTGGTCTCGTATCGCGGATCATAGTAAAATAAATAATTTATTTTCAAAAAAGCAGTACAAACTGCGTATGACCATGTGGAGGACAATAAACTAATTTACTCTCTGAAAGCAAGCAAGGGACGTATTCCATCAATTCCGATCAAGGACCCTAAGGAGAGGCGGATTTTACCATTGTCCAAATAAGCAAGGGACTAACCATTCTGCACAGATTGGGAATCAAAAGTGGAGAGGGCGAGAAGAAATATCGACAATTTTCATTAACATGACATTTTCTACATATTTCCACTAAGTATGATTTAAATAATTAAATAAATCAAAGGAAGGACAATATATATAACAATTACAAAGTGGTTATTTCATACTCAAGAGTTGACAAAGTGTGCTAATAACTTCACGAAAGCATACATGTTGATATACTTAATTAATGTATAATGTCGAGTATTTTCTTGTTTTCGTTTTCAGGTGTAATGGCACTGTTTGTTGCTCTATTATTTGTTGTGTGATCTGTAGAAACCACCCACAGCTTTGGGAAACATGGTACTTCTGGTACGTTGCTATTTTATCTTTTCTGTATGATTGTCGTACACAAATGAAATGTGAATACCATTATTCATATTGATCTGTCCCCAGGTTTGGTGTTGTTCTGATATTTCTCTTTATTATGACATCTGCCGTTTCGTACGTGTTGACGACTTGTAAAAGGAAACAACATCACTTGATACGAATAAGAAATGTTCCTACACCCACTGCTCCTTCAATTACAACGATAAGTGGCCCAGGAGGCATCATACAGCCTCAAGTGAAACTGAAAAAACAATTAGGACCGCAAGCAACAGCATTTATCAGTAGGTAAGTACGAGAAAAAAAAAGTGCTGCACTGATTTCTTTCAGATGATCGGTTCAAGTGAACACCTGTCGCTCCAAACGTCGCTCCACTGGGTTGTGGTGCCAAATATGGCAGTGTGGAATCTCTCATGTTGGAGTTGACCGTACAGAAAAGCTAACCCCAGTGGCCTTGTACCTACACCTCATGAAGTCCGGGGCAGGAGCATTTTTGGAGACCTCCATACACAAATGTGTTTTCATGCCTACTAGTACATATCCAATTCTCTGACATATTTAAAAAAATCAAAATGAGTTTTATGTACTAAAAACTTAACTATTATTTATTTTACAGTTTTAGAATTGTTTCGGATAATATTTATGTTCAAATTTACTAGTTTTAATAATATTTGGCGACAAATTTGGAGGTCCCTCACATGATGAGGTTCGGGGTGGCCCACCCTCTCTGCCCCCTGCCTTAGCTCGCTACTGGCTAACCCTCACCTAGTAGCTGAAGTTTGGAGACTTATAATAATTTTAAATGCAAAATGATGATTTTAAAAGCTGCATTATCTCCAATTTGGGTAGACTTTTTTCTATGTTTATTTTTTGCTCTTTTCAATTTTTTACGGAGTACACAGTCATGTTGGGGTCAAGGGCTTACTTTTCAAAAGGAAACACTGCTCCTTTCGACTGAGCAGAGTGGCGTTCCTGCACTTCTTTGACCTGTCCTCTCACTCATCGGTATCTCTTGCTACTTGATGATGAACCTGTTTGTGAGGAGTGTAGCTCTTCTCTGACAGTGTGTCACCTACTAACTGATTGCAGAAGATACTCAAGTATACGGAGACAAGTTGGTCTGGCTGCAGATTTACCAACAATTCTAGGGAATGAAACGGATAATGTTTATATACTATTGAATTTTATGAGTAGATCGGGGCTCCTCCCACAAGTTCTCGGGAGGGTTTAAAATTTGCATTCCCTTTTCATTTTTACTGTCTTCTTTCTTTTCATCCTTCCTTTCCGTAATTTGAAAATTATAATTTTCAGAATATTTTTTTCATTTTTGATATAATGTGTATAACAATTGTTTCCTTTTCTTTTCTTTCATTTTTGTGTTCAGATATTTGTTGAATTCAGGAGGCTTTTTTTAGTGGGTATGGTCGAGATATTCGGCGAGTCCCACACACAGGGAAGAAGTCTTTATGGCTCTTCTCTATGGTGCGAAACTGCATTTTTTCCCCACTTTGAAGGGCTCTAATGACCTTGTCCTTGATGAGCCCTAAAACCTCACACACATACAAGAAAGAAACCCTTGTTTGGCGTTTATACATTCCTTATCAAAATTATCCATTTTACAAAAATTAAAGATGTCTGAATACTAATGATTTTGGATTTAAAAATATTAGGAGACTATTCTAATAGGTTGGGTTATTAGGAGACTATCATAGTATAATCTGTGTGTTAGGTTGACTGAACTCTTCGTCTTCCTTCCTTAACGTGCACTGGCTATAAAATATTGACTACTTTGATGTGACCCACACTGTCGAATTTGACTCTTCAGATTGAGATACAAGCTGATTAGTAATGCGTAGTTACCTTTAAATAATTTACATCACAGCCATGTACAAGTGTATTTTTGCTGACCCAATGATAGCTGTTTTTATAAGCCCAAAATCTATTCTAAAAATTAAAGTCAGAATAGAATCTTCTGATTTGTGAGAAAACTACTCATTTCTTTCATTTTTTTAAGCTAACACAATTTGCGAGTTTTATAAGTGAGGTTCACCAACTTGTTTGTTGCAATCATGACAGCATTTATTTTCACAACAGCAACAAAAATGTCCATATAGTTGGCACCCTCACTTTCTCATATTAAATTGGAAACATCTGAATAATTTCGAGCTAATTAAGAGCTAATTTCAAGCTCCACCCGAAACCCTCCCAAACGAATTTAGAAAAGGGGCTGCCAACTATACGCATGGTTGCCATGGTTGCTACCACCACTTCCTCAAATAAAATTGAAAGCTTGCTTAAAATTAAGAGCTTATTATGAGATAACATAAAATATTTGAGCCATTTGTATTAAAAAATAAATAGTTGTTAATAATGAATAAAACTCACCGTTTTTCTATAAGAAGCTGTTATATGAGTGTTCTACAAGTGATGTTACATATTTTATTCAAACCAAAAGGAAATTTTTGCCTCTACCAAAAATAGAGATTGTTTTTCAAAACTCAAATTTCGGGATGTGATTGATACCTCCTTTTTGAGTATTTGATTCAAATGTTGTGAAAATATACATTTTTAGAAACACTATTAATTTTTAACCAAACTTCAACTGGGAGCATTATTTTTTTCTATTATTTCACTTCAACAATAGTTTCCCATTTAAACCTCTCGATAGAATTCGTGCAAAATTTTATCACACAAAGCTTTACCCTTTTCAAGAGTTATTTGAAGAGTTTGTGGATTAAGTTTCCAGATTTTTTCTTGGTGTTTTATTCAGCATATTTGATTCCCATTCTTGTATAAACTGTGTATTTCTTATCTTTTTAATTCATTACTTTGAAAAACCACGTAAAAAGTGGGTCCAATTTGTTCTATGAAAACCTTTACTCAATGACACATCAAATGAAAGAAAATATTCTTCTGGAAACGGCTGTTTAAGTCACATATTTCCATGGTTAGTCATTAGTGAGCTATTACCATCCAAACATTACTTTACAAAACTTACTTCAATTCAGTGTGTGGGTTACGTTAGTCAGCACCTGGCAGGTTTTATGTTGAACATCCCCACCCCCACCCCCCACCCCCTCGCCCCAAAAAAATTGTGACCTAACGTTAGTGGTGTTCTTCTATTACTCCCTCGAATATGTGGTTTAAATTCATCAAGAAATCTTTCCTCGAGTTAGATCCTTTGTTTACTCGATTTAGCACTGACCTTACCCACTTTTTTATACAAACCACGAAGGGGTTCCGGTGGAGCTCAAAGATTTTAATTTTAGCTCAAAGTTAGCTCCTGATTATAAGCATGTTTCCTATTTCTTTTGAGACAGTGGATGTGCCATCTACACAAGCAACAACATGAAACTATACATGCAAAAACGCCAACAAAACAAATGCAGAATGGGATGATTCAAGTCTTAAGAGAACTTGCAGCTCAAAAATTAAAGCTTATATTCTTGTAAAAACAGTGACATAGGTATTTATTTGTTATTAAGCAAGTGACATGAATTAGCATAAGCAAATATCTGATGCTAAAGATGAGGAATGACAGTTCATGCCATATAGAGAGATGAGAGGGCCGAAATGAGTGTGAAAACTGATGCTGAAGTACTTAAATATATTTCTAGGGGGAACCTTATGATCTCTCTTTGTGTGCTGAACCTATAAGAAAAAGCCAGATAAAGAAAATATGTAACAACTTTACAGCAGATTTGGTTACATAAATCTCTTAGATGAAGTCAGAATTATCATCCATTCTTAATGTAATATTGTAAATGTATTTACACACATACACACAGACATACATACATACATNCATCAAGGTCATTAGAGCCCTTCATCCATCCTTAATGTATGTATGTATGTATGTCTGTGTGTATGTGTGTAAATACATTTACAATATTACATTAAGAATGGATGATAATTCTGACTTCATCTAAGAGACATACATACATATTTACATACACACACATGCACTATTTGAACTATTCATTAATTTTTTGTTTTTTACTCCTTTGTTCAAGCTTTTTCTGTCAGAGATCGATAGAACTTATGTAAATCAATAGAAGGGTTAAAAAGCTTTCATGTGCAACTAATGGACAAAAAACCATCGAATATATATTGTTTTGGATTGTAGGAAAGTAAAGAAAGTGAAAATGAATTCAGTCTTTGGTAGATGTAAACAACATAAGTTCACAACCTTTCTGTTGCAGTCCGGAAGTAGACCTGGAGGATTTCGCTGGTCCTTTGGATGCTCCGTATCCTCCCATTCAACCGGTCAGCATTGTTCGGGGATCTGTTCCTCCTCATGGATTCCGTCAAACAGCTCAGTACACAGAGTTGGTACTGCCACCAGGTTATGTTGATACTGAATATCGAATGAAGGGTATTATGTAGATTGGAGTTGTAAGATGAAAACATAATTTTTCCACTCACACTTAGCATAGAGTGACCAAAAAGACTAATAATGACTGGATGTCCATAAGTTCGATTTATTGCATCAAGCTCTGCTCTCAGTTTTCATTAAATTTTATTCCCATAAATTTTTAATTAATTCTTGAAATTTCCATTTAGTCGTACTTCGACTCATTTTAATTGTACAATATCGTATGGAGGTTTATTAATTATTATCAATTGTAGACAGTGGTTTTGAATGTAGTGGCCCCATAGAAAGTAACAGGAGAAAAAAACTGAACTTTAAAGATATAAATTAATAAAAATATTAAAATATTAGTTTCATACCTGAGCATAATTGTTCTTGAATAGTGTATAAATATATGAATTAAACCATTGTATTAATTAAAACTTGAGAAATTCATTTCATGTTTATACAAAATTTATTCAAGCACATTGCCTGGGGGGATGCTAGAGATTATAGTGCCTCCCCAAAATTTATTACAAACTATAGTTAATGTACTTTATTTAAATAAAATATTGTTAGTTCAACCATTTGGGAAGAAAATAATTGAACAAACTTGGCCCTATTGAGAGTAATTAAGAATTAATTTGTTTGAATGTTGTTACTCTTCTCATTACCCTTTTACACGAGAAAATAGTTTAGTTAAATAAATAAATATTTTTTTTGTCAAAAAAACAGTACAAACTGTGTATGACCATGTGGAGGACAATAAACTAATTTACTCTCCGGAAGTGAGCAAGGGACGTATTCCATCAATTCCGATCAAGGGCCCTAAGGCAGAGGCTAAGGATTCAAAAATTTCAGCAAAAGTTCCTAGATAAGATAAAAAATTAGCTACGAGTTATAATACATATATAATGTCAATATGTTTGTAATTTTACGCAAATATGTTTGTAAATTTACATGTACAATTTATTATCGAACTATAGATTATTCCGAGTATAGTGTTTACAAATCATAAGAGTTGAAATAACACTAAATTCACGATTTATTGTTACAATAAACACGCCCCTAGACAATGCCTAGAGAATCTGTATAAGAAATCCGCCTCTACCCGAAGGAAAACCGGAGCAAAACCCGGACCAGGATTGGGCTACAGAATTAATGTACACAACCGTGCCAAAGTTGAGTACACATAAAACTAAATTAATATGAATCATAAGACATAGTTTTTGAAATTGTTATAAGTTATTTAAAAAGTACTACAGCAATGGCATGATAAAGTACAAGATGGATTTAACTTTTATTAAAATTAATAAATTCTTTTACATTGTAGAAGCACTGGTGAAGGATGTAGTTTTTAACCGCCAATTTGAGGAGATTCAATTTCATAATATCTTTTATATTTTTGGGCAGGGAATTATATAGAACGATTCCCTAATGATAAGGTTCTTTTAGGCAAAGAGTGGTTGACACTCTAGGGCGATGAATATTATTACTATTGCGAGTATTGTGTTTGTGAACGAGACGTAATAAGCAACGTTTCGTATGACGCAAGGGTGGCACTTCAGTAATTCGGTCTTAACAAACACGACCGTTTCATAAATATAAATGCAGGGAAATGTTAAGATATTTAATTCCTTGAATAAAGGTTTACAAGAGTTACGGTGTATCCTTAGAAGACTTTTCTTTCTTTGTATGGGGTGGAGTAAATATAAATAGTAATGAGGTCAGTAGTAACTTTCCAACATCCAAAATGAGGCCAAAAGGAGAGGAACGTGTTATATAGAGGTTCCCACATTCAAAGAGTTTTTGCAGGTGTCTAAAAACCAGAAAATATCCAATTCACCACTTTGTTTTTGTTTTTGTTTTTGTTTTTTTAAATATTGAAATTTGAGTTTTATTTAATAACTAGCTATTTCTTACTTTGCTGTTTTGAAAACGTTTTATAGCATATTTCTGTTCAAGTTTGTGTTTTTAAATGATACTTGGCGATCTCTTTGGGACTGATCGCCCCTTGCTCTCTTGCTGGGAATACAACTGGCACTAGAACGTTTATTATTATGTTAATTTTTAAATTTCTATTATGCATAATACTGAACAATTTAAGCACATTATTACGGAAAATATTACATCAACTTGTTACAATGAAGAATAGATTTTTTTGAGAGGTTTATATTACTAGTATGAATCTTTGTAAATTTATTTTCTGCTATGTCACTGATGTGAGTGTGAGAACACATCTAAAAAATGAGATAAGTTACCTATAATTGGTGATTTGTTAATCACTAAACAGCTTTTTCACTGAGGAATCTCGCATGGTTTAAAATTAAGTGGAATTATTAATGTATATATGTTTTTTTGAATCAAGTTTAAAGCAGTAGGTTATTTTTATCATGTAAAAAAATATTCAGGTTGGAATTCTTTAGTGTTATTTTTGTCCATTTTCATAAAACACCAGAACAAATATTGTAGAAGCAAATATTATATATTTTTTAGGGGAATTAAATTACTACAAGAAGAAGATATGTATACTCCATATTTCTGATTTGCTTTATTGTTTACTGTACAATAATGTTAGTTTAATGAACCATCTTGTGCCTTCTATCAGTATTAAAGTTAATGAAATGTAAAAGAGATTTATAGTGTACAAACTTTTTTCAGGAATACTAAGATACAAATATATGCATTTTCATTCACAGAATTATTGAAAGAAATGGGATTGGGCAGATCGTGAAATAACGTGTATTAATTTTACAGAACTGGATATGAATTGCAAGCATTGCTTTGTGACATTTGTATTTTTGAGATGGCACGGAACATTTGAAATATTTGTGATCAATGATTTCTTGCACTCTTCCTTTTATGAAGTTAAAGTATGATCATCATCTTGAGTGAAATAAAATAGTAAGTAACTGTTCGTAATGTATTTTGAATTGTTGTTAAAATTGTACACATGTTTTAATTAGTTTAAATAAGGGTTTTGAGTCACAATAATAAGTCATTGACATTTGCCTGACAGATGTGTTTAATAGTGTTGGTTTTAGTAAAGATATAAAAAAATGCAGGAATTGTGTGTTCAACATATTGAATTCAAATATAATATGAAAATAAAGAGAAAATTAACCAAAATATAAATATATTTAATATTAAAGGAAAATTGTTTTTCATATGATAAGTAGTCATCAATGAATAAATATTGATCGTATAATGAAATAAACATTCAGTAATTCAATGTTGTTATAATGTTTATGACTTATGATTTTTGAATTAGATTATAAGCAAATAAGGCAGTGTTAATAAAAAATATTTTGATCAGAAAGATATTGAAAATAATTGATTAGTTAGCTTTTAGTGAGCTTAATTGTGAGTTTTTGCCCTGACTTTTTGTTCAGAACCATAAACTTGGAAACTTAAGATAATGTAACTGTGATGTAGAATTAATTAAATAATAAAAAGGGTTTTGAATTTAACCATTCTTTTTTATTTCATTGTTCCTTTATTTTGGGGGACAAATGGAAACTTTAATATATGTTGTTAGTACACAGTAGGTTAACACACATAAATCACCATAATAATTTCAATTTATTCTTCCTATCCCCAAATTTGATGTAGACTTAAAAAAACAATTTGAAGTTGCTCGATTTTTAAAATGCAAGGAAATATATCTTTCTTAAATATGTGTGGGATTGGGTCAAATTACCCAATGAGTTGCTGTTAGGTTCATCAAACTTTCTGTAATTCCAGCCCAGTTGGTTAAGCATACGATTAAGTGATTAGTGATAAAAAATTTTAATTGGGATGGAAAAACAGTGTGGGTGAAAAATGTATGTGAAGTAATATGTATCAATGAAATGATTAGAGAAATTATAAATGTGATATTGTTTGAGAAGGGAGTGATTGAGTTATCTCTTCTCTTCACATCATTATCTTTCCTTTAGAGTTTTATGTATTTGATTTTTTCTGAAAATAATTTTGAGTCAATTGTAAAGAAAACTGAAATGAAGTTTATGTGAGATTACTGTAAGTGCATTTATGTAGTTCAGCTGCTTGGGTAGTATTTTAATTTTGTTGTTGTATGATCAATTGTTTACTTATTTATCTCCATTTGAACGTAGAAGGCTCTAGAAGCCAAAGGGTACGAGCTGCGTATGAGTGACAGTATAATTTATTTCGAACTAATTAGCATATGATAGTGAAAGTCCGTTGGGTGCTGCGATGTAGCGATGCAAAACTGTATTACTACGATAATCACATGCAAACTTAGTTACCAGTGACGACACGAGGAATATTGGGAGCCGACGGGACGTCATGTCGGAACACTTTTCTACAACGTACAGAAGACGTCGCGATTTCGATAATGTTGGGTAAAATACGACGAAAATCATGATTAATTCTGGCACGGAAGTATAAAAGGCACATTCTCTTATATGTGCGCCTCCCAAAGGTGGTAGCCACATTGGAGTTCTTTAACTTTTCTTTCACATATGATAATTAATTTGAACATTATCCATATTTAAAGTTGAATATTTTCGCTTCATACGGAAAGAAACACTTTTAGTTTTCAGTATCATAGACATAAACATAAAACCTAATTTTTATAGATTAGTAAAAAAGATAAGACGAGTTTCTTTTCTTCTTCGCTCATCGGGATCTTCTTTTGTGTCTTTTTTGAGTCTCAACCCTCTGACTTCACGACGGTTCCCACTATTTCTGTCTCGAGACGAACCCTTTTAAGTTCATAAGCTCAGGAGTTTTCACTTACAAGGGTTATAAATGAAAACATTTTTATACTTACTCATTCCACTTACGCAGGGGCGCAACTAGGTTTCATTTTACAGGGATTATTATTTGTGATTCCGAGGGATGGTACAAGGAAAAGGGTAAAAAATGTACGTTTTTGTGACAGAATTTCAAGGTCTTTTTTAATCGTTTATAAATTTACCCCGATTGTTAGTTAAGCTTCTTATCTTTAAAATACAACTGGTCAAACCTTTTTTTATTAACAACTGGCAGCTGTACAGCTGTGCAAAGATGGCGGTTTTCACCCCAGTCGGGGTAAATAAATAGGATTTTCCAAAAAATTATAGCACACCATTTACTCTCTTTTTAAACATCACAAATCTCACGGTATAACAGTAAGGGGGTGATTTTCATATTTTTTGCAATAACGTTTTTATTTGTTGACCTATTTCAGTTTACTACGCCTCAAATTATTAGTATTTTTATTGCGCACAAATCGTCTGTGCGTCACTTTTCACTACGACCGTTAGTTTTTTTAATATGCTGGAAAATCTAGTTTTTCCGATGTTTTTGTTTAAATAAAAGTATGGCGCGAGTAATTTTTGAAGAAACTAAAGTTGAGGCGCCTTTTCTATCAATGTCCCCAAGACAGTTCTGCAATAAAACCGCTACTTAATTCACTTTCGATTTCAAAATTACACATGGCCTGGGCTGTGCACGTCGAAGAGTGCTAGAAGGTTCAGATGACTTCTGTGTTTCACACGGCGTCATAATACACAAAGGACATCCACAAAAGTATTTTAAGATAGAACAACTCTCTATGCCAAGATGTTCCGAGACCATGAATTGAAGGACGTAGACGCGGAGACTGACGCATGCGATATTCGTGTTCTCTCTCCATCACTTTCAGAGCAACACATGCGAAGCAGACAAAAGACAAACGGGAGAGTCATTGTTGTTTTGAAGTGGGACGCATGAAAACATTCCAGAAAGGTATTTCGTTGACTTTGCAATCGTGGTACAGGTTTCTCTCCGACTTTTCTTCCACAGAGATAGATATATATGAGCGCACGGACCTAGGGGTGAGATCGTTTGTTGGAGGCATTATCATTAATACTATTGTTTATTATCAATCTCGAAATCTGATTGTGTGGGCGCTGCCCAACCAACATTTGTCTGCGACTGTGCACATAATTTTCCATGCTGATTTCGCGGATGTAAACAAACCTACCACTTGTCAACAAATGGAATTGTGTTAACACCCTTCGTTAAGGTTTTCCTCCAAGATAGTGTTCTACAATTGATATACACTTAGTTACGCATGGAAGATTCTCTAACCACAATTTCCGAAACATTCATTTATTTATTCAAGTTTCTGGCTGCGTGTATTTTGCAAATGTTTATTCTCATTTACGATACGACATTATCTTCTGGGGGTAAATCCGCATACAAAAAATTTTTAGAATCCAAAAGAGAATAATAGTTCCTATTATAGGAAAATCGCTGCCCCGAAATTCATGTATACCCTTATTTACAGAATTAAATATTCTCTCCCTCCCTTGCATATGCATTTATGAAGTGGTCGAGTTTGTTAAGACAGAACTATTAAAATCCTACCCCTGCTTTAGTAGAAACAGTCTAGTTCACGAACACAACACTCATAATAAGGTTAATATTCATCGTCCCGGCGTGTTAATCAATCTTTGCCGAAGGGACCCGTATCAGGAATAATTTTATATAATTCCCTTCTCAAAAATATAAAAGATATTAGTAAATTGAATATCTTCAAATCCGCGGGTAGAAGCTTTCTAATGTAGCAGATGCTACATACGATATAGACAGTTTATTTCAAAACATTAAGTGAATTAGTTAAGTGAAATAAATTCTCCCCCAGCTAATTCCAGAATATCCCAGGATAACGCGAGTGATATGTGATTAACAATGTAGTATATTCTGGAATTAGGGAATTACCAAAACAAGTGAATAACTATACAGCTACATATATTTGCTAGAATGAAAACCATACTATGATTGGTAAATTCCTAAACACAATAGTGAACAAATGAAAGTGACCAATCTCAGGACTTGATACATGACAAAGTGCAGTAACTGTAATCAAGGATACGTAAATTGTTATTCCGAGATCAGACCCTCACTTCAAGGCGATCCTTGGAAGAGTGCACATCGTGTCGATTCATTCGGTAACTTGTCGTCGTGTCAGATAAAGTTTCAATCTCGCTACAGACCTCACGTCTAAACCGCGATTCTGTAATAACATCAATGTGACAGTCTATTATCAAGACTTTATAATTTATTAACATTTCGTGCGGACTATCAAATATGCACACCATTGTTTTACGCTTATGAACTAGAACGCGAACTAAAAGTCATAACTATTATTCCAGTGAAACTGTTAACATTGCACCTTTTTTCTGCATTCTTTCATACGTGAAAGCAATTCTCACTTCAGTGAACTAGCATCATTAATTATGCGTGTGAATCATTCCACCACCGAGCAGCTGTGACTAATATTGCAATGGCACTATGGAAGAAACGAATATAATATATAGCATCTGACAAAGTAAAGACAGATGCATTATTCATTTCGACCGTTGTACGTCGAGTTTCTATTCATTATATTAAAATGCGTCACACGATGTTTCCACCGCTATATCGGTCTTCGTCAGATGACAGACTCAGGAAAGAACTACAAATATGTGCAAAAGGAAGAGTTACATCGAACACAAAAAGAGAATGAAACTAGTGGTGCCATTAAACCATTGCTCACTTTGTACTTTTTCTCTTATACGTTTCTCCCTCTGCAGCATAAGAGAGTGAGATAAAAAATTCTATAGTGAATGGGTCATTTCTGGCAAAAGGGGTCCTCTATATTTTGATCGTCTTCCAATGCTCTATTTATGCTCAAAGTCGCAAAATGAACTTATTACTGTCTTTTATTGGAAATTTGAAAGTAAAATAAATATTCAGAATACTATTTTAAAACATATAGATACATATCAGTCTTATAAATATCGTAAAAGTGTTATGTCAATGTCATTTCGTAGTAGACAGAAATTGCTGTATTTTCGTATCTGCAGTGCGTTTGCTGTCCTCCTATGTACTTTATCATTATCATATCTTTCATTTCAGTTTACGAAAAGTATATTTTACGTCTGATTGGCGGCACGGCTAAATATTATTCAAGCTTCTATAAACGGTAAACTAATGTATAAGTGCAGCAGAAGGAAATTATTTTAGTGCGTCTATACCAAACTTTTAAGCGAAATACTGCTAATGCGGATGTAATGCGTACTAATTCTACTTTACGTACAGAAAATTAAAGCAAAATCGTTGGAGCCGTTTTTGAGAAACATTCGAAAGAGTACTTTGACCTTCACGTGAAGTTTCCTTTGTTTTCAAGTATAAAAAAAAGAGCTCTTGCATCGACAACAAGTAAATTCTACCGTAAATACGAAATACGAATCAAATATATTCACTCATTTACTCAGAATCGCTGCGCACAGACGGACATTATGCCAAAAATCACTTTTCCAGAATCAGGGAAACGGATATTTCCGTCGAAATCTCGCTTTCTAATTTTTTCACGATTACA
The DNA here is from genome assembly GCA_002313205.1 of Laupala kohalensis. NCBI lineage: Eukaryota > Metazoa > Arthropoda > Insecta > Orthoptera > Trigonidiidae > Laupala > Laupala kohalensis. The sequence continues at coordinate 133,391 of NNCF01127347.1, forward strand.
ACACTTACGTTTATGAGAAAGTAAAAACCAAGATTGTAAAACGCCAACTGATTTTCAATGCAGCGGAACCAAATCACAGGAGATCATTTGATGGATTGGGAAAATGTCAAGGTATTACACAGGTAAAGAATGAATACAGGCCAGAAATGTTACATATGAAAATGACAACAGGGAATGTAAACGATATGGGTAAATGAACGGGTAATAATTTATCAACATTCTGATATTTTTGTACATGGTTTGTATTTTTTTCTATCGATGCATATTATAAACATTTACAAATTAATTCATGTTTAACTATTAGGATATTTCCATATTATGTAAACGTCTAAAGAGAGCCAACATTCAGGTTGAAATGTTGTATTCTTCCTGCATTTAGTGAAAAGGTTTCTAAGAAAATGTGATGGACGAAAATATACAATCAAAATATGGAGGTCGGAAATTGGATCAAAAATTTCTGTTAACTGATCACATAAGCGATATTACTGACAGTGCGAGAGAATAAAAATTATTTACTGTCAAAAATTCAATGACAAACGTGTCGAATAAAATAAACTAATAATTTTTATTGAATTTCTATCTACATCCGAACCGTATTCATTACATGTAATGGTTTCAAATAGACCCGGGGATCTTTATGCACCTGTAGTTGTCCGAAGGGGAAAACGGAGTTTGGTGTCTGTCTCTGTCGCACGTCGACTAGGGTGGGGGAAGTCGATTCCCCTTCTATGACTCTGCTGATTGCTGAGCACAAATCCATTGCGCGCAACACCTTACTCCCTCCAAGAGAGAGGGAGAGGGAGATACCAAACAGTACTTCAGTCTAATGTTATCACGGACAACAACCTACAGCAGTGATCGATGGGTCTGTAGCATATATAAATCTATGATTATAACTTTTCGAGAATTGATTTTGTAGAAATAATTTAGAAAATAAATTGCTGATAAAATTATACGTGAGAGAGATCCGCACAATGCTGAGGCATGCAGCTATACTCAAAGTAACGATACTTTGTCTAAAATGATTCAATATGGCTGCCGTAAACAAAGTGCCAACCTCCACGAAACAAATCCTTGAAACTCACTCGCGTGCAGGCAGCGGTCCACAATGTCATTCTCATCAGCTGATAAAGTGAGGTTAAAGCGTCCCGCTACATCTTGCTAGAAAAAATTTCAGGAAAAGCGTGATCACAAAGAATTGAAGGAATATCCAAATAAATATTAATAGTAGTTACAAAAGCGACTATTTGCTGCAAAGAAATACAAGTTAATAACTCAAGAAACAAAGACACAAGGTAATATTAGTTCCACACTCTGTTCGATGTAGAAAGTAAAGAACAGCGCCACAAGAGCAAAAGTGAATTGAATTGGTGTCCGAGGTTGGCGATGGATTTAAGTTCGAATATCTTTGCCAACAGAACGCGAGGTACAAATATTATTCTTATGGACGATGGCGAAGTAAAAGTGTTGCCTACATTGACTACAGGTTCTATACCAACGTCAAGCCAGTTAGACTCACAATAAATAAATAAATATATAAATAATTTACGGTCAAGAGAGATGTTACAAACTGCGTATGACTTCATTAAGGATAATAAAGTAATTTACTGCGACTAATAAACAATAAAGTAATGACCACAGTGCATTTCCGTTCATGTTCTTTTTTCTCTTAAGTTGAATTTCTCTGAGAGGCAAAATTAAAATGACTTTATATGCTCCAGTGTGTGGTTGCTGTCTAGTGTTTCTACATAGGTATTATAAGCCATTAACAAGCATTTTCATTTAATAATTGAGTGGTGTTATCCAGACTGACAGATGGGACTCGCTCATTCTCTCATTTTATCAGCTACATTTTAGGAACAAATTATTCCACAAACAAAACTCGATACCTCTATAGGTTCTAAAGATATTAATGAGGATACTCCACCTTAAGACTTGAGCTGGAGAATCCACTTTATCTCAGCAACGCCAAATAATATTTCTATTCATTCCAATAGTAAAAAATATAACCAAATGTGTCTTACAATCTTTCTGAAATGTTTGCAAAAGAATCATTTCTATTAGATTCATTTTTCTAGTTTCGAATTAACGTGTGGAAATAAAAAAATTGGAAAAATTTAGTTTAATAACAAATAATCATTTGACATAAAATATATGAAAGTAGGTCACGCCTCTTCATTGACATTATTGGCAAAAAAACATTTTACAAATATATTCAAACAGGAGTATCCACTGTTTTCCGAAAACGGCAAGATAATTTGCTAATTTGAGTAATTGCTTATATTTTGATGTACAGCTCCATAGCAACAAATAATTAAATAGCTTCATACGTGAGGACTTGCAAACATCTCTTCGCTGTGGTTCCCTGTTGACTGAGAAACCAACCATCTGTATCGACTACTTTTGAAATTGTTTAATCATGGAAGAAATTGATATTTACATATAATCTAACTCTGCCAACTCGGACTGATTCAACTAATGTTATACAAGCGTATTTAAATAAGTATAGTACGAACCAGAGACGAATAGTGTAATCTTTGTCATTTAAACTGAAATGCGTCTGAAAGTGAGTTTTACGGTTGGTCTATGGATTTCGACTGACGAAACTAAAGAAACGTGTTTTCCTTCGATCACCAAAATGTCCTTGAAAACGAGGTATTGTAAGCTAAGTAGTGTATGTATTGCACGTGTTTATTATTTGTCGCAGACTGTATGCATGAAAACATAAAAAGGTCACGAATCTTTACTTTTTTTAAATAAAATTAAAATTCATTTTTGTTGTCTAAGAGAGAATTCTGCTGGTGAAATATTAATTTCAGATAGACTTCTAATAACTCGTGTTTTAACACTGTATTTGGATATTTTCACAGACTGTATGTTTATTTATTAACCACGTCATGAAAAACTAAATGAAGTTATAAGATTTCTGTAGTAATTCAGAATCTGCAATTCAAAATTATACAATGTATATTATTCAAGAAACTATCGCCATAATTTTTGCATCTTAAAATCTTTGAATTTGCGTTTATTGTCCAATGTCTTCAACGATGCTGAACTTAAGGTAGAATATGAATAATGTTGTTGTGGGTCTCATCTGCTTCCTTGTGACCTGTTACTAAATCTTAGTTTTTTTCCCCATTTCTTTTGATCTCTTTTTTTTAAAACGTGTCAATTTTTAAAAATTATTATGCTATTGGAGATATCGCGCTTCAGAGTTTACTGCTGCTAATATTACTATATAATATAATATAACCGTTCACATTTTGAAACAGTGTGGTGGGGAGGGGTGGTAGTGGTATTTTCCTCAATATTTTTATTAACAATAGGTTAACAACATTTTCGATCGTAGTACAAAATGGTACGAAATTCTGAGACTCAATTAGCTAGTATTGTTTAATTTTTAATCCGTTTTGGAGGAGAGAGGATGGCGACATTTTCTTTATAATTTGTTATAAACAATGGGTTAACAACATTTTCATTTGTTGTACAATTAAATTGTACAAAATTTAAAGAATACGGTAGCAGAATACAATTTTTGAATTCGTGTTGGGGGGGGGG
>NNCF01127347.1:139948-155066 GCA_002313205.1 Laupala kohalensis
AAAAAATGAAGGAATAGTTGTCGTAAATATTCTCTAATAATAACGTTAATTGAATTGAAGAGTAAACTCTAGTATTAGGGTGTCTCCATTCCTGAATACATCGGGGATGCCCCGATAATATTTTAAGAAACCTGAAGTTCCATCATAATGTTATTGTAGCGTGTTTCAATTGTTAATACTGACTTTAAAATTTAAAAAAGTACAATTAAGCAAACTTGGGTGAGGATTCGGGATTTAACAGTTTCTTGCATCCCTCTCTTTCTATGAAATTATGTAAATAATATATTTGGTCGAGTACAACAAAATCCTGACATGGAAGAAAACGGAGACTTTGTATCTTTCTACGGAATACGTAATTTCTTCGCCCGAACCTCGCCATATAATCAAATAAGACACGACGTACACAAATATTCGTTTCAACTCGGAATGCAAAGAGAACGGGATCCAAAGTGCGGGGTCCCGAGAAGTTATCGGGTAAACCATATATTTTTCCAAAAAACTTTCTAAAAGCAAGTGCCTGGCGTTGTCGCCTTCTACCTCTGGTGACGCGGGTTCGAACCGTGTCTCATCCAAGTAGACGGACGATGTGGTGTTCATTCCACTCATTTCCCTGTCATTCTTGTCATCATGAGGACACTAGGAAGTTCACCCGCGCTGCCACCTTCCAGTAAGCCACTGGCAGAGCGCGCGATGGAACACTGTGCAGTCTGTTACGAACCAAAACGTTCGTAATGTGTTCATCCATATGATTCTCATCCATCACAAACTTTAATTTGTGTTAGTTGAGAATCTTACTATTTACTCCATATGCATAATTGCTTTATGCACATATAAATATTCATTGATTATAGACACTCTTTGGAAACTATAATCTCTGTGACAACTGCAAGTTCCATGATACAAGAATTAGTGAACGCACTTCATCTGCACGTTCCGTGCGCCGGCTATTCGTTCGTAACACAGTCTCCCCGTGCAAATTTCGAATACGTCGTTAGAGAGAAGAAGTTCCTCAAAGCCTCGTGAAGCGCCTGAGGTGGGAAGTGGTGATGCGGATGAAAGTATTCGACAAATATAAACACAAGTGGTATATTCGACATTCCGAAAGATCAACCGTCGAAATCAAGCGATCGATCTTTCAAAATAACATACACGCGCGAACAAAATACTTCAATGCATCTCTCTGAACGATTATCTCTGTGTGTGGAAGGCTGACACAATTTATCTTTTTATTTATCTTCCACACACACACAGATAATCGTTCAGAGAGATGCATTAAAGTATTTTGTCTGTTTCATCTCAATATCGAGTGAATTTGATATTCCGCTAATTGCTGCATTTCGTCGGCAGAGTGCAAAAAGTGTAGTAGTTAAAATATATTCCTGTCATAAAATATTGCTTAAAAACTTTTTTTATTAAAAAGTTGGCCTATAAGATGTGTTTAATTATGGCAAAAAGTGAAAATTGAACAATTTTTAAAGTCCTAAAATGGTTATATCAAATAAACTATCACATTCTTGCGTATTCTCACAAGAATGTACATAAAAAACCTAAAACCTAAAAAAAAATACCCTACGATGATTCCCATAAAATGGCGGCAATTTGAATTTTCTTCGAAAAATGGCGATTGTGGCGGAAAAAAATCCATATTTCTTTATGAAATTTTAACCACGTATGTATAGCATCAACATACACTTTTTCGTCGATTTTCATAAAAATCCGTCAATTTCGTTATTTATTGCATTTTTAGTGAAAAAAAACCCGACATTTCATACATATTGGTTTTTGAGGTTAGGATTCATTCTTAAAATATTTATACCGAATCAGTTCGATAGTTTATTTATTCACGAGTATTTTTGAATTTTTTATTTTTCTACGACCTTTAGAAATGGAGATATTAAAAAATAGTGTAGAGATACACCGAAAATGCATAAAAAATCCACATTAATGCAATTTTCTCGCGAAGCACCAATCTGGATTTTTCAAAAATACTTGTTTTGACTTTATCTTAACATATGTAATGAATAAATTAAATTATACTTACTGATCACGTCATAACTAAATGACTATTCGACAAACTTAGCGATAAATTGCTCTTTTGTCGACCGATAAACCGTTTCGTGTGTAAACGCATATAGACTTATTGTTGCAAGGATTGAACATTTTTTAATAACATAATTCTTTATTAGCAAATTATTCATACAAGAATATTTGGAAAATAGTTTGGTAAGGACAAAAACTAAATAAATAAAAATACAGGAAGTAAAGTAGTCACTCAATAGTGACACTTCGAACTATTAAGAACAAATAACAAATACACAGCTCTAGGACGTGCCTCTCAACATCCGAGAGCTAAATCAAGAGCAGAGGTGGTGGTGTTTGAGACGCTCTTTATGTTCGCTGTTGTCGAGAAGATTCAGGGCGAGGAAGTTTGGGTGGAAGAGTTGAGCCTTGTTGTGCTTTCCTCGCTGAATCTTGCTGTTTCTTCTTTGATGGTCGAGATGTCAAGGTCCTGGTGCGGAGTTGTGTTCGTACTGAACCACGGGGCGTTGGCAACTGTGCGAAGAGCTTCAGATTGGAACCTTTGTAATATCTTAAGGTTTGAGTTGGACTCTGTTCCCCAGATCTGGATTTCATATCTCCTAATTGGTTTAAGAATAACTTTGTAAGTAAGCAGTATGTTGTTTAGGGACGAATCAGAACTTCTGCCTAGCAGCCAATGGAGGTTTTGAAGTTTGAGGTCCCATTGCTGGATCGAAGATGAACGACAAGATGGCGCACTTCCTCACGCACCTCCCCGAGGCGGATGAAAGATGAAGGTGGTAGAAATAAAGACAATGGAAGTGGGAGATTTTTGCTTTCAAATCAAAATCCATGCGTATGTTTTTCAAGAGAATCTAGTTTTTTTTTAAAGTTTCTATTGAAATAGAATGCGCCATTTATATTCCGTAAAGTGACAGAACAAACTGTTTTGTGTTCAAGGAAGGTTAGTTTTCCTCTCTCCATTGGCTTATTGTGAACGCTAGAGTGTGTGACGTTCAAGTGTGAGAGCCTCCAAGCGGACGTTTCCAAGATATTTTATATTTGAACGAGGAATTACTTTTTTGATAAATTCTACGCGCGCAGTGGAGATATCGCTTTTGTTTAATTTCTCTTTTCGTTTTGTTTAGAACATATGTACAAAAAATGGAATATTCTTTTTTCTTCCCTTCAACAAAAATAGTAATGCGAATTCACTCGTTTCGGTATAATGCTTTGATGTATGTTTTCTTTAAATAAATAAATAAACTTAATTGTCAAAAAAGCAGTTACCAACTGTGTATGACCACATGGAGAACAATGAACTAAATTACTTGCCGGAAGGAAGCAAGGGAGCATCACATCAATTCCGATCAAGGACCCTAAAGCGAAGGCGGATTTAACATTTCAACTCACTCTTAACAATAAAAATAGTTCGGTACGTGTTATAAAATTAACAAAAGACCAAAAAAAAATTATTTAACAAAACACAATAAACTAATTTTACAAGTATGTATTACTATCAAACTATACATTATTCGGAAAGTATTATTTATAAATAGTTGCTATTAAATAACAGTAAATTCGAGATTTATTATTAATTTATTATTAATATTTTTTAATAAAAAAGGAAGAGCAGAAGGTGTGCGACTAATATATGTACACACATGTGTAAATATTTCAAATTGCTATGCAGTGTAAAAATTATTTACCTATGCAAACTTTTGATTACATCAGTGTAACAATATCACGTTACAGACCAATGACAGAACCAACAATTCTCTAATGATATAACATCTTTTGTAAAGAAATGTGAGGATCGACGAGGAATCAGGAGTAGTATTACTGGGAAGACCACGTTATCCACAAAAATGAATTCCAATTATGTTTTCATATCCCTATTCGAACACTGGGTCTCGTGGTTGATTTCAACGTTTCATTTTCAATTAGGACACGCGAGGGAACAAATGTTTTCCCCACATGCAAGGGCTCCAATGACCTTGACGTCGACGAGCCCTAAAGTCACAAACACACACACGCAAAGAAAAGAAACAAATAGGTGTACAATTTGTCCAGAGCCAACAAGCCGAAAGATGATCATTGAAAGGAACAACCTACATTTGATACTTCGCTTCGAGAGGACTTGAGGACTGTGGTGACCTTCTGTTGTGCAATGCAACATTTCAGAAGAAAAAGCGTGTAAATACTCTCATTCTAGTCGATTGTTTTCCGAAAAATATCACCCAAAATTTGGTAAAAATTGAATATGCGGCGAGTGGACTAGGAAAACTGGTCAAATGCTTTCCACGCATGTAGGATAGACCTCGCTTAGGCGCGACGCTAGTTCATGGTTTGTATTACGAAAAATTTAAATATATAATCTGCTTTTCTCTTGTTGTTCGAACAAACCGAATAAATGGTTTATTTTGTATTCGTTTGTCGAGTGCTTTGAAGAAGCTGTGAAAAAAAATGCATCGTTCAATAAAAAAAAATCAATAACAATGTGAATATATCTGCAGCTAATAAAAAAACTTCTAATAATTTGAATTCGGCAAATGATTGGCACCGTGACACGACTTCTCTAAGGTGGAAACCGTATGTCGATAACTTCATTTCTGTAGCACACGGGGACGAGAATGGCTTACGTTCCTCCGCGCGCCCACAGACACATCTAAACCTTTCTTCACCTTCACCTCTCCGGCAATGGAAATAGCGAGTCTGTGGAAGCGTCAAAGAAAATTTCTGAAGGCACAGCGACGTATTTCAGTTCTGATCGAGAGGAAAATCAGTATAAAGCAAAATACAAAATCAGAACAGGGATTAAGCAATGGAAACGATTAAAAGGAAAAATAGAAATAAAATATATTACACTTTTTTAGTGGCACATTTGGTAATTCCACCTAATACTACCCTTCTTGATTTGTTTCCAAGTGTTTCACACATAGTACACTAAGTGCATAACTTCTGTGTCCATCACACGGAAAGTTAGGTTAGGTCGCAATCACTCGTAATGTCGCCATGACCTCTTCCGATCCCGTAGGATGGCTTACTGGCCAATCCTGGCTGGAGCCTGCTTACGAGGCTACGCGAACGGCGTGCTCTGGTACTCGCTCGTGCTCCCGTTGGCAACCCTGCTTTAGAGCGTATTTGAGATTATCGCTGCCCCGGTGGTTGGTAATGGCCGCGTTTGAACGTGCAGTCAATACGAGAGATTTGCGTCTAATCTTTTGTTAGCTGATGAGTGTTTATCTACTTTCCTCTTACATATAATCTTCCAATTAGTAATTACATTCGTAATACCATTAACGTCGGAAAACGTGCGGACAGACATTGGTCACTTTTATTAGTGATACAGTATTTCCGTCCTATCTGCAATTGTTAATATATGTTTTTATACAATATTTCTGTTGTTGGGATATTAATATTAAATTTTCATTTTGAATAGTAACTTTTTGGCGTCTCATTTACTTATTTTATCAAACTCTCATGAATATAGATTCATCATTTTTGCAGAACTGTGCAATTTGAGATATGTAAAATCTATTTATTTTCTTTCATTCACTGTGAATTATTCTCATAGGTTTAGGTTAGGTTAGATGACTGATTTGTCGAAGTGGAAAAAGAAGATGAAAATGATAGTGTTCAGATGCTTTCTTTGGTAACTGTATCGCTCTAAGTTGGTTCATGAAACTCGCTTCTGGGAGTGACGACGAGGAAACAACAGATTGACGACTCAATTAGCTGAAAGCTTCGAGGTTAATACGCGGCAAACCATAATACGCCTCGCTGACTACGATGCGGAAACCGAACATTTCCACAACAACAACAACAACATAACAACGGGAGAAAACGATACGTTAGATCCGTTTCCAATAGACAAACCACGGCAATGAACTGACAAACTCCAAAATTAATTAACTTGATCGTGGAGAAAAGAGGGGTTTAGTTTGACTCGCCAGGACTCTTAACAAAAAAATCCTTCTTCAGTTTCTCACAGATTTTAGTACTCGTTTTGTTACTGCGGAGGTATATACGTGTAGCTAACCTAACCTAGACTATGCAAGGGAAGTGACAAATAACAATTCACTACTGATCAGTAGATGACACTCAAGTAAAGCCAGTTTTTTTGGTGACATTGAAGTAAAACGAATAAAAAATAGATAAACACGCGTTATGTACTACGATTTATTTTCTCAAACGTTTTCAAGTGATTTAATAATACAAATTTATTACAAAACGTGACTGTATACTCCACACCATCTCGCGTGAGCCACTGGTCAAATTTTCACTTCACAGGTGTGACTCGACTGCGCCATTTCATTGAAATGCTCGTAAAATCAAAACTACTCGTCGAAATATTACGATTTAAAGACGTTTTTTAAATCTTTGTTAAATGCACAAAACAAATAATCCATTAAATTTTATTATGATTATTTTTTATCTTCTTAAATTACTCTCTTACATAGAAGTGTTTTAACACTTCTGTTTTGAATAACGTTTTTTACAAAAATGTAGATAAACCTTTGTAGATAGTGGTATGCTGTCGCGGACTTTTTTGTAGAACTCTTTTTGAGGTAAACAATATCATCACGCATAGTTGTCACCTATTTCTAACCCTTTAGGCAGCGTAAGCAATTATAACTCTTTTTTCCCGGTTTTATCGACATTTATGGTAAAAAATCATGCCCACGCTGGAGCGCCATTTGTAATAAACGTAAATGAGCTGAAAAGAGAAGGGCCAATTGTAATATACTGAATTATTGATGGGTGACCATTTTGTGATAAACTTTAATTTTGACAAAAAAAAATGAAAGAGACATCTTACACGCACTTACCTGGCCCGCTCGACCTAGTTGTCATAGAGCTACAATTTAAAGATAGGGAAATGAGTTCGGCCGTTTCATTAGCGTGAAACACACTTTAATTCTTCTCGAAGGAAACACATTTTTCATTTAAAAAATTAGTATAATTATACCAAAACAAATACATAAATGCTATGATTACAACATTTCCTCCAAAATACAAATACAATATGCAACTAGTCACTGACACATTAAAAATATTAAACTACCACTGAATTTACACAATTAGTTCTTCCTTGATACAAAAAACGGAACTTGTCCGTTCAAACACTTTGTACAAGCTGAAGGCTCATTGGACGTCATAACAATTTATGAATATTAAGTTCGTCCAATCGGATAGCAGCACAGTCGCAACCAATGACGTGGCTTGTATTAATTACCAATTGTCTTTGCAATACACTTAAACACGAGTCGATCATCAAAACATACACTGTTTTTAAAATGGAGAGCCGTCATTGGCTCGTCGAAAATGATTACCTCCGGTGATTGCGAATCGACAGCAGTCGTCATCTGAAGGAGAAGTTGCAGAGGTGGAGTATTTAATTGCGCCCAGATGCCCGTTTCAGGTGCCCTCCAGTCAGCATATCCCATGGGGCCTCGTTGACTCCAGCTAGGCTCCACTCCGCGTCCACCTGTATCGATCGCGTCTCGGTTACCTCGATCACTTAATCGATCTTTGGACACGAGTGTCCCGAGGTTACACTTGGCGGTGAATTGAAGCACTCTGTTCGGGCTGATAATTATCATGAGATGTCAAAGTTGTAATAGTCGGGTATCGACTTTAAAAATAAAGACAAAACGCGATGAATATCGATCGGTCTTCTCGCGATCTTTGCTCTCTCTCGATCTCACTGATATGATCTCACGTAAACAAAATCTCTCCGATATGATCTAATGTAAAAAGTAAAAAGTCTCCCTGGTTTAAATATCCTTATTCCGTCTTCTCCTACTTTGTGAAATCAGTTTGACTCCGGCCATCGCGTACGTCACTAACTTTTTAATCCAATAATAAGTAAAAGTTTCTTTCACGTGATCCTATGACGTCGTCGCCCCAATCGGCCTATCACTGATCGTCCTCTAATCACGTGATGTAGTGTTTTCATTGAAGGTAATCTGCTTACACACAAAAGACCTTTCAGAGAGCCTTTGCGTCGCAGTCGCCACTAACTTTCTAAATTCTTTACATCATCCAGAAGTAGACGGCCCTTACGCAGCGACCAGACCCTAGCACGAGTAAGGGTCGCCCCCTTCCCCCTTCCTTTTGTTGTACTTGACGGATGTCTCACTTGTTCTATTATGAGGCGTCATATTTTCGCGGCACCATGGTCCCGCGAATATTTATTCCTTTCAATTTGTTATAAAACTTCGAGAAATTGCTAAAATGAATTATTTAGTACAATATATAGAATACAATACTATAACGTGTTTGCGTTGTTTATGCTTTTTTGTAAACATATTTTGTGCTTATATTTATGTTTAAAATCATGTTGAATTGTTGAGTTATTATGTTTCTTGTAATAATTTGTAATTATTTGAATCGCGAGACGATGACTTGAAACGAAGTAGAATTGTTGTGAGCTCTTTTCACAAAAAGATAAATATTATTCAAAGTCCATAAAAGGTCGTAAGTCTGTCATTATTTATTTAATGATATTCGCATTAGATTAATAAATAAAATATAACTTACATTTTTTGGACGATCACATTGTACAGTTATTGTGTATTTTTAATGCATTACGTTTGGACTCGAGATTGGAGTCCTCGTCAGGTGTTAACAAATAGTAACAAAAAAAAAAAATAGCAAAGCAACAGAACACTTGAATATGACGTTGGACGTATTAAAAAACACAATATGCATTATGAGCGTCCAAAGAATATAGTAAGTAATACTTTATTTATTGTTCTTAATTACATAGTGGACGTAAATACATATCAATTGTCTGTCTGAGTTTCCTCTCTGTTCTGTAGCGAGTCGCTCCAAGTCGGCAGAAACGATCGATCCCTGCGGATCACATCCTTTTGACCTTTTACCTCGTTGTCTTGTGCGTTCGTGCGTCCCTCCGTGGCTCACATGGTAGCGTTCTTGCTCATTGCCAAGAATACCCGAGATCGATTCACGGCCACAAAAAATGGGTAGCGTTCCACATCAACGTCCTTCAGTTCATAATTCGCTGTGACTACTGAAAACTTCATCCTTCCTTCCTCTATCCAGCTCCTACTGCTGTTAGTATCAATAACTCTTTTAACTATTACTAACCACTTCTACTAACCCCTCCCTCCACGTGGACCGAGTTGTTGTTAAACCCAGCTACGCAGCCCATCTACTAACAATAGACTTCACCGCTCAACTCCTAACTCCTGTCGCTCCATGTAGATAAGCTTCAATAGCACTTAGCTACAAATATTACGACAACAACAAAAGTGCATTCCTGATAATGTGTGCAGTGTCAGAAATGCTAATATTAGCATGAAATCATCTTTAGTAAAAGTTTTAAGACGTTTGTTCAATACTATTGGAGGGATTTTAATGTTCCGAGAAGAAATATTGTCACTGGGATCTTTTTTTGCCTTTTGCCGTTCAACATTCTCAGGATTTCTGTTTTATGTGAAGCGTACTTCGATTTCCTCTGCACCTCTGTTCGGACGTACTCTGCAGACGCTGAGAACAGCGATGCCGATCATTTGGTAGATGTCCCTCCCTCCCTCTTTCTCCCTTTATTCGTACGCAAATGAGGTACCGCCATAATGATCATTTCTGGACAGGGACATGATTGTATTCTTTTACGTTTCATCTTTGTAGTATTTCTTTTATAAAACAAATTTAATTAGAATTGTGTTTAGTTTACGTTTTGCCTACCAGGTGAAACTCCAGTTTTTATGAAGACCACGTTTACATTATGGTATTATATTCGACTAGGTTAAAGTACCCGCCACCCCATCCCCATAGATTGAACCATTCCCCATTCAGGGGCGATGATTTTTTATACGAAAGTTTTCAACTACTTAACTTCAATTTTTTTTCAAACTATCCCACACCAGGTCTCGGAGTTGCACCAGTCGGTGCAATTAGTTGATTTGGGCGCTAGAAGGAGTTTCACCCCAGGATAGTCTCTGGCACTCATTTTACAGAAGGGATCCTCTCGAAGGGGATCGAACCCCATCCGTCCTCAGCTTTCTGAGCTAACTTCAAATTACTTTGAGCTTGTATTGAGAAACTTTCGCGGGTTTAGCTTTTTCTGATATCCTGATACAATTATCGACTTCACTTTCCCGAAAAAAAAGTAACTAAAACGTAGTGAATGAAAATAGCGACGCAATGATGTTAAAATTGTGATAAAAACATTACGCGGATTTTAGAATAACAAATCAACAAAAACTGTGGAAAATACTTCTTTCATCGGATCACGAGATCCTCTGATCGAAGAGAGAGTCAAACGAAAATCTAAATTTATCATTTTTATTTTTATATTCACAAAATAATGTCGAAGTCAAACAGAAAAAAAAAATTGGTAGTGCGATTAATTAAATAATTGTTTGGTGAATAGTTGTCTTCAGTGAAAGTGGATATAATACCTTAAGAATATTTCGTTGATTTCCATTCAAAACAACATAATGGATGATGAAACAGTTGTTTGCCTTATAGAAATTTCACATCACAGCTCACTCTTGTTCGTATGAGACAGGGAAGCCAAATATCTCTGAAATGTGGTTGTGGGAAATTGAGCAAGAGTATATTCATTCTCTTTTTATTCTTAGTTGAATACACTGTGCTCAGCTTACAAAAGCCCTTTTCAGATGCTTTCACATTCACGCAAGAAAGAAGAATACGCGATGAAGACGAAGAAGACGAGTAAAAGATCGTAGAAACTCTATGATCAGCTCCTAAGATATTCCATAAAAACTCGATAAACATGAAGAAGGAAAAGATTGCGTATTGTGGAGGCGAGGGAACCTACTTTGGATGTGGAAGTGGGCAGCGTCAGGGATTTTTGGAAGAGAAAGAGAGAGAAATGAAATTATGTGACATTGCACAGATGTAGTCCTAAAAAAAAAATTTTTTTTTTAAAAATTCTTTGCAAAGAGAATCATTTTGAATAAACTAGGGTGCTCTGGTGACTAATCAGATATTTTTTTTTTGAAATACCTGAATTTTGCGGATTCATGCTTTGCTAGTTGTGAGCAGTCGAAGATGGTGTTGTTGATGAATGTTTCTAGACATTTGCAAGGACTGCAGCAGAGGTCCATTTTTACTTTCCAATTATACAGAATGTATAAGGGAAGTATGTCATTGGTAGAAAGAGAAGTGTCGAGATGTCTTTGTCCAGGATTTTGCGTCTATTTTCAAATTTTGACGATGTCCCATATCGTACGTGTTACTTAAGAATCTTCTCTCCGCGATAACTCGCGAATGAATCAATGGATCAAAACCAAACTTTAGATTTGATTTTGAATGCGTTGGCAATAGAAGCCTATTTCTGGACAGAAACTCATTCTGTCTTCATTTACACACCGCTCTCAACTTCCGGTTTCTTAAAATTGAAAACATGAATGTAAACATTTTTATTGAGCAAAAAATTATAGGTAATACATATTGATAAAAAAACAGCATTTCCGCACGTCGCACCGCGTTGGAGATTACACGAATTTTTGCGCGAAAAAGAATCTTGGAGTCGCCTTTTGTCCAGATGAGGAAATGAGTCATTTGCAATGAGCTCAAAGAGGAAGATAATATTTCAGTATAAACCATTTTTATTATCGAGATGTGTGGGCATCATATACTTCGTAATGTTTTGGAAATTTTACATTTTATAGTGATTGAACTATTTAGTAAATTGTTGTATTTGATGATTTTAATATGTTTCTGTGTTACGAATAAATTATATTATACTTTTATAGCAATGAGGTTTTTTACTTCTGTTTTGTTGTTGTTAGAGCTATAATTGGAGAGTTGAGTGGGACACATTCCAGATTTTTTTTTCAACATTTCGTTTGATTTTTATTCTAATTTCGCGGATATTTTGTTTACAGAGTTTTAATGACTGTAAGTTGATCTTCGTGAATCAGGATGAAAAGACACGCAGGCCTCCACATCACTCTCGGGGTACGAACCCGCGCTCAATGGCGCAGGCGGTTGTCTTGTCACGGGGTTCGAATAACTGAGGAAAACTCTGGAATTCATTTGACCCCGTGTGTTGACACGCATCCGATTGAACTTTCGACTAAATTTGTTTAGATATCGAGAAAATATTCGGATAAGGGAGATGAAGGGTGGGGGAGGACATTGCAATCCGAACTTCGGTAGCACTAGCGCAGGTAAAATAAAATCACTAAGATATCTCAAAGAGGCATAAATAAACAGAGAAACATGTACTCATTTTGATTCCAACTTCGAAAACATACCTCACAGGCCATTTAAATGAAATAATTACAATTATAATTCACAGATTAATACACTGCGTCTTAATAGAGAAAACAATTATTTTCAACAACAACAACAAATACTTTTTTATCACGAAAGTGATGGAGGCTTACTTTGATTTGTAGTAAATTTTTCGTAGTATTGTTTACATCACTTTTATCTACAAGTCAGCGGACGTTAAAAAAAAAAGATATTTAACTTTTTCCTTCGAGGTCAGATGAGGCCGCTTCCGTGTTTTTACGTTTTCTTGTGGATTTGAAACGAGTCAAGCGAGATCCTGAATATTGTTTGTTCTATGTATTAAATTGAAAGATACAAAATAAAAATCATATTCTTGTGTTTCAAAATAATTAGAAGAAAAATAATGAAAACAATTATATATCTCAGTGCTTTGACTAACTGGGTTGAAGTGGTGGCTCCAATAAAAATACTAAGTAACTAAAGCTTCCTTTGAGTGTCATCGTTATCCTGAAATCACCCGCGATGACCTTTTACCTATAGTCGGAATAAAACAGTTCGGTTGTGCGTTGTTGCCATTTTCATGTCGCGTGCGCCGTTGCCAGTGTTCCCACAGCGCAGCCACAGGCTCGAAATGTGTCCATTCTCGCCACGACAGAGGTCTGATCCTCATTCGTTAACGATTACTACACAGAATATTAATTTGTTTCTGGTTTGTTCGGACAATAAACATGTTTTTTTTACCTGAACAATAGACAAGCTTCCATTTACTGAGGTCTCCCGGGACCTGCAATGGCCTCAATCTCGTAGATAGTTGTGTAAGTAGTAAGCAATAAGATAAATTTGTTTCATCTTCCTCTCGTTTTAGTTCTTTTCCTTGTAAATCGTACATATTGTGGAATACTACTTTTTTTTGTTAGTTTTAATTTTATATCTCGTGTATCTAAATTGTTGCTTTGCGTTTTATTGAAGCAATTATTTGGGTGTTTGTTTTGAAGGATCAGGTTATTGTATTAATTTGCAAAAGTTCGTAACATCCCTTGATTCGCATTATCTCTAGTGTATAGTGACGTTCGTTCGTGAAACGTTAGCGAAGTGGAGTAAATACAGAACTAAGCCAAACTGAAAGTATTGTACTTGACTTAAAAAATGAATGATACATATTCTTTGATTTATTGTAATTTTTACTACGTAAGAAAAAAATATTTTAATTGTTATGCTTATTTTGGGAAGAACTTGGTAGCCGAGCAGGGGATTGTACTTTTCGAAGCAAAATAAAAAACTGGTTTTCAAGAAAACATATTTAACGTTGACGATGTAGTAATTAGATTATTTAAATTCAAAATAAATTAAATACATCCTTTTGCAATTTCTCTTCTATTTCATATTAGTAATGTTATCTATACTGAACCTAGATACGGGTGTATAAATTATCTTCGTATTTTTCTCCAGTTTTCCTTTGGATATTCATCGCAATCGATGGGATGGTCCCTTACTTTCTTCTAAGTTTTTTGTCCTCCATGTGATCATTCGTAGATTTTATTTTTTACGGGCATAAACACTTCTCAATTACTCATATTTTGTATTTTCAATGAACTTTCCAAATCAGTTCCGCTCCTCAACACCTTCTTTGAGGAGATAAACTTTATTATCAAACTTCGGTAAAGTTTACTGTCAAAATAGCAGTTGCAAACTGCGTATGACCACGCGGAGGCGGGGGGGGGGGAAATAATCTAAGTTACTCTCCGGAAACAAGAAAGGACCATTCCATCAATTCCGATGAAGGGCCCAAGAGCTGCAGAGATGGAATTAATACTTACGTAAAGGAATATTTATTAAAATACGTAATTATCTATTTATTATTATTCCAAATTGAATCGTAGATGTCATGTACAGTGAAAATTCGAGATTAATAATAAAAAAGTATTAAATGTCATTCCCGCCTGTGGAGAAGAACACGTGCCAGGAGAGCTCATTATCGTGATGTCTTTTAATCTTCATGAACATCTCCCCTTTAATCTTCATGAATTCTCCCCTTTAATGAGAATTTTGTGGCATGTGTCTCATTTTGTCCTTCTCATCTTTCGCTTCGTATTCGTCATCTTTTAGATCAAGACTTTAACGTTTTGGTTCTTTACAAACAGTTTTTATATTATTTCAACCTTTTTATAGGATCTAAATTAATCTGTTCTCACACTATTCTTCCACTCTCCTTCGTGACGAACAGAATCAAGTCTGTATTTCATAATCTATTCTCTTTTTCTTCTACTCCTTTCTGCGAGTTCCTCCCAGCGACAAACAGGATATTTCTTACCTTTAAATCCGTGACTAATCAAGAAATGGGAGGATGATCTCAAGTGGTGATCAGAGGTGATTAGAGTATTCGTGTTTCTCTCACATCCGACCATTTTGTCTCATCGATTCCTTCAGTGCTTGTCTTTGAAGGAGCGAACCTCAACCAATATGGTACTATATGAACCCGTGAGATTAAACTGCACGGAAAATAGCACCAATCTCTATTCTGTATGAAAATCTGAAAGTTAACGTTTTTACACCGATTCAGTCTTATTTACCTGAGTAATTTTGCAGATACTCCTTTCCCCCGTATCATCTAGTTGTGTGCTAGATTCACTCCGCTTCATATTTAGCATTAACAATGCAAACGGGGCATCCATAGTATTACATGATACTCTACTAAATAAATAAATATAAATAAATTTATTGTCAAAAAACAGTACAAACTGCGTATGACCACGTGGAGGAAAAAAAAACTAATTTACTCTCCGGAAGTAAGCAAGGGACCATCCCATCAATTCCGATCAAGGGCCCTAAGGCAGAGGCGGATTCAAAAAATTCAGCAAAA
>NNCF01127347.1:166082-182633 GCA_002313205.1 Laupala kohalensis
GAACTTTTGCTGAAATTTTTGAATCCGCCTCTGCCTTAGGGCCCTTGATCGGAATGGATGGGATGGTCCCTTGCTTGCTTCCGGAGAGTAAATTATTTTATTGTCCTCCACGTGATCATACGCAGTTTGTACTGTTTTTTGACAATAAATTTATTTATTTATTTATTTATTTAATAATTTATTCATTCAACACATTGTGCACATGCCATGTGTCGCTGGATGTATGACTAATTAATAATATGAGGTTAAACAATTGAATTTGTTTGGAATCATACTCAAAAGCATTTTTTATTTGTTAATAATTTAATTAATAATTCAATGTATGTGCTTGAGATGTTAATTCTACATATTTACCCGGCATATAACCAACGATGTCCATGTAAATCATACAGCAGAGAGATTGTTTCGGTGCAACTATGGAATAAATGAATGGTAGACCTTTTCAGTTTATGGATTATTGTTTTACGTAATTAAATTCTGCTTTTCCTGTATCATTTTGAAACTTATGAAGTGCTTTCATTCATTTACTGGATATATTTCCAATGATAATTGGGAACGGTGTACTTCAAATATTGTACACTTTTCCGGGAATTGTGAATTCTCTTTTTGAAGCTAAGATCCATATAGTACACTGCAATTTCTATATTGAATATTTTTTTTTTAGTATTGTAAATAATTGAATTTTATTTTAATCTTTCTTTCTATGGAAAAACTGGTATATTTTACATTATAATTTATTTCTCTTATTTAACTATCTTTTGTAAATATGTTTATATTAATTGTATATATTCGTGTCCTGACCGTTGGTTTCCCGTGGTTCCCAACGGTGCTCATTTAATCGGTAGTTGCAACATACTTAAAAGATATTTTACAACTAAATAAAACAATATTAAAGATGCACTAAAGAATATAAATAATAATAATAATACGATACAAATCACAAGTACATAAAATTACAATTATTTTAAGTTCAAAACAAAGATTTCCAAAAAATTAAAACTGCAACTATCCGTTCAATGAGAGTAAATACCAGGGCATTGTATGCACAGCCCACGGCTCTACTTAAGGGGAATTTTACAGGCGTACAGGCAACAAAAAGCCTCGCCACACATTTGTACATAAATAATATTTGTAAATAAAGCGCCCAATTGAAATGAATGAAAAAAAAAAATTGAATATATGTATGAAGACATAATTGTATTGTAACTCTTCTCGTGATATAAATGTTCTTCGCGTATTTCGAGGAACCAACCACTCGCTGTCGTTGTGTGGTTACGGTTCAGAGTGGTGAATGTAGGTTCTTGCCCGCGCCCCTTCGCCCTTCAAATTTAACCTCGCGACCACTTCCACATCCAATCGAAACGTGGTGAGCTTTCAATCACAAATGCTTCGAGAACAGTTCGTCAAAGCGGACAGCGGGACGTTCGCGCGTCCAACTGCAGACGACAGAGGGTAGTGATCAGTGGAACTGCTCTCTATATAACGAGCACCAATTTTACCCTAGTCTCCTTTCTTTTGAAAGCTAATTAGGCAGGAGCCTAAAGTTGAGAGGCCAATGTCAGCTATGCGAGATTGCCCAATCTCTCTTACGTGGGCGTTCTACTCGTGTTAGCAGAATCTTATGTTTGGACGCTGCCGCCCACATTAGTCCCTTGGTACGCTAGCGGGGAAAGAGGGTGAACGTTGAAATAACATACGCTACACGTGTCAGTTTTCCATCGAGGATTGAAAGGAAAGGCGTATTCTTCGGGCGTTGTTCGTTCTTTTAAAAATTGTTAATAATAAGGTAGTAGTTGAATTCCAATTTAGAATTAAGTAAATTTAAATTCACGAGTTGAATTAATGAATAAATACTGGGTGAATATTACAATTTACTATAAAATGTTTGTAGATTTTTATGGGGAATTAAGTTTCATAAATTCTTAAAGTCTTTTCTCCATACATAGTTGAACTGAATTTTAACTCAATAAAGTGTTTTGATCATCGTCAGATGTCAGAGGTCTAACATTGCTTTTTTTTCATGCAAAAGCAAACCTGCTTCGCCGTACTTCTGAATACATTTCTCTGAGATTTGTTTCGACATTTTCATTGAATGTTATTAAGTAATGCAGCTCAAATAGCTCTTATCCACAAGTCACCAAACGTGAAAATTCAAATAAAAGCTAAATAATCTGTATCTGAGTTTTTGACAATAAAATCATTTTTATTATTAACTACCCCGTTTGCTTCCGTCCCCTCAGTTTCTGTTTCACCAATATTTTAACATATCTTTTTACGTGTTACGTTTGGAGATTGACATTTTGCCAAGACAACTGAGTGAAATAAATAAAAATTAAATTATTTTTATGGAATCTCTTAGTTTTCTGATTAAAATAAATAAAAAGTAAGTTTGTCATAAATTTTTTATTTCATCCCTTATTTATACTTTTACTCGTAACTAATAAGTACATTTTATTTTTGAAAATAGCTGGGAACACATTTTAGCTTTGCTGAAAATTACACTGGCACCACGCTACGTTAATGTTAAATAAGTTTACAGCTTCTATGTCGTGAACAAAAAGTTTTTTCAAAGCATGCAGATGAGCGTTTGTGTGAATGAACCTAATTTTGAACGTAAATCATCGTATTATTACATTAGATTAAAGTCAAATAATTTTATAACGTTTAATTCGTGTAAAAATTGTTCAATTAAAATGAGACAAAAACTGAAGCATTTATAAAATTACAACGATTTACATGGAGATGATTTTGTTTGTTTAAAATATTGATAAATACATTTTCCATAAGTGAAGTAGGCCATCGCTGAACCTGTAGAATACCGGTTGATATACCAGCTGGGACGGCGGGTTTTTATCTGACCTTTGACCGATAGGACACACGATATTCCTGAGACAAGCTTTTCCAACTGTAATAGCAACCCCTATGGACGGATAAGTTTTAGTGACATGAAATCAAAATTTATACAGTGTCGCCGTATGGCTCATATTAATTTAGTTTTGTGTGTACTCAACTTTGGCACGGTTGTGTACATAAATTCTGTAGCCCCATCCTGGCCAGGGTTTTGCTCCGGTTTTCCTTCGGGTAGAGGCGGACTTCTTATACAGGTTCTCTAGGCTTTGTCTAGGGGCGTGTTTATTGTAACAATAAATCGTGAATTTAGTGTTTGTTTTTTCAACTTTTATGATTTTTTAAACACTATACTCAGAATAAACTATAGTTCGATAATAACTTGTACATGTAAATTTACAAACATATTTGCGTTAAATTACAAACATATTGACATTATATATGTATTATAACTCGCAGCTAACTTTTTATCTTATCTAGGAACTTTTGCTGATTTTTTTTGAATCCGCCTCTGCCTTAGGAATTGCCCTTGATCGGAATTGATGGAATACGTCCCTCGCTTGCTTCCGGAGAGTAAATTAGTTTATTTTCCTCCACGTGGTCATACGCAGTTTGTACTATTTTTTGACAATAAATTTATTGTAAATTTTTTATTATTATTAATGCGGTATGTGATATTGCTGTGTGTCGCTATACAGTCGTTCATGGCACAAAGAGCTCCTGGAAATAAGTCAGCAAAACGGGGAGAGTAACCAGATATTGCGCGACAAGAATCGCAGACACAACAATACTGAAATCATGCAACTGTTCTGATGAGGTTTTGCTGTTTCGTAATGTCGCAGGTTTTGTCCGCATCTTCTTCTCGCAATCTCTCCGAGAATTATTGAATATGAGAATCCAAATTATCCGATCATGAAGCATTATTGTATCTCACAGTGAGCAATTGCAGGTGTGGGTGGGTGGTATAGTGATAGCACCACGCGGGATCATTTTCAACTTTTAATTATTTACAACTAGACTATATAAATAGGTACACTACTATCCCGTAAGGGAAGTTCTTTCACCCTTGTGCCGATGAAAGACTTATTTAGCTGTTTCATCTATGTTTCCTAATCTCATTCGATTAAGTTTCTATCCCCCACTTTTTGTTGAATAAGGCAATATCTAATTTTTTAATATAAAAATTATATTACACTTCAATGTTTTAACTACATGACTAATAAACTCTGTGTATTCTTTGTGTATGTTACTGGTATTTTTTTCATCCTCTCCCAGAGCACTGACGCTTTTAGTGAATATTAGAGTAGAGTATTATCTTTATTTTTATTATTAATATAAACGTGCTACACCTCACCAACAAGCATTAAAGTATAATTGACTTCAAGTTTTACTTTCGAAACTGTGAATTTAATTAGTCCTTGGTAAATATAACTACGGGAAAATGGGAAAACCCTGAGCAGTATAATAAAAGCGAAAGAGATAAATTACGTTTAAATTTTACTAAACTAAACTTCATGAATTATATTACAATTAACATCCATTATATAATCAAATTAAGTAAATAATTCAAAACTTGCGATCTTTTACGGACAAAAAATAAAATGTCACATCACAAAATATATTCTGTTCGTCATTAAAAAGTCAAGACTTGTATTATTTAGTTAGGCTTCATGAAATTTGGCCGAGAGGTAGTTAAAAAGTCGCGGGATACGATCACACGATACACAACTACGTAGTCATGAATTGATATATCGCATGTTATTCATTAGTACTTCTTGTAATTTTGGAAAAAGGACCATCGATGCAACTACTTACATCTTACTTGACAACGTATTATCACTGCGTGCGGCGTAGATTCTTATGAGCCACAAGTATGGCTGTCTATCAATGCAGAGGAGATGTATGATGATAAGTGTTTAAGTATATATATGGAGTCCATGTCTTGGATTTACAATTTTACTAGTATTTGCGCAGTGTAAATACAATAAGTGGCTTTATTTAAGAACTAGGTGTTTCCTGCATGATTTACAAATAAATTGTATTATCGGATGTGGACGATACAGCGCTATTGCCAGATGTATGTCCAGATATACGGAGAGAAAACCGAAATTAATGTTTTCTTTTAATATGTCAAACATAAAAAAAATTGAGCTACCAAAATGAAACAGAATGATGTCCTCTTTAGTTTGTGACGTCACGCCTATATGACGTCACAGCGCGTATTTTAATCAAACTTTCAACATTTTTCACTTTTTTTATTTTATTTTTTGCATTATTTCTCTTTATTTGGGTTGTAAAGTTATTCTATCGCGTGGGTCATTTTAAAATTGAAAAATGAAGAAGTGTTATTTTTTAATTCGAGTTTCTTTCGCATATTTAACTGAAGAAGATTTTGGATGTTTTCTTTGAATGATTACGTCATTTCATGTTTTTAAATCATCATAAAAATGATTCGTCAGTTATTGGACCACACAACGAAAAGTTCTCAAACATGTTTTGAGGCGCCATGTAAATACTATCTGAATTAATAACCGTAGTGAGTAGTTAAGAATTCATAAACATCCTCTAAACTCAGAAATATACATTTTTAGTTTCAATACTCCGTTCACGTTACAACTATTCGTTGCGGTTTCTTAGAATACGTGCGAAGTGAGCGAATGATATGACGAAAACATTTTTGACACTTCGCGTAAACTTGACGAAAGCGACTGAGATAAAAGAGCAACAGTTCTGTGAATCGAATCCAAGGCCTTCGCATAGCAGACAAATATCGACGAGATACGGCTATCTGAACACGGTTCGCAAATATGATAAACACATACCACCATACGCGTCGCTCAGTTGACCTTGATACCACCTTTTTTTGTGATTTAATGCGATGGATTCTTTTCTACTTTTCTCTCGATTCAAAAGAACTCACAAACTGTTCCCCCTTTTGTTACCCCTTCCGCCGCTATGACACGTCTTTTACCTATTTATGGCGACTTTGAATTATTTTCCCGACTGAATACGATGTTAGTTCGAGCACCGGTCTTCAAAGACGGGTTCTGCGTCGAAGACGTTGTGCGGCCTCGTAATGTGTGAAATAAAACACGGCAAAAGTGATGAGAAAAAACAAGGCATTTTTATTTTAGTTTCTAAAAGCTATCAAAGATAACCATTTTGAATAAATGTTTAAAATTTCGGACTTCTCTACTTTTCACTATTAGCTGAGAGGTTTGGAGACGGAGGATTAGCTGATTTTCTCTCTTCGAAGCGGATGAAAGATGAATGTGAATGTAGAGGGAATAATGAAAAGAGGGAGAAGAATAGAGCTAATTAAAATATAAATTAGGCCAACTTCAATATTTTTCTTGCCCAAGACAGATACTAAGGATTAAATGTTTTGAAATCTTCGCATAAAAGAAAATATTTACGGCTCAAATATCGATTTATTTCTATATCGCAAAATTCATTCGCTAGTCCGGTTTTTCTGTATTAAAACAATTCATAAAACGGGATTTTGTAACTTTCTTTTCACCATCTTTAGGAAAAAATTGGAGCCACTAGAGAAGGTTATAAGTAAATACCGTGCTGGACTCTTGTTTTAGAAAGTAAAAAAACCCCTGAGGATCGCTTAATCCTCAAACACACGCGCTGGGGTGAAATCCACCCCACGGTCACGGTTTTTTCATTTGCTCCCCGTACGCCGTTCAACTCTATGTCCGTCCCCGACTCCGTCGATATTGACCTTGAATCGGTTTTCGCATGTTTATCCTTTCTTCAAAGTGCCGTCGTCTACTGTGGGGGATGTGATCCGCCCCACGCGTGTGTTCTCGCTACAATATATGTCCATTAGCACCACGGCTGTCGGATTTTTTTACTGTAGACCCCTCACTTTGAACTAATGTATACTAATAACAAAAAAAACAACAGAAAAAATAATTAACACCATAAAGGTTGTCATGGTCTTGTGCATTTACCTAAAGAAAAAAAATAGTTATAAAAATGAAAAATACTTTTAAAATAGCAGAAATATTTCAAGAAACGCTAAATTTTCACAGTTTTTCCCGATACGTCGACTTTAGTAATTTTTATACAATAAACTAAAAGAGTTAAAAATAATTCTTATTCAGCGAATGATTACTTTTATGTTTGTGACAAGATTTAAAAAATTCAAGCTTCTACTTGCGAAATATAAAAAGAGTTATTAACATTTTTCGAAAACATTGCTAAAGACGACCAGGCACGTTTTTTAAGGAATAAAATGTATACTGTTACCTTCAGCAAAATGCCGTGATCACATGATCAATGAATTTAAACGCTGAAACTTAGTATGTAATGACAAATAAGTGATAAACAGAACTATGTTTCCATTTGGCGACCAGCGCGTCTCGTATGTCACTCACCGAGCTTTGGGGAAGGGGGTAGCGTTGCTGAGGGACGATTCAAGTTGCGAAGACGGACACGCGGCTGCGCCTAAGAACATACATAATTTTGTTATTAGAGTATTATTCACACACATTTTAAAGTTTCCGTTTTATTGCCTCTTATTATTTCAGTGTTTCGAACCTGTTTGCTTGATTTTTGGGAGCTGGTAAAATGAAGAGAGTGACTAAAGAGCAGGGGTGGACAAGAAACCCGGTCGGTAGTGTGTTGGAAAGTGTTGAAGATGGAACGAAAGGACACGAATGTAATATAAAAAGAACTTTCACTTTATGACGTTTCTGCATGGATGCAACAAGTCTCTAACATTTTAAAACATGTTTTACTTTGATTTTTAAAAAAACTGTACGTTTTGGGTGTAATTTACTTTACAATTTTCGACAAAAAAACGTTTTTACTAAACTAATCATTTGTTTCATTCTTCCACAAGCACAATTTTTTTTTACAATTCTGAGAAAAACTGAAAGTAAAAATATATAGTATATTTTCTTCGAGTGAAACATAATGTTTCATTAAAAACTGCTGTTCATGGATTTACTTTCTCAGTTTAAAAGATGGTTTCCAACATGTAAATAACAATAATTAAACTGCAATCACATGACGTTTCTCTTTGAAATAAAAAATGACGAAGTGAAAAATGAAACTAATTTAAACACAATATTTAAATTCATTTAAACACAATATTTTTCCTTTCGGATGGAATCCACCCCAAAGTGCGTGTGTTTTAAGTTCCAGTTTTCGGCGCGTGTACTTGAGTGTAAATATTGATTGACCCCCATTTTGATATTTTGGGACAGTTCGTTTAGTTTTGAAAATAAGAATTTGCTGAATGATTTTAGAGACACATTTCCGGAACTGAACTGTTCGTAACTCCGTGTATTAACGGTTAGTACAAATGTTTTACATTACAATTTCTCTAAAAATTTACCTACTTACAGAGATATTAGTTGCCTATTAGTAGCATATGCCTTAGCAGCTTCGAATCTCTCTTTTTTGACTGAACTTTAGAGTCATTATATATATCTGCTGATCAGCGCCTTGAACCCGACACAAAACTATTTGGTCCACCATTTTCCTTTCTACGCGGATGATCTGGGGTTTGAAACCCCGTCCTTTGTAACGGTACAGAGAGCACTACGGCGACTTCCTAACAAAGACAGTTGCGACTTCTTTTTTCCACAATATTTAAATTCATTTATAATAACAACTAAAATATTTCGATGTGTTTAATTTTGGATCTGAGATATATAAAAACTACTGCACACGACAGTATGAATGAACGTTCTCTGTCGAATCTTAACTGATGGACAAAGAGTTAGAAATGAATGAAGAGAAGTTTCGGGGCAAACACAGAAAGTATATTTTATAGCATTTTAATCCATGAGACGTTAAGCAAAAGCTAATTTGTGGTGTTTTCTATGAAATCCGCATTAATGGAGTGGGGGATCCAAGGAGGGTACAGGGTGCTCGCGTCTCCCTTACCCCCCCCCCCCAAAAAAAAAAAAAAAAAAAAAAAAAAAAAAAAAAAAAAAANGATGACGAGAAGGAAAATATTTTTGTGTCACTCGACTTCCTTCGAAATGAATTCGTGGGTCGCAGAAGAATTTCGAAGCGTGTGTTGTCTTATCACCGATGAATTCTGTTTTATCTTCGTCTTGGACACACGTCTTCGTAATCTTATCAGTCAGGACCTATTGAGTGCTCCAGATCCTTCTAGAAGGTTACATGGACACGTACATTTGTAAAAAACCTAAATTTTCTTGTATCAACTGATAAACGCTGATGTGCAGTGGTTTTATGTTTGACGTCATGTCCAAAGAACTTGTTTGGAATCGAAATAAGTTTTAAGTATAATAAAATGTTCTTTTGAGTCCGAATGAATCTCATAAGTTCATGTGGCGCACTTCCTCCTATGCAACTCCATTGCAACTGCAGCTACGAAATTCCGACTATAATGTACATCGATCTTTCCTTTGTAATCTTTTACTAAAACTTCTTCGGACAAACAAACAACTGGAGAAATAACTGTAAATGAAGAACAATTACAAAGAGAGGAAGAAGAAGAACAGCAAGAAGAAAGACCCGAAGTTAATTTTGTTGAAAAAGAAAAACAGAAAATGGATCGAGCCGAAGAAGAATGTAGAGCAGAATCTTACAGAGTGTGGAGATTTTAGGGACTATTTAAAAAGGTTTGGGAAGACCGACAACAATATCTGCCAATGCAATACAGCAGAAAAATGCCCAGAGCATATCCCGTGGAAATGCCCTTGTAGCGAATATAAATACCCGCAAGATAAAATGTGCAATGGGTTATATAAACTATGAACTATTTATTAACATTTATCAATATTTTACGAACAACACTTAAGTGTCTAGAAGTTTCTACAACAAGAGAATTCTACGACAATGATGTCTAATAACAAAAGTGACAAGAGAAATAATAATCTGATATTCGACCAATCAAGTACCGTATAAAACTACTACAAGTGACAGTCGATAGCCAAAAGGAAGAAGAAGGAAGCACCGACTCCACTCGAGGAGTCACGCGCTCGCCATGTTAGAGAGTCAAATCACATATGCGACGTCAAACGTCAAAATCATGCCGAATGTTAACTGTGACAGTTCTTATCCAACGAGACTTCAATGTTGAGAAGCTTTTTAACTATTATAAATATCAGTTTCTATATCTTTCAAAATATCATCATATTCCAAGTAAGTTACTGAATTCTCAGTGTGGTTTTGCAAGAATCTCAATGAGGAGTGAACTAAAAGCTTGAACGCTGATTCCAGTGCAGAAAACAGTAACTGACCAAGAGTCGAAACAATATTAGATATTGACCGAGATTGTCTCGAATATTTAACTTCATTATAACATTCAATATTTCTAGACATAACTAGTGGACGAATCATTACCGAGACATATATCATAATTTTATTTCCACAATCAGACATACTAAACATACGCTTACCGTATTGTATTGACATGTTCTAAATTAGTATTATAGTTATGCATTATCATTATTCGTCTTACTGTATTGTGTTTTTTCTGATTTCCTGTTCCACAGGATTTAAAGCTAAATCTATGTTTATCTATGTTTACCATATTATGTTATACTTTGTGTTGTTTATCCACAGCTTACCTGCTATTGTATAATTGTTAATCTTTGCTGACTTCGCGTCTAACAAATATTTTTGCAATAAACAACAAAACTGTTTATTATAGTTGGAATACGAATCTTTTATTTAATCAATTTAATTGACGTTTATTGGTAAACGTTGACGTTGGTTTATATTATTGATTTATTCTGACAAGGTATAGGCACAGTGTAAAATCATCCTTTCTGAGTCCGGTAATTGATATAATATTCTTCAACTTCATGCCATGTCGGAACACCCTATACGGACCAGAAAGAGCTGAATACATCGAGGAATACAGCAGACAGGATTTCTTGAATTTAACACAAGCATGGACTCTCATACGAACACAGAAGAAATATAAGATATTAATTGAGACGTACACAGAGAAAGTAACACAAATTCGCAGAGCAGCATTTAGAGTAGAGCAGAGCACCCGTCTCCGTGGCAGGGACGGACAAAATACTACATCAAAGTTTCGCAAAGTAAACACATCGTGCAAAAGAACAAAAAAAATTTAAGAACCTTCTTTTGCAGAAGCCACGTATACAAGGTGACCAGAAGGTCAAATCAAGAAAAGAAAAAGAGAAAAACACGAACTTCTTCGATGAGATTTCTGTTTCTCTTTTCTCTCCTCATTTGTTTGCGTAGTATAAAACCGATGAAGTTGTAATGTCTAATTACTAGCAGAAACCAGGCGTTGCCCGGGTTTTGAAAAGAAACTTGAAACAATAATTACTGGAACAAAATTTTAAAACAATTCACAAATAAAACGTAAAAACAAAAAACACTTATTTCCATTGTTAAACATACGAAAAATTACAACAACATTCATAGAAAATTTGCTACTGAGAATCGATATAGTTTTCCGTACAGAGCGTATGAAATCACACGTCGACAGGTCTCTGGATTTTGTTAGTTCACTTTGCTCGCCGTTGTCCCGGGTTTTTGGATAGTATTCTAAATTCATTTTTTAAGTTTCCACATTTCTTTACTTTTGTGTTACTCAATTAATACCTCGAAGGAAACCTACTAAAATACACCCAGATTTCAGTATATTGTGTGCTACGTAATTACGAAAATTTAAAAATCCACGCAGAAGTAATATTCACTTTAAACAGAATTCTTAGTAAAGAAATCGCGTAGTTAAAACCACCGAATTCTTTGTTTTTCACTTTTAGGTTATGTACTTGAAAACAATGTTCTTCACGGACTTTATATAATCTTCCTTCTACAATTCGGTCAGACACGTTATACGTTCAGTGGATCATCCGAACTCTGACGAATACATTAGTAAGCTTCGTAGTCGGAAGTCATGCGAGTGAAGATTCACATTTTAATTTCAACATATAATTTTCTAGTAAATTCGAATAGACTTTCGTAACGTTAGGTCGGTCCATATAAAAAATGAAGAGATCCTTACGACTCCATGTCAGTGTAGTGGATTTTTCCACATGTTTTACGAATATTTTCTATGAATATCTATTACAATCAAGATTTAATTTCGAACCAACTTCGTTCAAATTGCATCGTGAACAGCCGGATAATAAATGGCGACGGACCGGGACTCGAACCGGGGACCTCACGCTCCGACTGCAGATGTACTGCCCACTGCGCTAGAGAAGGAGGTGCCGGGTTTCAATCCCGTTCTGTCACCATTTTCCTCTTGACGAAGAGGATAGAAATTTTTCGCGAGAAGGTATTCGACAGTTAAAGAGTTAAAATGTGTTCAGGGGTTGTAGAGTAAAACTTTGCTAGTTTATATTTTATGGAGAAGAGTCCACCCTTGTAATCGTGTGTTACGTATTCGTTATAAATACATTTCGGGAGATGTTCGAGAAAATTCCGGAGATGTGAAAATGATACGAAAGGTGAGAAGGTATATAATGTACGACGTCGGGAAAATGAATAAAAAATAAAGAAGAAAATTCCCAATAAAATTATCCGAAGAAGGATTCGTCCGATGTAGCCGTTGTGAGGAAAGTGAAAAAGCTTTTTTAGTATTTTTATCGAAGTCCTAAGCTCGAAGTAACTATTAAGTTGTAGAATTAAAACATTAAAATTCCTGAAATCAGAATACGAAACGTGTAACATGTATGATAAATTAAATGGCGTTTCTATGTTGCTCATTGTTTTATTGGTATAAAGCTTTTTCGGCTGCATAGCAACCATCGTCAGTAACATACACTGAGTATTGAGGAATATTTTTGGCGAATGCATGTTACTGACGATGGTTGCTATGCAGCCGAGAAAGCTTTCTACGAATAAAACAATGAGCAACATAGAAACCCATTTAATTTATCATGCTTTGATAATGTTGCTAAAGCTCCAAAATTACCAAGTGTAACATGTATTAATTGTGATTTCAACTTGTATAACATTCCTCAGCGACCATTTAGATGAAATAATTGCAATTATGATTTTGATGATATAATACATTGCGTCTTATGGAGGAAACACATATTTTCAAAATAAAAGATAAAAAAATCCTTGAAATCACGAAATTGAAGTAAGTTCAATTTGATTTGTATTTTATATTTTCTGTATCACTTTTGTACACGTCATCGGACATTGGACATTTTTTTCTGAAATGAGATGCATGAGACACGAAACTGTTCCTGAATATATTGCTTATACAATAATTATACAATTAACTGATAATAGAAATTAAACATTTTTATTATTATTGAAATAGCAATTTTGTGTTATTAAACAATTACAATGGAAATAAGGAAAACATATGAGTCCTTTGTCAGTGATTTGACTGACTCGCACCTGACTTCGTATCTTAGTTTGTTAGCGCATGACGCAACGAAGTGCGAGAATATCCCTCCACGGATCTCCAGGGTCCCGAGTGTTTTTTGAAAGAAAAAAAAGGACCCCTCTCAACTTTCCCATTATAATCCATATCAAAAACTCACGGCACTTGCATTACTCTACATACACAAAAAGTTTAAGAAAATACAATGACATTTCAAAAAAGAAATCATATTATATTATAATTATTGAACAAGATGACATATTTAAAACATCAATCGGTTTCAAAATATAATATTCATCACCACATTACATGGTACACTCCTAAACATCATAATTACACATTCATCTATAGATACAAGCACGGATTATCTTCCACATTAATCTATTTGCAAATAGCCTTTTGTAGAAAAGGTATAAAAAAAGCACTTCCAAGAAAAACAAAACTCTTTTTTGCGTAATAAAAAGTGAGTAATCAAAATGCTTCTATGAATATTTTCAAAATATTGAATTTTAAGAAACCGGAAGTGGAGCACGGTGTGTAAATGAAATTGGCTTCTATTCCACTGTGCATCATTTGTCAAAGTCAAATCTCAAGTTTGATTTTGATGCATCAATTTGTTATTTATTTAGAAGTTATTTCA
This sequence comes from Laupala kohalensis, assembly GCA_002313205.1. Classification (NCBI taxonomy): domain Eukaryota; kingdom Metazoa; phylum Arthropoda; class Insecta; order Orthoptera; family Trigonidiidae; genus Laupala; species Laupala kohalensis. The sequence goes on from NNCF01127347.1 coordinate 179,891, forward strand.
ATACAAGTTCAATAGAAGGCCCCTAGAGGACTCACATCTAGCAAGTACGTGTTCGGCAAACACGGGGCCCCGGTATTCGGAAGTTGTGACTTAAAATTGAAAAGTCGTTGGGTTGTGTGAAGTTTGAAACGGATGCGCCCTAGCGCACAAGAGACAAATACGCCGCTAATTTTCAATTTACCCGGAACAAATACCCCTTCTCTCTGTGTTCCCAGTTCCACTTCCGTTCGGTATCGGACATTCCTCTAAAATCAAACCTTCTGTTCATATAATTAATCTCCCTTCAACGACCATCAATGCGACAGATCTCTCATTTCTACTCATTCTTTTTTTTTTTTCAATCAACTTGACTGACATTTTAATTTTTAAGGGTTTGTCACGGACGTCACGTGTGTGACATTTGAAAATGCCACGTCACGAAATAATGAATTTCAACCCTTTATCCTTACGTTGTGGCATAATCAGAAGGTATTGAGGGACAAAATCGTGGATTGCGCATCAGGTCGACTCTTAATAGATTGAGTTTTCGGTTAATTTGTTTAGCGGACAGTTGCATGGAGCTCATATTGGGAAATGTTACCCGTACGTAACGCGTCATTACGAATCCGTATTCTTCTGTTTAGAATTGAAATGAATAAACATACAGATATTTTTCTTGTACGGTAAGGAGTTGAAATTTGTGTTTGATTTGCAGCTCTGATTGGAGTTCGGATGTTACATAGATGCAGAGTGATTTTGGACAGGGGGTAAAAACGTTCGGGGTCGATCCCCGAGAGGATAAGTAACGAAAAATGTCTAATGGGTTTCTGCCCGTAAATTCATGGTGTCCACGCTAGAGGATATTTAATCGATTCGTGATTTATTACAGAGAATACAGTGCCCTGCAGACTCGTTACATGAAGTGTTGGAAATGGCTTTCCGTGGCAAATATTGCATGCTACGGTAACATTAAGAACAGATGGCTAAATCCGGTATTTGAATCCGGATCTCGCACGGAAAGGTAAATGACAAATGGCGACGGGTGGCGGCCGGCGGGTGGAAACTTCTGGAACGCTGTACCTGGAAGCTTATCCCCGTCGACAACAATCGCAGCGAGCTTTTGTTGAAAAGTAATCTAGAAGCAAACTAGACTCTGTTGAATTGTTAACTGAATTTATTAGCACTGAACAATATTTTGCTCTTTTCAATCCGATGGTTGAAATGTTCACATGTGGTGGAATCGAAATGAACCAGACATCCATTACTCTTGTATTGTTACGACGCCTTTTTAACTCAATTTTCGATCTGAAGTTTCTCTCCATTCTTCTCTCAGAGTTGAACATAAGCACTGACATTCCTCTTCCAGTATTGCTTCGATACAAAAGTCCTCAGACGTAACGGAAGCAGTAAACACATTTTGGCAAAGATATGGATATCGTTTTCTATTTCCTAACAACAAACGTAAATCCCGTTAGTGCAAAATGTGACACATTCGTTAATCTGATGATACTTTTGTATTTCAATTCTTAAACGTTTTCAAAATATTGCGGGAAGAAGCGCGAGTCGTGTTTTTAGTAACGATCTCTTGAAATCCAAACATTAGTAACACTCCAACAAATTATAAATTTAATAGTCAAAATACATTTTTGTTTGTTTCATGCTTGCATAATTAATAAAGTGAAGAATTAATTGAAAAATAATGTTTCATTACAATGTAATTAAAACCCAAGAAATAAGAGTAACACTGAGTTTATAATACTATATTGCGTACCGCACATGCATTTTCTTTAACATACAAAATGAAGAATGTGAAAGGTTCGATGATATTAGTGTCATTCGAGAGGACGTTCTTAGTTTGTGTGATTGGATCTTAAAATTTGGAAAATACGAACCAATTAAATTTTACTTGCATTTGATATTCAGATTCGAATGTAAAATGGGAATTGCAGGAACGAAATGAACCTTAATATACCTATTCGGTGTACAACTTTAATTCCGCCGTTTTTTTTTTTCGATTTTCGAGTCTATATTGCAAAAAAAAAACTGTTTATGCGCGTCTACGATTAAACTGACATTTTCAATCGAGAATAATTTTACGATGCGGACGCAAATCGACGGGGTTGATGTTGACAAAAAAATACCCAATAACGCTTATTCTATAACGTGTACATCCGCTTATTTCCTCCGCTAAAGCCATCTATCGGAAAACGGCGAAATCAAAATTGCACACCTAATACATTAGTTGTGACTCAGCACTCTTCAGTTGACGCGTGACTGGTGTAATACGATTCTCTCTCTTGATTTTTGACGAACATTACGACCTCCCTCCACTTGCCCCCTCTTAGCATTCGTCACTCGTCCATTCCCCTGCACAATGCTCTTTCCTCCCCCTTCACCACAGACTATAAACCAGACGCCCTTCTCCCATACTAACTGTGTATTAACAGCTTTCAGCGCTCCTAACATTCTGCTATGCTAACTACCAAGTTCAAAAACCGGCCACAGGGCGCGTGGCAGTTCCCGATTCCCCTCCCCCTTCCCCCACCAGGTACTGTACTCCACACTCCCTCGACCTCATGCTTCATAATTTCACAATAATTTAGCTGAAAATACTTTCCCTACAAAAATTAACATTTGTGAATAGTTAACAAGATGTATAACTGAAATATTTTACTACACATATGAAATAGAAAATGAAAACAGGACAATTGACAGGAAATGTACACATAGAAAATACATACTTGCTCTTAATTCTATTTATTCA
>NNCF01127347.1:182781-195922 GCA_002313205.1 Laupala kohalensis
GTCGACATGAGCCGTAAAGCCCCCCTCCCCCCCAAAAAAGTCGGAAAGTATTGAAAAATATTGGGTACATTAATTAATTTTTTTAGTAAAAAATAATACTTCCTTTATTATCTTTTCACAAATTAATATGATAATATAAATTCAAATTAATGAGTGGTATAATTATACTATATAAATGAAAATACCTTTTATTTCAATCGTCGTCCGCCGCGAGTTTTTTGTTTGTTTGTATATTTCCGTTCAAAATCACGTACACAGTTGTATAACCTTAATAAAATGTATAATATTAAATTAAATTACGACATACATAATAATATTTGTATATCTTATGCAGAAATTCGAGAATGAAGATGAAAATACCAAAAATTCAAACAAAAACACTTCAATAGAAACGGTAAAATGCATTGTGAACACTACAAACTCTAAAGAACGACCGAGTGGGTGGAACAAAGCTAGTTAACCTTAGCAACAGACATGACAACACCGTTCTTTCGTTCCATTGGATATTTATCACAACCTTTCTTTCATTGCGAGGCCCTTTGAACAGCGCTGTCCAAAAGCCGGCCCGCGAAACGTTTTTCATTTTACGTCAAATTTTCCATATAACGTTCCGGAGCGTGTTATGAACAAAAGCTGCCAGAATTCATTATAACTAATATTCTGTATGACATTCAGTGAGTGACGTACTATGAATGTACATTTTTATTGACCTGTCGAATATGGCACTCAATTCTTTCACCTGTGTCTGTTAGTTGTAGTCAAAGGTCCTTCCTCTCGGTGTTAGCATTAACGATGCAAATAGAACATCAGAACAGTTATGAACAATAGATGAGAATACACAATGCATATTTAAACCTATTTAAATCATAACAATTTTAAATCTTAAGGTTCACGATGAATGAGGTTTCAGAAGAAACCCTGATTTTTGTTTCATTCTACAGTTTCACACAATCAGGTAGGCCAAATTGTATTCCTGTGGGCTCGGTACACATGAAACTTTGTCGAAACGTGGGCGAAAGTTATAAATAAATCTAATAAAGAAAAAGCAGACAATTTAATTTTGATAGAAGTATGCAATATTAAATATCCAATTCTTCTATGTAAAGTGTATTTACAAATAATCCGTGTAATCTCGTAACATTGTTAGATTTCTGCAACGTCTCTTTCTACCAATTTAAAAAAACTGTCACTCGCTAGCAATGAACCAGCTAGCCCATCTGAAGAAGTCTCACATCAGAGACAAAATGTAGTGATTTTCGTATGTTTCACAATAAAGAATTTCTGGTTGCTTTATTTCAGTCTTCTAAACAAATAAATGCTTTCAACAACTATGTCTCTCAATTTCTAGACAATAAATTTCGAGGTAAAATTACGGGTAGGATCTTCTCATAAATTCTGCATTGAAATTGGTTGTCTAGAAATTGAGAGACATAGTTGTTGGAAGCATTTATTTGTCTTTTCGTATGTTTAGAATTCAATTTTTGTGACATGTGTATTTTATTAATTGAAAAAAAATTTAAACTGTCTGCAAATAATTTAGATCAGTCTTTTTTGTTAGTTCTTTTCAGAGGAGCAGACGTAAAATATCATCAAAAGTTAGGAATAAATTTGGGTTCAAATCACGTTGATTTTTTCCCTTAGAAATAGCTGATGGCGCATCGTCCGTTTTTTCCTTCCCTCGCGGAGATGGTGTTCGTACTATCTTGATGAAATTATGAGAAAACATGAAATGAATATAAAAGAAGAGAAATTTCAAAATGTTACAAAGTGCTACAAAGAGGGATCCAGAGAATGAATGTTTGTTGATGATGTCGATAGGCGATGGATCCGCCTCATAGACGAAAGGAATAGAATTCTGTAATGACTTTGTTTATAGACAGGGTTGTCAAAAATACAAATAAATTTGTAAAAATTAATGGAGCTTATGATAACGCACGGCGAGATAAATGTGGCGTCGATCACAGAGCTTCGAACACAGGATCACCTGCACTTCACCATTATCCTCTGACCTTAAGTTTTATGGCCAGAAAATTTATTTTGAAAACAGTTCAGTCACAAAGGCGTCAACGATCAGGGGAAGTTCTCCAATAAAAGGAAATGGCGAAATTGTTTTTTTATGCGTATGATAGGTTCATTACAGTGCTCCCATAAAAAAATGTCAGATAATACATGGGAACATCAGAGAGAAAATTGTTCAACCCAGAAGGAAAAAAAAGAATCAAGGAATCTCCGCTTGGTATACTTGTTAATCATTAATTTTTAATAATTTTTTTTCTCAGTGCGTGTAGAATCTTGGAACATGTACATTGAGAAGCTCGGGTAAAATCTATATTTTTAAGTGACAAAAATGACTTGTTTTCTTTGCCTTGGAAAACCTGTTTGGTTAAGGCGAGACTGTTTTTACTGTTTGTTTTCATTATTTTCATGCATTTTAAGTGTTTTACGATAAAATGAAACAAGAGACACCATCTCTGAGAAATAACATAACGTTCGCGTGTAGCACATTTTGTTCGCTCGAAATGAAAAAAACAAAAAGGGAAGCGGTATTCGAACTCTTACGAAAAAGAAAGAAACCTATAGATGCTAGGGGTATGTTATCTGCAATGTGGACTCTGATTGTTAGCTTAGAAAAAGCATCTGACATGTCCTTGTCCATCCCAACGCCACCGAAACCTGGGGGTTCGAGTCTTATATCTTCCATTATTTCTACATTTCATCCCCTTCTCACCCCCTCTTTGGGGGTGCAAGGGATGTCTTCCACCCATTACATTCGAGGGTCGTAATTACATTTAAAACTGGGAACAAATACAAGGGACCATCCCGGTCTAATCTCAAGCGCTTGAATCAACCCAGCAAAATTCCAATCAGGATGGCGGCTTTGTGCGGAACATGGGTTAAAAGCAGCAGTAACAGTACAATATAATTATGAATATACAAATAGAAAAAACATAGTGATTACAACAAGAATATCAAAGTAAAGTATTACATAATTACAATATTTACAAATTACATGTTATAGCATGATTATACCTTACTAGATACATATTACACTGTATTTACAAATTATATATTACATAAGATCATATGAAGCTAGAGTACTGAAATAATGAAAGAGAGATAATGTAAAAGCAAAGAAGAGAAAGAATGAATGGAAGGAAAGAAAACAAGAAAGCATACAAATGATGGAGAAAGAATAGACAGAGAATGTGGGAATACTAAATACTTGTGGTTGATAGAGATTTTAGTTGAGCAGGAAGTTTGTTCCAAAAACGTATTGTGTGTACTGTGAAGGATTTACTATAAAGAGTTGTGTCATGCCGAGGAATAAAGAGGTGGTGTGAGCCTTGCGCGCGATCCAGTTTCAAAAATTTAAAACGTTTTGCTAAAACTGTCAAATGTCCATTTTTTATTATTTTATAAAGCAGAAATAGGCAATGCAGCGTTCGACCTTTCTCGAGTGTGAGTGTCCTTGATTTTTTGAAAAATTCTGTCACATGGTCATACTTCCTGAGATCGAAAATGAAACGAATACATGAGTTCTGAGCTACTTGTAATTTACGTTTTATTTTTTCCGTCAAGTCACTGAAAGAAAGTCGCAATAATCAAAGTGCGGCATGACAAGAGACTTAACAAGCATTTCCTTTACTCATGTTGGTAAAGGATCACGTAGCCGTTTTAGAGTGGATGGTGGAATAAACTTTTTTACATGTCTCGTCTATTTGGAATTCCCAACTTAGCGAGCTTTCAATATACATTCCTAGATTTTTCACGTGACTGCACCAAACGAGAGAAGCCTTATTAACTCAATTGAAAGTGGAGTGCAATTTGAAAGTTTTCTGAGGGTTTTCTTTGAACCAAACAATAAGCAATGTGATTTAGACGGATTTAAGAGGAGACCGATAGATTTTGCCCACATACTGAGTGAGGTGAGATCATCGTTACGTTTTTGCGCAATTGAAGTTATGTTAGACGGTTTGCCACTGATATACATTTGAAGATCGTCGGCGTACATTTGAAATTTGCTATGTTTAGGAGATTTATAAGGCAAGGGGACCGAGGACACTTCCTCGCGCATCACCAAGCACCGTTTGAAGGGAAGATGGTGTGTTATTTCCAGGTACTACAGTTTATTTTCGTCCTATTAAATATTCCGAAAACCATTTTATAGAAGGCCATCCGAAACCTAAATCCTTCATTTTTGCAAGCAATATCATGATTGACGGAATCAAATGCCTTGATAAAATCGAGAAGGACAAGAATAGTTACGTTTCCCACGTCAATCGAATTTCGAGCATCTTCTATAACATTCAACAAGGCGGTTCCTGTACTTCTACCTGAACGGAAACAGGATTCACATTCATTAATAATATTTGTGTTATTGAGGTAGCTCTCCATTTGATTTCGACGGAATGGGGAGAATACTAATTGATCGATACTCATTTGCTTTTGAGGGATGCGATGTTTTGGGGAGAGGGTGCACCAAGGCAGTTTTCCACATGGTAGGGATGCTACCACTGGAGAGTGAATAATTGATAATGTCCGTAATAGGTGAAACACAGAAGTAACTACATAATTTTAATAGTCTAGCGTTTAATTTATCTGAGCCCGAGGTGTTTGATTTTAAACTCATTATGATCTTCCATACCTCTGCTTGAGTGACAGACGTAAAATAGAAATGATTTTCTGAGTAATTCTCATCGTTTTGTAAAGACTTCAACACTTCTAGCTTTAAAGATTCATTGATGCACGATGTTTGGCCTTCGAAATAAGTATTTAAAGTATCTAAACGTATACAGATATCGAACGAAGAGGATGTCTCACCCAATCCAATACTTTGAAGAGTTTTCCAGAGTGATTTACTATCCCGGTTTTCACCTAAAATATTATGTAATATTTAATTTTTTCATTTCAAATTTTTTGCGTAACAATATTTCTTAAGCTTTTGTATAATTTGATGTCTTCTATCCTTCATTAACTTCATTTGATTTCGAAAGTTAACCAAGACGCTGGGGAGCGAGTTACACGGACTTTTTTTATAATGGGTAGGTTTTTGTCAATGTAGTTAATTAATTGTTTAGTTGTACTGATTAGCAGTCGATTTTAATTGTTTTTCTGCTCTTGTAATTCATCAATATATTGAAAATACATTGTACTTCTGTTGCAATAATCCTGAAGAAGAGTTCTTTGAAATTTCAAATAATTTCATCGAATACTTTTTCCGATTTCCCAATAATTCTCCTTCATTAACAGTTGACGGCGATTGAGAATGAAGAGGGGGGAGGGGAAAAATTGACATTTTCTGAATATTTCCACTAAGTATAATAAAAAACAGAAATCAGAAATTAAATCAAACCAAGACACCCTGGTGGAGACAATACAAATATATTTCATCAAGAATTGACTCTTTAATTATTACGATAAAATAATTGCGCCAAAAAATCGAAACTACTAATTAAAACTATGCTGAAACTCATCATGAACTGCAAATATCTTCCTTTGTATACTTTATTAAAGTCATTTTGAAGAAGGAAATTCAGGTAGCAACGATGTCGTAATGAAAAAAAGTTGTGAAATCATTTCGGAAACATTAAATCGTGCTCAAGGTGTGCCACGCGCTAATTTGGAAGCCGTGTCTATGTATTTTTGCTTATGTCAAAATAACACGAAATTTAAAAGCCCTCAAATCAGAAATAGCTAATGACAAAAACGTTTTGTTGGTAATAGACAAATAGATAATTGCATAATTTAACAAACTATTTTCTGCTCTCCAAGTGACCGAAATCTTGACACGTAAAATTTAAAATATGCATTTTTGTGAAAAAAAAATACAGATTACAAAGTTGTGAAATTAGAATGAAACTAATTGTAAAGAACCTCTTAACGATTTGCGTTGGATCAAAAATAGACAAAATACCTTTCAAACGGACCGTCACTAATAGGGTGTCGTGATTTTGACACTTTCATTACATACACTCTTTATCTTAATAATTAAACTTTCAACGCTCTTCCCAACAAATATGTTGAATATTTGCCCTGACATTTGCTTCATAATTTTGTCGTAACATTCCCTATGTAACAACTCAACTGCACTTTGTTACAACACGCACTGATTACACGCCCCCATTATGGTCACGCCTCTCAGCCCTTCGCCCTCGAGCACTACAAGAGCTGATGTATTTTGGACGGATTTCTACTCGCTCGCCCTTACAACAAACACACGCCATCTTCTTCGTGTTTAACTTGCTAGCCACGGCCCTCTGTATACGAGAACTCAAAGTCACGGCCTACGCATTGCAAGGAACAGTAAGTGAACGATGAATCAACAGACCCGTTCATGGAAGACGCCACATGACGTACTTACATAAATAATGAATATAAATAGTACATTATGGCGACACCCACAAGACCTCTTCTCCTCGGACCCAACTACGTTTAATATGTGTGTAAACGCTCAGTTGTCTTCTCTTCAAGTAACTGCCAGGCGACGAATAACAGCCAGAACTTCTGCTACTATCCTGGTGTGAACTAGTCGTCTGGCACACGCTCGCTGATACGAATCAATCATCCAAGTATTTTCGCTGCTCAAATACGTTTTGACGAGCTCACTACTTTTGATTATATCGCTACTAGCTGTCATTACGCTACATTCAGTTCCGAGCTATTGCCACAAATAAGCTCCACTTTGCCGAGATATCCAAACTTCTATCTCGACGAAACTTCCCGGCGCGTGCCTTCCACGACCTGGAATACGCACGGGAAATTCAAGTCTTCGTTGGAAACGAAGGCACCTACTCAATCTACGTGGACCAGAAGAAACGCTGAAACCGCAATCAAAATCCTGTTTCCTGGAGAAATTCTACGCCGAGCACAATCGACGCCACTCTGCCTTTCCCAGAGGGTCCCGGATCTTCACCACAAGATACCGCACTCCAGTAAAAGCAAGTTTTGACGACGTGCATGCTACGCCTGTCACACGGTTTTAACAAGGACCGTTAATCATTCGTTTCAATTGCTTGTTTCTTTTCAATTGCTTGTTTAATTTCAATCGCTTGTCTAATGAATAAAAGCGCTGGTCCATTCTAATAAAGCATTCTGAGACCAAGTGGGATCTGAGACGTTTATTTATTTAACTGAACGAAAGGGGATATCTGATTGGAGTCGTTCAGGTATCCACCCTGCGGGACGTTACAATAATTGAGGGCTAACATCAGTGCTACTGGTAACAAAAAAATAACAAAAGTAAAAAATTAAAAAGTCAACGAATTGGAAAAAGGGTAAATTGTAAATATTATAAAAAATAAAAAAGAACTTATTGGATAAAAATAAATTTTAAGTTATTTCAATTGAAATAATAAATAATTTACAGTTGTTGAACGAATATTGAGTTTTTTAACCCAAATTTTAATTTCATTTTTTTGAGATGTAGAAAGTGTACTCGTAATTTTTCAGATGGAATTTCGTAAAAAAGCAATTTGTCTTATTATATTCCTTGTACTCAAAATAACTGTAATATTCTATTTGGATGTCACAATATCAGAGGTTCCCTTTACACCTGAGGAAGAGTGAGACCTCGACTCGTTCTGAAGAAACCAATAAATATATAATCTAATCAAATAAATAAACATGTGTGTACAAAAAGCAAAAAATTTCACAAAAATGTTATAATACTGTATTGTGTTGGATAAACCAGATAGCTTTTCAGTGTCTGCGCGTAAATTCAATCTCCCGTATGTATTTATATAAATATCGTTTTCTCATATGCAACGTGTGTAATAATTACCTTCTTTAAGAGGAAGATAAGAAACATGATACTAGAACACGAAATGAAATGCAAACGTCATCAGACGAAGAGAGGGGGTTAAAAAGCAGAATCCTGCAGCAGCACACGCGGGATTTAGAATGAGTTGAGAGCATTGCATTAATAACGATCCCTCGATGCATTGGGCTAACACATTAATGTTGGGCAAAGAAATTAATTACGACAAACGTTCCAAACATAGAAGCGAAATGCAGCGTATGAGGAGTAGGAGGAGTCTCAGAGGGAAGAGCAGAAGATGTGCTCATATGCAAATCGAGACAAATTGCTCGCAACGTTTCGCCTTCCGTTCGAAGTCGTCGTCGTGTGGTTTCTGATTATAACAAAAGAAGCAGAACAATTATACTTTTGGTATTAAACGTAAACATGTTATAATACTGTATTGTGTTGGATAAACCAGATAGCTTTTCAGTGTCTGAGCGTAAATTCAATCTCCCGTGTGTATTTATATAAATATCGTTTTCTCATATGCAACGTGTGTAATAATTACCTTCTTTAAGAGGAAGATAAGAAACATGATACGAGAACACGAAATGAAATGCAAACGTCATCAGACGAAGAGAGGGGGTTAAAAAGCAGAATCCTGCAGCAGCACACGCGGGATTTAGAATGAGTTGAGAGCATTGCATTAATAACGATCCCTCGATGCATTGGGCTAACACATTAATGTTGGGCAAAGAAATTAATTACGACAAACGTTCCAAACATAGAAGCGAAATGCAGCGTATGAGGAGTAGGAGGAGTCTCAGAGGGAAGAGCAGAAGATGTGCTCATATGCAAATCGAGACAAATTGCTCGCAACGTTTCGCCTTCCGTTCGAAGTCGTCGTCGTGTGGTTTCTGATTATAACAAAAGAAGCAGAACAATTATACTTTTGGTATTAAACGTAAACATGTTATAATACTGTATTGTGTTGGATAAACCAGATAGCTTTTCAGTGTCTGAGCGTAAATTCAATCTCCCGTGTGTATTTATATAAATATCGTTTTCTCATATGCAACGTGTGTAATAATTACCTTCTTTAAGAGGAAGATAAGAAACATGATACGAGAACACGAAATGAAATGCAAACGTCATCAGACGAAGAGAGGGGGTTAAAAAGCAGAATCCTGCAGCAGCACACGCGGGATTTAGAATGAGTTGAGAGCATTGCATTAATAACGATCCCTCGATGCATTGGGCTAACACATTAATGTTGGGCAAAGAAATTAATTACGACAAACGTTCCAAACATAGAAGCGAAATGCAGCGTATGAGGAGTAGGAGGAGTCTCAGAGGGAAGAGCAGAAGATGTGCTCATATGCAAATCGAGACAAATTGCTCGCAACGTTTCGCCTTCCGTTCGAAGTCGTCGTCGTGTGGTTTCTGATTATAACAAAAGAAGCAGAACAATTATACTTTTGGTATTAAACGTAAACATGTTATAATACTGTATTGTGTTGGATAAACCAGATAGCTTTTCAGTGTCTGAGCGTAAATTCAATCTCCCGTGTGTATTTATATAAATATCGTTTTCTCATATGCAACGTGTGTAATAATTACCTTCTTTAAGAGGAAGATAAGAAACATGATACGAGAACACGAAATGAAATGCAAACGTCATCAGACGAAGAGAGGGGGTTAAAAAGCAGAATCCTGCAGCAGCACACGCGGAATTTAGAATGAGTTGAGAGCAAAGTGAAGTCACATTGCATTAATAACGATCCCTCGATGCATTGGGCTAACACATTAATGTTGGGCAAAGAAATTAATTACGACAAACGTTCCAAACATAGAAGCGAAATGCAGCGTATGAGGAGTAGGAGNGGTGTATGAGGAGGAGGAGGAGGAGGAGGAGGAGTCTCAGAGGGAAGAGCAGAAGATGTGCTCATATGCAAATCGAGACAAATTGCTCGCAACGTTTCGCCTTCCGTTCGAAGTCGTCGTCGTGTGGTTTCTGATTATAACAAAAGAAGCAGAACAATTATACTTTTGGTATTAAACGTAAACATGTTATAATACTGTATTGTGTTGGATAAACCAGATAGCTTTTCAGTGTCTGAGCGTAAATTCAATCTCCCGTGTGTATTTATATAAATATCGTTTTCTCATATGCAACGTGTGTAATAATTACCTTCTTTAAGAGGAAGATAAGAAACATGATACGAGAACACGAAATGAAATGCAAACGTCATCAGACGAAGAGAGGGGGTTAAAAAGCAGAATCCTGCAGCAGCACACGCGGAATTTAGAATGAGTTGAGAGCAAAGTGAAGTCACATTGCATTAATAACGATCCCTCGATGCATTGGGCTAACACATTAATGTTGGGCAAAGAAATTAATTACGACAAACGTTCCAAACATAGAAGCGAAATGCGGTGTATGAGGAGGAGGAGGAGGAGGAGGAGGAGTCTCAGAGGGAAGAGCAGAAGATGTGCTCATATGCAAATCGAGACAAATTGCTCGCAACGTTTCGCCTTCCGTTCGAAGTCGTCGTCGTGTGGTTTCTGATTATAACAAAAGAAGCAGAACAATTATACTTTTGGTATTAAACGTAAACATGTTATAATACTGTATTGTGTTGGATAAACCAGATAGCTTTTCAGTGTCTGCGCGTAAATTCAATCTCCCGTATGTATTTATATAAATATCATTTTCTCATATGCAACGATTGTAAAATTAACTTCTTTGCCCAAAATTAATGTATTTTCCCAATACATCAAGTGAATTAGTAGCATTAGTACAATAAATATATATTGTGATATCTCAAAAAGGGTCGAATGATATAATTTATGTATTGACGTTCGTGTACCGGAGGATGAACACCTCTTCAATTTAATGCGAAACGTGAAATAATTCGAATAAGAAGATTGTGAGTGTGATCGGAAAAATGGCGGATCAAATGCCAAGCGATGCTCTTCCGTCTCATGCGACGACATTAGGGCAGGTGTGACTCAGGGTGCGGTTTTAAGGTCCACTGTTCTCGCTGTTAATTAGTGACGAACCGCATTTTCATTTGCTGCATTGCTCACTTCCAATCCTCATTGATGGATGGTGTTCACAATAAACGATATATCCCGAATTCGTGGTACAGGACACTCATTTGAACTATCATTCATTGTATAAAGGAATAATGTATGTATGGGGTACAAGAGACTCGGCGAGGCGCAAACACAAGGAAATTCATGATCGCGTCGCTGGTATATCCTCTTAGTAGCTGCTGCTGCACGTGTGCAACTGAAATCCCTCTGTGGCATCTTTGAATGTGTGTAAATGCGCCAATCGCTCCATCGACGCTGTCAAGCACATGTGTATCATCACTGTTGGTGGACTTTGCAATTTTGCACGGTTATTGTAAACATTGCACTTGTCAATAAACTTTTAGGTCTTCCTTTCATGTATATCTTCTGTTTTATATGTATCATATGTTCTGCTTTATATATTTAATTTTGTATGTATCCGTGAAACTTATTCAATGTAACTTGTATAATTTATGTTTCGAAAGAAGTAGGATGAGGGACTCTGAATGTTTAAATGAAAAGAAGGGAACTGTTTACTTTTTACCTTTCCTAAAATCTAAAATTCTTCTCGATTTTTCATAATTAGAAAATATAACATTTGTATTTTTGCATTGCCTACGGCCAGGTGAGAATGGCGACGTGCCGGGACTGGAACCCGGGACCTCCTGTTTGGTGCGCTACTGCTGCTTCCCCCTCTTTGTACTCCCGAAACCCGTACACAACATCCCTCTGTCTGTCTAGTCGAGGCGGGTGGTGCAGTGGTAGCGCACCTGCGATCAAACAGGATACCCGGGTTCGAGTTACGCTCCGTCGCACTCACGTGTTTCACTTAAGCCGCAGACGATGCAGACATCCTTCCGAGAGAAGTTCACTCGAAAGAAGTTGTGAATGTAAAAAATATATATTTAATTAAACTCGTTTCGCTTCAGTAAAAGCGCGCTGGTGGTTTTTAGCCCTAAAACACTCTTAAGTCCAACACTCTCATTAATAAAACATTACATGCTGTACATTGTAATTTTATTGAAAAATAAAATAAAAACCAAAACAGTTGACCAACAGAATAATAACGAAACTCTTCGGAGAACTCGGAAATGAAAACATAATTTGAATTTAATGAATATTCCACGAATGATTATTGAGCGCTTGTTTAGTACCGAAGACGTGTGGGGTTCTTTCAATTGCAACTAATTTAGTTAAAAAAAAACATTTTCAAAGTTTAACTAGTAACGAATATTTAAAAATTTCTTCGCAACTGTTAACTCATAGTTGTGAATGAAATCGAAGTAGCTATTACCCAATTCTTAGTTGTTTATGAAACAGCAATCGTTTTGACGAATGCGATATAATCGGAACGAAACTCTATCAGCAAGTGTTTAATATCGAATATGCGAATTGGTTATCAGTTCATGATAACATACGAGGATGAGAGCTGTTTTCATATATCTCTATCACTTCATATTGTTAGCATTTCAAGACAATAAAAATACAACATGTTTGCGTGCTCATATGGAAGGTAACGTATTTCTCGATTGCACACTTTTAGCATTTCGAGATAAAAACGGTACGTTACGGATTATTGAACTGATATCACATTGTTTATCTTTGGTTTCTATCTTAATTTACACAAATATAAGGGAATAAAACGGAAAGTATGCAAAGTAAAAATTAAAAAAAAAAGTATTTCTGTGGAAAAATTTATCCGAGAATTGTTAGATTCCTTGCCAAAGAAGAATAATTTCCTCTTTGTCAATGAAAGACAACAGTTAATTGAAGTTCTTGCTTTATAGAACACTTGAATTAACGTTTAACAAAGAAATGACTAAACAACAGTTATCCCTATAAATATTTTAAAAAATCTGGACTTTCAGTAAGAGATATTATAAAAGTGTTGATTGAACTACGACTAAATATTGTTTGAATAATTCTGGTTTGATTGTTAAAGAAATGTTTTTTTTCTTTATGAAGAATAATTAAAATACAAAGATTCCAGCAACAAGAATTCCCCTCGTAGTCCAGTTGTTATAGAATTTAATGGGAAATTTGCGGTACATTCGGGTTGATGTTCGAAGGACCAGAGGTGTGATGAGATGGTTGTTGAACTATAGAAGTGCCAACTAAGTAATTTAATATCATGAAAGTGAAAGTAGCAAATAAACCATGAAAATAATGAAATCGATGAAAGAATACAAAACCGAAAAGCTGGATGACTTTTGAATTCGTGTTGGGGGGCTGCGACATATTTCCCCCTCCTCCTTTCCATAGTTAATAACTTATGACCGCGACTTGTAGAAGATTCAAGTTCATGTGTACAAAATTGTACAAAAT